>VXAV01008151.1:0-199767 GCA_013399715.1 Alectura lathami | reverse complement strand
TGCTGCAGGCTGATGTATTTCCCTACTGATGATGTCATCAAGGAAATTTCCAGCGCTGCCTTTGCCCCAGGAAGACAGTTCCTGCTTGCTGGAGTGTGCCGCAGCTGACAAACAGGAAAGCATGAATGACCAGAGCTCTGCTCCTCGTGGGGATATTTCAGAGCATGGGGGAGAAGAACAGAGCTCCAGCAGCTGGAACTTGCTGCCAGCATCTGAGAATCAGTGCCCACAGCTGGGACGGGACAGGAGTGAGGAGTGATTTCAGGGATGCAAGTCGATGTCTGGAGCTAGAGCAGGCAACTTAACAGCACTTTGTCACCCAAAAAACTGACATGGGCACCGGAACAATCTTGAACAGAAGGCGCCAAGCGATTTGCTTGCCTGTTTTGCTCCTTCAGCTACTGGGCCTATACTAGCTGAATATTAATGCGTCCAAAAAAGCTCCCCTTGGGATTTTCTGTTGTTGGCTTGCTTGTTTGTCTGTTTACGTAACACACTCCTCAGTCCCGGCTCTTAATTACAGTTCCTACATGCTGCCACCATTCAGGAAGAAACATTTCCATGCCTCCATATCCCCCAAGGCTGGCTGAGTGAGTCCTCTGACCAGCTCATGCCCCTTTGGAGCTCTGGCACGACTGAACAGATGTCCCACCACATGATGCATGGCTAGAAAGGAAAAATTAAAAAAACATTTCAGATCGATGTGGCCTTTTTACCGACAGAGGCTTCCAAAACCAATTTCAGTTTTTCTAGGAAAAACATAAATAACAAGTTGTGACACAAGAAATATCTCAAAAATGTACTTGTTATAGCTGAGTTTCCAGCTTTTGTCTACTTCAAACGAATACTCAGGCTTTCATTTTCTGTGTATGCTAAAAACTTGCTTATCTTGTCACAATCCTGAGTGGGTTTTCTAGGACTGTCTAGATGTGAAAAAGAGATAAATAACGTTGGACTACGTGTCTGTAGCCAAGCATGTTGTGCTGAGAGCAGCTCCGGGACTGGCACTAAATTGAGGGGTGGAAATGCCCCTTCGGGTCCATGCTCACTTGGTCATGGCCGCTTGGCTCTGCAGCTCCTTAGAGAGCGCTCTTTATTCACCAGCTCCGTGAACGCAGAGTTAGGAGGGGATTCTGAGGCAGCACCAATGACTCAGAAGAAAAAAGAAACAACAACAAACAACTGGCACGATTTGTCTGGAATAGAAACAAGGGACTAAGCTGCACTGAATGGGACATTTCAAGGGGACAGAGCTTGCAGTAACAGGCAATTCTCACATCTGACTGCAACCGGAGACTACATGCATGTGTAGAAAGGGTATAAACGTGCAGATCTCATCTGAAAACCAAAAACTTACCTGAAAACAGTTCTATTATCTCCAGTCCCCTGTACCTGCACTGCTGCTTGCAGCTACCTTGAAGATACCAGCTCTTCTCTGCAAGGAGCCTGCTGGCGCTGCCCCGGCACGCCCAGATCCCCCCAGAGGAGGGGCAGTGCTGTGGCCACCAGCTCCTGCAGCTCTGTGGGGGTTTCTGCCTGCCTGGAGGTGCAGCACACTGGACAGGAACACTGGCACCCCTTGGGAGCTACTCTGACAGAGGAAAGAGCTTCCCCAGGGATGTAGCATTTCATGCCTTAACTGCGGGTTAGATTCTCTCGCTGATCTTTATCACACAAATCAAGAAGTGGGGTACTGCCACAGCATACCCCAAACCATGTAAGCATGCTCCAATGACTGCAGCCACTGTCCCCTTGGAAAAGAGAAGGGAAGCACACACAGAGGCACTCCAGGAACTCCAGGCCCAGCTGTATGCCTGAAAGGTGCCCTGACATTGCAGTGATGGAAGTGAATGCCCTTTGGTGCCCCGACTGGTTTTGCAAAAAGGGCTGTTGTCAGCCATGAACATCTGCAAGGCTGATGTCTTGAGCTCAAGAAGCCCTCTTGGTATTTACACTGAAACTTTGTCTTGAATAGAAAAGTCTAACATTGTCCTGAGGTTAGCTTGATCTTGTCCTTCCCAGGCCCTGAATGCAAATTCACCCTGTTTGATCCTGTCTTTACAGCACAATTATCATCCCATTCTAATGAAATTCACCCCAAGCAGAGAGGCAGCGTGAAGCTTCTTGGACACAGGCAGGTCATTCCGTTCTGTGCAGAGGCTGTGAATGAATCCAGCCTTCCTCACAGGTCGAGCTCTCTCAGATACACACGTAAAATCTTTTTGCAAACATCAGTAAACATCTGCCTGCTCAATTAGACAACTCTGTAGTCAAGTCCTTGCTCTTAGAGGGGCAAAGTTTCCTGCAGTGACTAACAAATAGCTTGCCATGTTTTCTTAGTGCTTCCTGGCTCTTAACAGCCCAAACCACTCCCAGCCAAGCAGCAGACTAGAATTACATGGAGCAGGTTGTTTTTTCTGAAAGTCTTGGCTCTTGACAGTCGTTGACGTGCTGTCCTGCAATGTCTTGAAATTGCCAAGCATTGGTTTTAAGCTGGAAGGGAGTTGGTTACCAAATAATTTGCCCAGCTGCACTGTGGAAGAGGTGCTCACTGCTGCAGATGGGGTGCTCCAGCAGCTGGCTGCCCTTCGCTGGCCCTGCACCCTTGGCTGATCACAACACAGAGCATCACTGGAAGCAGCGAGGCTGAGGAGAAAACAGCAGTGAGCCAAAGCTGACACCACTGGGGAACAGCAACTCAAATAGCCCCGCGGCCCTGGTGTTGGGGAGCACTGCACACTGCAACCCGAGTGGCAGGCAGACACATCTTTGTTGCACTCAGTGCATCTCCATTCAGCCCATTTTGCTTGGCCAGCAGGGAGAGGTAAGCAATTAGAGCCCTAATCAATAACATCCACAGCCCTCCCTGCTTCAGGCTGCCTAATTGGCATCCTGGAGTCAAGAGAAAGGTGAAACAAGGTCTCTGAAAGCAAAGGGAGAAAGAATCCCCACGTGCTGGCTGTAACAAAGTACAGACAAATCCCAGAACAGGATGTTCTGGTTCAGACCTAAGCTTTGTTCAATACCAGCAGACATGAGAGTGGTCAGAGGGTGATGTGCATCTGGCAAGGGCAAACACTGCTGGTCCAGCGCTGGTCAAAAGCCTACATCTGAAGTGCCTTCCCCTTCACAGACTCGCACAAACACAATTCTGCGGCAGTCTCTGGGGATGCTTCTGGGCTCTATGACCTAAACAGATTGAAAAATAAATTTAGCAATCCCCTAAAAGTTACAGGTTTGATATCATCTCCAGAATTACTGTGGTTTCATACAGAAAGACCTTTATCAAGACTGCATTTTTTCCTTGAAGATGACCATTTTATTGAACAGTCATCCTCCTTACTGAAAAAAAAGCGTACAGAAATGTCCAGACTGACACTCAGCTATTCACGATGTATGATTCTACACAACACTAACGCGCTAAATCCAAAGCATGTGCTGAAGTCCTCTCCTGCTCCACATGTTAGCCATGCATTACCAGCCAGGGAACTCAGGTGGAGCCTAACAGATGAACTTTAGATCTTACAGACTGTCAGGTCAGACCCCACCCTCCACAAACTGTCCTGATTTCCACTGAACGCAAGGCCAGCTTGCTCCAGCTGAGGGTGTATCCCGGGCTGTCCTACTGAAGCATTACACCGGAGTGGTTTCCTCAGGCACCCGTGAACCCACGCTTTCCAGCAGTAGAGAGGGATTCGTCGGCGATCTCTTGCTTTGCTGTTTCCCATGACTGCTGCATCACTGAGCTCTGAGGGCTGAAATGAAGCAGCACTGCTGTCCCTCCCCTCCCCTGGCTGCTGCAGCCTCAGCTAGAGGCAGTGCAGGAACGTGGCAGGGTGGCAGAGCTGTTAGCATTTACAGATGCATTGCTCTGCTGAGCTTGTCACTGCAGCCTCCACCTGGGAGATACACAGGCAGAAATTAGAGGCAGATAGGAGAAAATATCTTAATATATCACGTTGCTGGAGGGAGGCAGCTTCAGAGGGCTTGTGAGACTGAACATCAGCAGCAGCCCCGGGGTAAACACTGAAATCAGCTCTTGCACAGCAAGGAGCCCCTGTGGGCTGGCTCAGCTGGAAGGGCACCCCGACAGCTGGGGCTCCGGCGTGGCCCAGGCTGCTCCAGGACACGGGCGAGCCCACAGGCATGGCACAGACCAGGGCAGGGGGCTCAGTCACGGCAGGGCTCCTGAAGACCCAGCACCTCCAGATCCGTGCAGCTCTCCCGAGCTGTAAGGCACAGTCCCTGCTAAACAAGGAGTGCCAAACCTGCCTGTCTCGTCCTTCTCACTTCTGCAACAGTTTAAACATTTCAAGAGGAAAAAAAAAAATTATCGCTGAGCTTATTGTACAAGCTGGCATGATTTATCTAAACATTTGCCAGTAAACACCAGAATGGGAGGCCGTTTTTCCAGCATTCCCACAGTGGAGTACTAGAAGAAACAATAACAGGCCTTGTGATTGTTGCCGTGGGACACCTCCTGCCAATTACACTGAGCTACAAGTTTCAGTTATGGGATATACAATAATTAATTTCATAAGGTCCAAGAAGAATTGCTTGTTCTGTACGAAGAATCTCCTTCCTCTGGCTTTTTATGCCAGAACCATGGATAAAGATGAGAGCTCAAACCACCCTATGCAGACTCCAATAACAGGGTGTTTCACTGTGACAAGCAGGGAAACCAATCTCAGTGACAAACATAAAGCCAGGGGAAGGCCCCACCCCATCCCCAGGGCAGGACAGGGCTTCCACTCAGAAGAGCACTGCATGAAAGCAAGATGTGTTTAGCAAAAGCTTTTGGAAACTTGTCATATAAGCTTCAGCTTAATGAAAATAAAAATCAAATTAAAAGAACCACAAGTTCTTCCTTGGGATTTTTCAAGTGATGAGATTTAATTAAAGCAAGCAAGCAAACAAAATCTCATATTGCATGGACTAGAAGAACGAGCCAGAGACTGAACTGCAGTCAGATCATCGCTCAAAGAGCCTCAAAGAAAAAGTGAAGAAGAGGTAAAAGCACCTTTTGGTGTTCTGCCCATGCAGAGGTCACTGATATCCTACACGTCTAAGGACCAAGGTGGATTTCTGAAACCCCATGGCGGACAGGAGCAGGGTGCCCTCTGGGAGGAACGGGGACATGGTTCCCCTGCTCACCCTGCCGCAGGCCACCATCGGCCACGGCACGTGGGCATCGGCTGGCGGAGCGCAGCCGGTGCTGCCGCTCAGAGGGAGGTGTTCAGCCCCAGCAAGCCTGTGCCGCTGAAGGCTGTACCACAAAGAGCGTACACAAGTGGGAAGAAAGGAAGCCACACAGCTCTTCAATGACTTTTCCCCCCCCACTAGAAGCACATTTTCTATATACATATATGCTGCACAAACAAATCCTAGAGAAACAAATAAAATCGCCCCCAAGCCCCCACCTGAGTACTCTCAGCCCTTGGTAAATACCTGACATTTGTAGATGAAGGATTAGATTACATTTTGGATCCAAGTGAGGTTGCATTTGCTACTAAAGCCAAAAACAAGCTCTTGTTCCAAACCCGCAGGATAAACAGAAGCCTTTCTATCATCATGGAGCATTCTTCAGTTTGATGTTCCTTTCAGAGCGCAGTCCCTCTCATGCATAAATGGCATGGTAGGATAAGGGCTCAGGAGTGGCGGGTTAATGCAATAATGTTCTGCAAAATGAGAAAAATAATCAAATAAACCCTGAAATGGAAATGCTGGCATTCATTCCCAACAGTGCAGTGTCAAAAAGGAAATTATAATTACCTCTAAGCCTCACAACAGCAAATGAATTTTCCCAGGGGAGCCTTGCCTCCAGAAATTAAAAATACCCCAGTTTACAAGCACTGGCTCCATTGAGCCCCATAGGACTGTTGCCACAGCCCTGCAAAGTTTAAGCCCTAAAATCCACCCCCCTCAGACCTCACAGCCCTTGGGCATGGTCCTTTCAGCGGATCAGAAGTAAGAGCCCTGTAGCCAAACGCAATTCTTCCTCTGTGAGCAGGGTGTGATGAGCAGGAATGGCTGTGGGTACCAGGTGACACCTCACCTGGAGGATTTCAAAGCACATTCCAGCCATTATATATATATATAATGATATAATCCCCCTTGCACAACAAAGCTGAAGGACCCCACACTGCCCCTTTTCTTCCAGTTACTTGCTCACAGCAGGTGACAGCCCTGTGGGACTGCTGATACTCTGCTTTGACTGTTGAAAAACTCAGATGGGTTCAGAATCCTTCTGGACAAGAGGCTGATACTGTGCACACCAACCTATATACATACAGCTTTACTGGGAAGCCTCACCACCTAACTCTTCATGTTCCATAGCTGCCCTGCAGTGCTCAGCAGCCCCAACAATTAGCAAATCCCTTCTTTAACAGAAGCAGCAGCAGCACGTTGAGGTCTGCCTATGGGATCTGTTAACCAGCAAAGATCTCCAGACAGCTGAGCTGACGACCGTCATGGTATTTCCCTAAGAAACTGTTTGATGTATATTTCACTTTGCTGTCATCTGAGGGTTTACCTGCAGATTCCAGAACTTCAGGCAGAATTTGCAAGTAACTGCATGGCTCTTGCTTCTCCTTCCGCTCAGCACCCACCACGGTGACAGCACTGACGCATCCGCATGCGCAGAGACTTTCTGCCAGCTCCCATAATGGATGTGCCAGGGTGCGTTTCCAGGCCCTTGATCCTCTTCAACCCCTGGGGTTTCCGAGGGGCTGGCTGTGATCTGTGTTCAACCACCAGTTCCTACACTGCTATTTTATTTACAGAACCCAAGATGCACACAAAGAGTTTGAGTCATCTGTTAGTCAGCGTCCTGCTGCACACGCAGGCTGCGGGAAGGACAAAGACCCAAGGCAGGTTCCATCCCTGCAGAGTTCATTTAAAGCGAGAGGGTCTGTGCCCCCAGCAGTCAGTAACAGGGGAGGAGGCAGGGCCTGGAGGGGCTCTGTGGACAGGAAGATGGAATCAGGGGAGCCCCACAGACCTCTCCCATCCAACCTGCTGTGTCACAGTCGAGGACGACGCCCTTGCTCCTGGTGCTTTTCTTCTCACCACAGGGCTCAAACAGCTGCAAAGCTTCAGCTTCTGCCTTGTTGCTGCTTCTTTAAGTCTTCAGGCATCTGAGAAATAAAAATGTTGCTTTTTCCACAGAGCTCTGTGTCCTACACCCACCAACAAACTAAAATAACTATTTTCTTATATTAAAACAAAGTTTAATCAAATAGCCTTTTTTCTATATGCCTGCTCACACCCCGCAGTATGAAATTAATTCCAGAGAGAGTTTTGCTGAACTCCAAGGCCTGACAAACTTTTCATTCTGTAATCATTTTTTCAGAGGAAAGGAAAACAAAATACATAAAACAGACAAATGGAAATATCACTAATCCCATCATGGCCACAGAGGAAAGAGCAATAAAGAGCAATGTGACAGAGTGGAATTTTTCTACAGTGACTCCGCTCCAGCCCACTATCTCCCGCACTGCACAGAGCACGGCTTTGCTGATGGCAGCAGTGCAGCCCTGCCTGCACGAGCAGGGACCTGCGGCTGCCACCAGGAGCTCTTACTGCCCACGGCGTTTTGCGTCTGAGAAGCAGGGTGGGGAAAGGTAGAAGCTGTCAGCGTTGTTCTGAAAGCATGAAGCTTTGTGGGTTTGTTTGGTCATAAAGAAGGTTTTTGGTTAATATTAGGAGGATAATTCCCTATGTGAAGGCAATGAAAGGCTAGCACATTGAACATGGTGTTTGCTCAGCAGCACAGAGCATGGGTCAGCCACCTACATGCCACTCAGACAACGCACAGCAGCACCGGGTGTGCTCAGCTGTAAGCAACATGCTGGAACGCTTTGATGGATTCAGGTTCTGCAGGAGGAATATAATCTGTCCTTTCCTGATGGAGACATTACAACACCAACTCAGTGACACCCACCACCAAAGCAGCCCCACAAGTTTGCTGGGTTCCATTTCTCCTGCAAAGAGACTGGATTTCCCCACTGTGGCTGGCAGACCAGCTGCAAGGCAAAGCATTGGGGGAGTCATAAGGAAGCTTTGTGAGTCTCAATTCCACCAGCAAACTTCTCTTACCCACCAGTTACAGCCAGGGGAAAGAGAAGGAAATGCTCCTCTGTGCCACCCCTACTCATTCCAGCACCCACTCCTCACCTGCAAGATCACCCAGACCTTTCTCCAAGTGCTTGGTTTCTTCCTGTGGAGAATGCCTGAAACCTTCCTGGAAATAAAAATCTTCTGTTTTATTTTTTAAGCCCCTCTCTTGTAAGAATATTTCTTTCAATGGTTAAAAAACAAATGCTTCACCTGTTGCAAAAGGAAAAAACTAGCAACACTTGCTCTGGAAAGTAGCTAGAAGTCTCCCCTGAGTCCAAATGATTTATTCCCTCCATAGTCCCTCAGACTCCTCTTCTATTAAAAAATGGGTGAAGCTTAGCCCTCTGCAAATAAATTGCTGACAACTTTCTCCTCTGGCATATATCTCCAGAGGTTTTGCTGGCAACTGATAGTTGCTGCTCTGCACATCTGCACTAAACACTGCCTACTAGCCATAAATCCTCCCCACTCCCCTGAGCCACACAAACCTCCCGTCCCATATATATTCTGAGTGGAGATGAAAGCCAGCTGGAGAGGCAGGGGAGGGGGCACTCAGCAGACATCTATTCGTATGTCCGCACTCCTCTAAGCCTCCAGCTAACGAGGAAGGCTGAGCAGAGAGAGAGCAAGAGCTTGCTGACGGCGTGGGATGGCCATCAGAAGGCCCAAACTTTGCAGCCCCACCAGTTATAGATTCATGCGTGCAGGTTGAACACCCTCCAGCTTCCACCCCCATTTCACCTCTTCCCCTCTGCTCCCACCCTTCAGGACTGCAGGTACAGAAAGCTATCTTCCATGCAGAGGGCGTGGAACTGAAATCAGCAAAGCCCCCACCAAGCAACCCCAATAAATTCCAATCTCAGAAAGCTCAAAACACCTTTTGTCCTTTTGAGTAGCACACGGAAAGAAGTAATGCATGAAAAATGGAGCAAGGAATCCTTATTTATATCCACAAAGCCAAGGCAAAGGAACAGCTGCTTGATAATGGCTGCCCTGCCCCCAGCCCAGGAGATCTCAAAGAGAAAGATAAAAGCAGGGCATGATCCAGCCAGCTGGGATCATGCAGAGTAGGAAGCTCACTCCTCCCCTCTGAAATGCGTTACTTGGCAAGCACAGTCCCTGTTAGCTTGATGGAAATCTCATGAGCTTGGAAGAAACATGGGGTCTAAGGATCTTTGGCTTCTGGAAGTGGGAATAGCATCCATCACCTGCATAGATTTCCAGCTAACCCACAGCCATCATTTCAATTTCCATGCCTGTTAACAGTCGACACTTCTGCAGACAAGGAGAAACCAGCAAGCTGCGTGCCAGGATGCCCTGCAGCGCTTCGGTCTGTTCTGGACACGGCCGTGGTTGTCTGCTGTGATCACCTCGTCCTGCTCTGGGAGAGGTTCGGTTTGGCTGCAGCCACATGTCAGGAGGGAAGCTCTGTACCCACCGAACTGCTGAGAAGCCAGCACAACTCTCACCGCGGTCCAACTCCTTCTCAATGGGTTGACACCGAAACCAAGCGCAGCTGCGAGCCACGGCTCAGGGAAGCATCACCCATCCTGCAGATGCAAACCAAGAATCAAAAGTTTCCACCTCTGAGCTTAAGGAAATATTTTGCTCTGAGTTGTTTTTCCAGAACGCCGACACAATGAGGACATGAAACTGCAGGGAAGAAGAGCTGTTTAGAGTACAGCTGGAATAATACTGTTAAAATGAATAACGCAAAACTTCAGCAGACTATCAGGGGGAACATCTACCACGGAACCTGCACTGAGCTCAGCCAGTCTCTGATCTGGGAAACACTCCCCAGCGTGGCAGAAGGATCAGTCCTGTCCTGCCCTAACAAGTGTCAAGACTGGCCAAAATCCAGCGCTCCTGGTGAACAACCCAGCAGCCAGTACCACAGCACCACGACCCTCCCCGCCCCGGTTTTGCCTGGAGCCTTCAGGGCTGAGGGGACAGAGGCACCCTGAGTCACACCACGCTGCGTCCTCTGCCTCGGGAGCCGGCTTCCCTGCACTGTTACAAGAATGGTTCCTTGCTTTCCTACCTGCAGCACTCTCCAGAAATAGTTGCCCCAGGAATACAAAACAAAGACATTTGTGCAGAAGGAATGGCAAGGATTAAGTTTTGTTTGATGTTTCCTTCCTCTCAGGTAATTTTTATGCCAAGAAGAGATGCAGATACAAGAGGAGCGGAACACGACTCCACACTAAAACAACAATAGGTGGAGTCGAGCCATTTGAGAAGCAATTTTAGGAAGGAAAAAAACACAACGTAAATAGTTATAGCATGAGAACATACTAAGGAAGCATATGGTACAGTCTATTTTACTAATTAGTTTTAGACCTAGTTGTGGAAATTGGAGGTGATAAACAGCATCTTGCTTGTAGGATCTAAAAGAGTTTGAAATATTCTAACGGATTTGAGTAACTGCAGGAGAACATTCACAAGGAAGTCTGAAGTCACAGTCCCTGTTTCAGTACAGCACACTTTTTGTCCTTTACGTAGCGAGCAGGAAGAGCCCACGCTCCTTCACATATGAAGGATTATAATTAATCGCTTCCTGATTTTAACTAGAAATTTTAGGAGTTTGGTTTGTTTTTATTTTTATTTTTTAAATCTTTTGCCTAAACATTACCTGGTGAGGTTTCCAGATGTACGCTCTTGTGTTGGACAAGCGTAACGTGGGAGGTCCAGCAGGCATCCTGCCACCCACAGCCAGGCGCCCAGCTCTGCCTGGATGCACACAGCACATTTCATGCTCTTTCTGATCAGCTTGCAGGCATTAACCAATCTTCACTTCCTGCTTTGTAGAACAAATAAAGTAAAATGCTGCTATTCCCTCCTCCATCTAGGATCACAGACGGTATGTGACTTGGCAGGAGATCTTGCAAATGAACCACTTCGCCCATCCCTCTGTTATTTACAGAGCGTTCACCATGCGCAGTGGCAGGGGGCTCTGCCCCAGGCTGCACCATGGCAGTGCCCGGTGTGTTCACTTTGTGGAGACAGAGGAAGCAGAATTGCTCAGAACCATTCCTTTCCGACACCAATGCACAGAGATCTCCATGGTGAAGGCACTTTCCTACAGAACCTTCTGCAATTTTCCAAAAATTATCAAAACAGCACTTTCAGGGCAAAGAACTGCAGTTTTGGATAAAAAAGAACATATTTCATTTTGTATTTGAATATGCAGCATAAAAGGAACTGTTTTGACTTCAACAAAGAAAGGTATTTTGAATAACCTGGAAACAAAGAACTGGTTTCCTTCCTGGTGGATTATGAAACACTGAGGGGTGAATTGGAAAGCCAGGAGAAGAAAAGCCAGATGTAAAGACTCTGTGAAAAAGGCACTGCTGCCCTCCATGCAGCTGCAGCGCCAGGCTGTCTGCAGCTCCTGCTGGCTGGGAGCTGCTCAGCACAGCCCCACAGCACACAGAGCGTGAGATGGGACTGGCCTTGGAGCCCTGGGAAACCAGGTGCCTCAGGCAATCTATTGCATTTCAAAGAGATGAAACTCTAACAAAAAAAAAAAAAAAAATCAATGAGTTTAATTTGAAAAATGGTCACAAGTCATAAATCCCATCTAGTACTGCAGAAGCTGGGCTCAGAGCCTCTACTCTCTCTCCACTTGCATGGGTGTTGGGCTCCTCCAATTTCAAATACATTTATAAGAAAAACAGAGCAAAATAGGTGCTTAAGACTTGGAAAGGCAGATGGGCCAGGACCACCACTTCCCCTCCCTGAGCCCCCCTTAGCAGCAGCCGTACCACAGCCAGCAGCATGTCACCATGGGGCACAGCAGCACATCACCGTGGGGCATGCTGCTTTGCCCAGCTGAGTCGCTACCAGGACACTGCTAACAGAATTCCTCTGCACTGCCCAGAGCAGCTCTCAGCCCATACTGCTCCGCACCACCCTGTTTTAAGACATTCATTCCCTGCAGCAATATCCCCCAGACCAAGAGAACACCTGCCGAAATATTTCAACAGCCCTTCCAACAAGCATTCATGAGCCATTCTGGTACAAACACACACACCTGGACCCATTTCTATGCCAGGTAGGAAAGCAAGGAGCCATTTCTTTTTACACCAGATACAAAATACAGAACAGCTGAACTTTACGGGGTTTAAGCTTTACTGGTAGCAGTGGATTTATTTAATTGCAGTGTGGCAAGAGCACAGTTATGTTTCTCAGTCCACCCCAAGAAGGGGCTAAAAAACTGCCCAGGTGCGACTGGCCAATCCCCCAGTCTGCAGGCAGAGTGCTCTTCTTTATTAACTACCTGCAAGTCTAAAGCACAGGCTGAAATCCCAACACTGGAGCAGCATGGCCGGCAGCAGAGCCCTGCCGTTTACTGACCAGCAGAGCATCGCACAGCTCAGGCAACTGCCCTTGATGCTGGCAGCCCCCGAGCCTCCCACTGCACCTCCTTTGATGCCTTCGCTGCACTCAAACATATTCTGGATTCATCCGCTCCAGCAGGGCCACGGACCACTTTCCTTCTCTGTCAGGCTGCAAAACTCCCAGTTTTTGGCACCGGGCACAGCCCAGCTGCAGCTGGGGATCAGGGAGGCATTCCTCCCACATCACCTGCCCCTCCGAAACCCAGGGGCTGTGGGGACAGCCCCATGCATCCCCCACCGGGGCCCAGAGGTGGGGCAAGTTCCTTGCCGCTGCCGGGCCTGGGGGGAATCTGTGACCCCAGAGCCGAGCCCAGAGCAGCCTCCTGCACCACCCACAGAAAGGACGTGGGGCTGCTTGTGGAACAAGGGACTGCAGCTGTCTTTGTACCTCCTCTCTCATCGCATTGTGTCTAGGGCTTGATTTCAGCCACAGCCCTATTTTCATACAGCCCCAACTATTTTTAGGGCTAATGGCTCATAAATAGCTTGTCGAATCATAACAGCTTATGTTGCTATTACACGCCCCACTTCTCTGCTCTGAAAGGTTTCTACATCCTTGGTGTCAACATGTCACACTGCAGTTTGCCCTGAAGTGTTTTGCAACAACAGAAGTCTGGTTTAAGTGAAAGGGACAGAGCAGAACCAGGTTTCTGCAATTTGCCTCTGCAAACAATCTAACACGCACTTAGCCATGCACTTTGGGGTACGGCGTGACAGCTTAATTTCACACTGGTCATGATTAGTCCTGGTAGGAAAATTGATTTATCTCACTCCACTGCCCACATTCTAGTTCAGAACAAACCAAAAAAACTTTTCACAAAAGCCAATTTTAAAAGAGATTAATTTCAATTGATAGTGTTTTTCTTTCTTTCTTTTTTTTTTTTTTTGTAAGCTAAAATAAAACTTCCTCCTAATTAAAACAGTATGCAAACAGGAGAGTGGAAAAATATAACTGCTGTCCTCGCTTTATGCTTCCCCCATGGATGGATTTACAATATTGCTCAGCTCAGGAGAGGACACAGAGGATGTTCTGCTCAATAAAGGGGTGCAGAATAGCCTCCTGCAGGGCTATGAACAGAGAGAAGCAAGGAACAGGGCTGGTGGGAGGAAGGAAAGAGCTGTGCCATTACTGTGGGGCAGCCCTCACAAGTCCAAATCAACAGCACAAGGGGGTGTTAGGGCTGGCCGGAGCCCTGCTGCTGCCCCAAGCCCCAGGCACTAATTTTGCCTGTTGAGTCCCAGTTTTCCATCTGGGAGACAGGGGCAGCAACCCTTCCCTACCACGGTGGCAGGGAACCTGGCTAACGCACGGCACTGGGGGAAAGCTCCCTCGCCCCAGGCCGGACCCCATGTGGCCAACAGCCTGCTCAAGCCAGCGCTGACACTGGATCTCCCGTGCCACCCCAAACACCCAGCCTCCTGCTGCAGACCGAGCTCCCAGCACCCACAGTTCAGGGATCACTCTGCTTCTTTGGAAGTGAACCCAGCTTCCACAAATCCAGCTCAAATCCAGCTTGACCTCCAAAGAGGGTGAGAAGGGATCTGGCTTCCTTAACCCCAGGGCCTTCAGGGCGCTTTGAAAGCTTTAAGAGCTGAAAACCAAATCAAACGGCAGCCAGGCCGGAAAGCCAGGGTTTGTTAACAACGACAACAGTAATAAAACTGCAGCACAGTTTGCTGCTCTGCACCACGCATTTGGTTCGAGTCAATCTTATTTGCTTTCTGAGGGTTTTTCAGGTGCTCAATAAGGAACAAAGGCGGTGACGGGTTCATTGGGTGCCTCGTAGCAGCAGGGAGATGCTGGAACGCTCGAGCAGCCCCACTGCAGGAGAATTCTGGGCACTCTCTGCCTCCCGGGCTGTCTCCAGCTGTTGGTGTGCTCCTCCTGCAGCCACTCGCAGAGGGGCTCTGCAGGGGCTGCACGGCCACCCCAGCGGGGAGGTTTCCTGGTCGCTGGTAAGCCCCAGAACCCCTGGGCTGCTCCACGGCTTCCCCGCATTCAGAGTGGCTGGCACCGCTTCCTATATCATTCTTAACGTGTGACCACTCACAACAGGGGAAAAGGTCGGGGCTGGGAAGTCTACAGCAACAATTCAGGGGCTGCATGAAGTATGTGTAATGTCTAATCTAAGCTCCCTGTCCCAGAAAAACGCTATCAACCACTTCCCAAGTGACAACTTTATTTGTATATTTATTCTTAAGTAGACAGAGCTCTCCTAGAGAGGTGGCAAGTGACATTTTATTTGGCACTTTTCTTAAGCTGGGAAGGATTGCTCTGTAGTTTTGAACTTACTGTAGATGCTTGCTTGTCAGTGAAGGCTACAAACCTATTTTAATTAAAGTGGAGCTAGGGACTGACAGCTGAACTGTGCTGCTGTAAAAAGAACTGCCGAAAAGAGCCTGGAATGGGTTTTGAGTTTCTACAATAGCCCCATGTTTTATATCAAAGGGAAACAGCAACATCCTTCAACTGCATTTTACACAGTTGCAAAGGACAAAAGACTAAAAGCAAGAAGGTTTAGAATAACTGTGCTTTGTATTAACTCTCCTTCAGGATGTTTGTTTTATCAGCAAGATGCCCAAGGCTCCTTCCACTCCTGTCATTTCTTCAAGGAGCACGAACCCCCCCCCTCCTCCCCAGCTTTCAGAACTGCCGTGCGAGGAAGGGGAAAAGAAAATTGTTTCAGTTTAATACACTTAGATTTGGACATTCTGAGGAACAGATGCTCTTTCAGTGGACAGGGAGTTTAAAATGAAGCCCTGGGCTCCTCTACACAGCATCCTAGGAGGAGAGGGAGGACTGTCGTCTCGTGCACGCTGCTGCAGGACCTGCTGACCATGAGCACAGGCAGTGTCCCAGCAGCAGAAAGCAGGCTGAGCAACACCCGCCACCGTGACTCCGTACGTGTTAGCTGGGCCACAGCTGCTTCTGCAAAAGCATCTTGCAAAAACTCTCCAAGTACAATCTAATTGAAACATAAAAACACACTTCAGATTTTTTTATAGCATGCACAAATATTGTTTCTCCTTCTGGAACATTTGAGCATTCAGAATGAGAGTGTGGATCAATAATTCTTCTATTAGATAATTGAAACATGCTTCTTGATTTACACTAATGCACTCGTTAAGCAATAAGTAATCAGGCCGTGGGCAGGTCTGTGCTGCCAAAGCAGGGATTTGATTAATGAGAAGGTGAGGGGCAGACAGGCCCAGCTCCACACGGCTGCAGCTACCGAGGGCTGCCTGTGGCACTGCAGTGAGCGCCGGCTCTGCCCCTCGGGAGCGGGCGTTGAACGAGCCCTGGGCTCGCTCCTGGTTTAAAGGATCGTTCTCTCCACTCGGATCAAACAATTCCCTTCTCTCAAGCACCTGCTGACGTGCAATCCTGTGCACAGTCGAGAGGCAGGACCGTTGCTAGCAGGGACTCCTGGGCCCTGAGGCCTGCTGAGCACCCTCAGACAGCTCAATTTCCCGACCCAAAACCCCAGCCAGAAACACAGCCCTGTGCCCAGGTAGGTACAAGTTGGTTCCTCAAAGGCAAATGCTTGGACACGGGGTTGAGGGAAATCACCTGTGAGGGCCAGGTTCACGAGGTCTCACTCTCAAACTGCATTGGTGCAGGCACTGCGGCACCAGATGCTCCAGGCGTAGCAGCTCAGCCCTACGCCTGCCCAAGGGGGAGAGCTGGGGGCAGTTCCCCTCGGCTAATAAATCACCCTTGGCTCAAACTCTATTGGAAAGTTCAGTTCAACTGTATGCTCCTGAGACCGGAGCCCTAATTAGCAGTGTGAGAAGTCAGCCAGCCGTCAGCCTGGTCCCGTTCCAGCTCCGGCACAATTAGGTCCTGTCAACTGGGAAGCAGCAGGATCCATCTCGCGCTCACTGCTGTGTTAGTCAGCCAAAGAGCAAACACCTCAAGTGCTGTTTCTGGCTGGAACTGCCTGGTAAGCCACACAGAGTGCCTCAGGAGCAGTCACAGCATCGGACTTGTGCTCACTGGAAGAGGTGGCTGAAAGCCCCATGCGCCCAGGACCACCTGATTCGCCCACAACAGGAACTAAACCTGCAGCCAGGCTCACCACAACGGAGCTGCCTGCACGAGCCACCTGCAGCAAGCAAAGACCTTCAAAGGATGTGCCTGAGAGGCTCTGGCAAGCGCATCCACATCAACAAGGTTGCGAAGATCAGCTCCGAAGAGGCACTGAGTTGTGCGGTTTCACCCAGGCCTTCCCTCTTCCCTGTTTACCCGGCAGCTCGCCTGTGATCAAATTGGATAATAGAGTCAATCCCTTGCATTGCACTTGTTAGAGCAGGGGACTGGTGACCGCAGAGCACAGCCTCTGTCTCCCTGGGAGGACCGCGCGTCCGTCACCCTGCTGCTGCCTCACACCGATATAACGAGCGCAGGCCAGCAGTTGGGGGAGAGAGGGAGGCCAGTGACATTATTTTACTGCCCTCTGACTAATGGTGTGCTAACGTGCTCAGGCACTGAGGTGAAGCTGCCAAGCAGTCATAGGAAGCATAATTAATCCCTTGCTTATCACAGTCTGTGGCATCTCGAAGCGGTGCCCATGAGCAGCGCTGGTGCGAGCCATGCTTCCCCCGCCCCGTGCTGTGGCTTACCCTGCGGAGAAGGCACTGAGGAGCTTAACTCACAAGACTTTTACAAACACCATGAGTTTCAGGCGTGTGGCAGAGATGTCCTGCACAAGCAGCTAAGCGTCCAGACATCGCGCTGGAGGAAAAGAGCTGAAGCACATGCCTCCCTCAGACTGTTTAGTTTGAAGGCTTCACATTCTCCCCCTCTCCCTTTCCTTCAGTAGGAGGAAAGGAAGGGGATTTGTCTTTTTGGATTCCAGCCAGTTTTTCCAGAACCCCAGCACTCCTGTCCTCCCTCTCAATCATCTCCCTGACCGTTAGCCTTCAACAAAGCCCCCATTTGCTCACAAGTCAGCACAAATAGCCCGAGCAAACAGAGCTGGATACACAGAGCCAGGAGAAGCCATCCAGCAGGTCCAGCAGACATCCTCAGCACAGGGGAATGGAGCAACTGCACCAGCTTAGAGAGCTTTCAGCTGATGCCACAGCCTGGCTGGACACATTTATTTCAGTCTAGTTCTGCTGCTTTGGCATGTTCTTAAGCTTAATTTTGCAATAAAAAAAATTAAGAGAAATTTTCCTTGTGCTTCAGTGACCAACTATGAGTGTACAGAGCCAGGAGAGCTCTTCACATGGTTTGCTTCTGAATCTCAGGGCCAGCCTCTCGCAGAGCCTGACAGGAGGCAGACTGCATGTCAGCTGCTCTAAGCCTGTGGAAGGCTCAGTGAACTCCAGTTACAGCTCACCTTAACAGCTCCTGCGGAGCTTTGCAAGGATGCAGAACAGCTGGAAACAGAGAACACCCTGCTGCTGCCCTTATTGCACATCGCTGTGCTTTAGACTGCTACAGACCTACCAGAGGAGCTGCACGTGTAGCTTTGTGCCAGGCACTGCTTCTCTGCCTGCTGCGCTCTCCCTTTGCACCAGCCAAGGTGGATGACTTCCCAAAACTCCCCTAGGCATACAACTACAGGCAGAATTTGGTCTCCGTTTTCTTCTGGACATCCCTTGTGTGTCCCTGCCCCTTTACACTACTGGATTTGCTCCTGAAGTGTTGCTTACTGGAGTTACTCACAAAATGGACAAGGGGTATAAGAGCGTAACATGAAATTGCTCTTATCAGCTGCACGCAACGATAAATCAGCTGGCCGCGCTGCCGACTCTCTGGGAAAATCCACCTCCAGAAAATTCCCACAAAGCATTCTAATGCATTCAGGGAAAGCTGCTGGGGAGGGAGGGAGGTGAGGCGGGGTCAGAAGAGCTGTCTGGTTTCAAACATCTTCCAGAGCACCTGTTCTCATCTTGTTCACTAATCTCTTGTGGCTGATCGTTGAACCAAATCTTGCTTCCTGGACACAGAAGCAAGTAACTGAGAAAAGGAAAAACAGAAGAGGGCAACACTTCAACAATAAACAGGGCATCAATTAAACAAGAAAGCCCTTACCTGCACGAGCAGCTGAAGGAAGAACCATCGATTATTCCACCTGACAGTATGGCCTCCGTTACCACATGCCTGGTTTATTGTGATCCCCAGGGAGATAAATTGTCTGAAATCCTCAGCAACAAAAGGACAGCTTTCCTGATACGGTCACGGTGTGTCTCCTTCTAATTAATTACTGAAATATATATATATATAGAGAGAGAGAAAAACAACTGTGACCATAGCTTGAAAATGTGTTTGATGAGAAGAATGTAAGGGATGACTACAGCAGTTAGCAGACCAGATCTCAAGTCTCTATCCTGCCTCATCTTGTCTGTCGGAGCGAAGCTAGCACAGGCCACCTTGAAATTTAGCAGCTTCCCAGGACTTCAAAACACTCAGCACCTGCAGAAGAAGCATTATGCCCCTGCTCTGTATTGAAAGAGAGAAATCACAACTTTCTTAAAAGGAGGTCATTTGCCCAAGATCACGCGGGGGATCTGTTCCCTCAGCCTCTGCTCTTACAGTTCCACAGGCGCAGCGCTCTGGCAGGCTGCTGCTGGGCAGCTCTTGCCAGATTCCCCAGTTTCTGTCACCAAAATACAGGCGCAGGGTGTGCCAGGCAGGAATGGATCCTTGCCCCACAGCTCCTTCTCCTACCTGATGCAGCTCAGCTCAAATTCATTCACCTCTGAGCAGGGGTTTTTGCAGCTTCTGACCGTGCAGAGGAGGAACAAGTGCCTGACTGCAGCCGGACCCTTGCTGGGAGAGGCTGCAGTGGCTGTTGCCAGACTGATCTGAGCTACTGTACAACCTTGATTCCGGTCCCATAAAGCACTTTGGGGCAGGACTGTCTCTCTCTACACGACCACAGCAACTGCCACAGCACGTGCCATCTTGTTCCCAGCATGCTACAGTATTAACAGTGAATAGACAGATAGATGCATAGTTGGTATGCATGGATTTTAATGGTATTCCTGGGCTAGTTCCAAAACACAGGTGGTGATTTCTGGACACTGGATACATTATCTACAGCAGAGCAAAAATTATAGTGAACAAGAAGAAAGGAACATTATCACCCTTTCATCATTTTCCCTCTGAAAAAAACTCAACAGGTCAGCTGCTTCTAAGCCCGCCCTGATCAATCACTGCAAATGCTAAAAGCATTTAGAAGACATTCTCCTTTGAGCCATTCGTCAAGTGGAATCTGGCACTTTTTAGTCCTTTTATTAGTTCTGCTTGTGAGAGAAATTCACTTGAAGCCAATGCTTAATGCAGTGAGAGAGCAGTACATATTTCTGTGGCAGAGATACCCATTATTCAGCTGTGTGCAGAGATGTGAAGGGGCTTTAACAAAGCCCTGGGTTGGAAGGGAGACAATGCCCCATGCCTCGACCTGCTGTCCTGTAAGCACATCCTTTTAAATCTGCACTTCAGCCCGGTGTAACTCCCATAAAACGCCTTGGAAGCGAAAAAAAAAGTGTGGTCGTGAGGTGAAAGGAGACTGAGGGACCACAGCGCAGCTGCCTGCAGGCTGCACCTCCTGATCGATCAGACAGGCGGGGTGAGCCCGCAGGGAGGCAGATGGCACGGGGGCTCTGCCTTCTGAGTGGCCCTGTGCCGCAGGGGCGGCCAGCAGCCGGTGTCGTCGTGCTGAATGCTGCAGGGGGACGGAGGTCTCAGGGGACGGAGGTCTCTGCACCCCACTGGATTTTTTTGGCTGGGCAGCTCTCCAGGCAGGCTGCCCGCCTCTGGCCTGGCTGCTCTCATACAGAGGCATACACATCCCCACCCCCTAATGAAGGACTAGGTGTACCTAAAATGCCTCTAATCTGCTTAAAGCCTAGGGAACTAAGGCACAAAGGGACTAAAAGAGCTGCCCAGAAACCACATGGAGGATTGTGTGCTAAAGATGGGGACCGAACTTTTATTCCCAAAAAGCCTTTCTGTATCAATGCTTAGTGGCTTGCGTCAAGCCTTTGCTGGTTGCACAGTCGCTACTTTGGGGGCTGATGCTTTCTACTCCCAAGCATTTATACAGTGCTTGGCACTGTCTGTACCCATGCTGCTGCAAAGCTGGCTGTCTGTATGACCCCCGAAATGAGTATCAGCGGGCGAAAAGTGGGAGAGGAGGAGTACCAGTGAGACACAGCCTGCTAGGACCCTTCTCCTCTGCTCCCTTCCTCCTTGCAGCCTTCTCATTATTTTCCAGCAAGGACACTTTTTTTCTCTCTCTGGCTTGTCAGGATCAGATGACATTCAAGTTGAGCTGATGAGATCTTCCAGGGCAGGACACATGGCTGTGGTCGCTTCGGGCGACCAGCTGCCAAGGCCTTTAACAGCTCTCCTTTGATTTCTCTACAAAGTCAACCTCTGCCTCCCTGGCAATTTGAGTCTTCCTACCCACAGCGCTTCGCCTCCCAGAGACTGAGGCATGAGCATGGGCTGCTCTGCCTCAGCCGGGTTCTCCCCTGGAAGGAAAGGGGCTGAGGCTTTTTCTGGGGGAGCTGACTGCTGCGCAGAGACTCTGGGTGCGGGCTGGTGTTACTCTGGGGAGGGGTGTGGGACCTGCTGTCCTGCTGCACGGCCCGTGCTGCACATCCCATCAGTTCCATTTCCACTCTGTGGTGATCTGATTTATGCCAGGTGTGGGTTTGGCCTGCAGTATCTATGTCTGACCCCCTTGCTGTGCTCACTGAAACATCTTCCTTCTGTCCAGCTCTGATATTCCCAGAAAAATGCTCAGAAATACGATAAAATCCGCTCTAGGACATTACTACATTAACACAACAATATGTGTCACAGAGTGAGGCCAGCTCGTTTTTCCTGGTATAAAACACTTCTGGTTTGTGAGTGATTTCTGAACTGTAGTAGTTCAAATTAGTAAGGAACATTTAGGTCAATTACAACAGCGTACTGGTTACTCCAATTAATATTATTAATTGTACTTGATTGCACATTTGGAACTATTAAATACGGTATCTCTAGAGTACCTGTACAGACCTTTAAGTCAGCAGAAAACTATGAAAAGTATTTAACACAGAGAAATGGCCAGATAACGCAAGGCTGAAACTCATGCTAGCCCCATCTATCATTTATCTTCTCCCTGTGTGTGCCTGGCTGACCAGCACATGTGAGACACAAAGGAGCTATCTGCCTTCAACCCCTGTTCTCTCTGGACCAAAGTCCCTTTGCCTCAATGGTCCAGGGCTGCTCCGCTCCCCCTGCCCAGCATTATCTCAGGCACGTGGCCAAAATCCCGGGAGGGCAGGGCAGGGGGATATCAGAGCTGGCTAGAGAAGGAAAATGCTGCTTTGTGGAGAGTTCTGGCACTCCACTATACAGCTTCATCTCAATTAGGAATGAAAATTCAAATTATCAAAATTGTCTGAGAAAAATAAAACCCAGGGATCCCCTGACTGGGGGAGGCTCTAGCGCTAGCTTTCCTATGGCTCCACAGGCTCTAGCATTCACTCCCATGGAACCAGAACTCTACACTACTTAAAAAAAAATCACTTTGAAGAAGTGTTTCTGTGTCCTACAATGTTAAATTGCTAATGGGAAAAGAAATGTATTCATGATTCAATGTACAAAAGTAGCCTTGGAGGAATGCAGATTGTGTTTTCCCTCTGCAAACATTTGATCATCCCAATAAAACAGCAGCCCCACCTTCTCCACCAGCTCAATAAATCACAGAGAATGGTAATAACAAGTTTATTGTTGTCATGATGATCGTTGCTGAGAGATTTTACGATGTACTAGAGAGATGGGGGTGCTTGTTTATAGGCGTGTGCTGCCTTCTGAAGGACTGCGGGACTCTGTAAAAACCGCTACGTTTCTGGTTTACAAAGAAAACTATTCTCCTGAATCAGACCCCTTCTCAGTCGTGATTGCATTCATCGATGCTCCAGCCTCTCCAGACAGTCCTGATCAGTGGGAGGCTGAGCTGACAGTTCTCAGAATGAACAGAGAGCTTCTGTGAGTCGTGGCAGTGAGACTGCACCAGCTCGGCATGGCCTTGCGGCAGTGAAACACCCACAGACCTGAGTCACATAGCCGGAGCACTCCGATCTCTGATTCCATGTTTGTTGCTGCTAATTACAACTACTGACAGTATCTGAGATTATGGCAAAGAGCAGGGCCATGTTACACAGGTTCCAGATCATACACAGGGTAGGACACAGTTTTTGCCCAGAAGAGTTTTTACCTGCCATGTACCATTTCTGGCAGAGCTGGAAGTCATCTCCCACCTTCTGAATAACGCCAGGACTCCCGGAGACAAAACCAGCCCCCTGGGAGAAGGCTGCCTCCCACCATGCGGGGCCACAGCAGCTGGCAGCGACCACCCCTCGCTCTCAGTTCACCTCACGTCACCCCAGCGTCACCCACCCACCATTTGCTGGGATGACTCTTGGTTTCTTCACAACCATTTTTCAGCTTCAGACCCTCTAAGGAGATGCTTCCTGCTGCCCTGTATCAAAAACAAGGCCAGGAACTGTCAGGCCAGAATGCATGGCAGCAATTCTGAGCGACGGCTTTGAGGCCTACACGCTCCCTCTGTCTGGAGGCAGGAGCTCTGTACCGCTGCACGTAACATCTTTCTTCCCCTCCCCATGGGACTGATGACAAATTAGCATTTTGCCCTCTGGACTGACTGCACAGTGACATGCCTGTATCTCAGCACTTGGACAAGACTTTCGTTTTATTGGAAATCTCCTGAGCTGCTTTATGGGCAGCTCTGCAGACTAGGCTGACAATAAAGCGGGAGGAGGGCTCTGAGAGGTGCTCAGCGGTTGACTTCTGCCAACTCAGCGCTTCACGAGAAAGCACTCAGCATCTGGCAGGATTGAATTTTTGCATTTTTTTAACTCTCCCACCTCTTTTTTTTTTAAAGTATAAAGTAAGTTTAAGACCACAGCAAGTGTGCAAAGTTTTTCAGGGCAGAGCAAGCTAAAGAACTGAGTATTGTAATGCAAGAGCAACCATCCTGCCCTCACAGATTCTTTCCTTTTTTTTTTTTTGCATTTTAATGCTTTATCTTTTCCAAAAATAGCCACAATTCTTAAACCTATTAATATGGCCTTCATAAAAAAAAAAAAAAAAAAGATCTTTGAAAGCTTTGCTTTGGATTTAATAAGCTGGACAAAACAGACACCCCAGCAACAAGGCTGAAGAGCAGCCTGGGAATGGAAACACACCACTCCTGGTGCCTCCCTGGCTGCCCAGAGGATAACGCCAAACAGGACTGCTCCAGTAAAATGAGGATAATACATCAGGCGCCTCGTTAGCACCTATTTCACAGTAGCTGCTCTCCGTCTTCCACCAGAAAGGAAAGAAATACTGAAAACAAAAGGGATCAAAGTTGAACTGAGGTACAGGAACAGTGAAAAAGCACCTCAAATCAAGGCTTGAGAGGAGCCCTCCGGCTGTGTTCCCCCAGATTCATTAATAACAGCTCTGCATTAGAAGGGTGTTGATGCAAACAAAATGTGGTTTAAACGCTGCAATCACTTCTTGCAGGTTTGTCCCCCAGGAGCCACGAGCAGGCAGCTGGGTTCTCTGACTGGTGTTGCACTGGAGTGATGTCCCAGAACAGCACCAGAATGACATCCAGGGCCGCAGGCTACTTCTGAGATCGGTCCAACAGCACGACACCTATTTGCAGCATCCGTGTACTGCTACAAGGCACAAATCTGGAGCTGGGGTGCTGAGAAGTCAGCGACAAACACTGGGAAACAAATGCCTCAGAATGAAGGATGCAGAAATTCTACATTCTACATTGTGAATCTCCCTAACTTATCAGGAAGAAATTCAAGAGATAATTTGATCATGTTGTAAAGCACTTTCACAGGAAGAAAATATCAGATACTAAGGGCTCCCTAATCTAGCGCAGATGAGCACAGAAAGAATCTCTTGATGAAATTAAAGTCAGGCAAATTTTAATTCAAAAGAAGACTTGCATTTTTTAACTAAGGGCATTTAATTATTCAAACAAACTGGAAGTGGAAAACTCTTCCTCATCTGGTGCCTCCCAAACTAGACCTGGGTGTCGTTGAAAAACATGCTTTAGACATGCAACCATTGGGACCAGGAGCAGGGTAAGCAAATGAAATTCCGTCAGTCAGACTGTGATCTATTGGTGCCTTCTGGCTTTAAACACCATGAGGCTGATGTTCCTGAGTTTCATCCTGCTCACCTCCGCTGATGCTGAAAATGGTCATGGCAACGCCATGCCCTCACAAACAGCTGTGGCAATTTCAGATGCTGCCTCCTTCAGCTGCTCTCTCTGCAGGAGAAAACAATATTCACAGCTTGGTCTGTGAAAGAAACCAGGCAAAGGATGTTCAGTTCGCTTTCCGCAGCAGCAAGGACTACCTTAACCTACGCATTAGGGTGCTTCGGACCCACCTGACTCTGTCTGGAGCAGACGAGATGCTGACACAGGCTCTGCTTGCAGAGCTGCAGGATACTCAGTGCAGCTGGGGAGCACAGAGACACAGTGTGCAGGCTGGGAAGAGGGGCACCACCTTCTGCTGGTGCTGCTTGCTCGAGAAGAGGAGGGCTAACAGCAGCAGGGACATCCTGCAGCCACCGCACTCAGCACACAGTGGTTGTTATCTTCATGCACTGTTCAAGCAGTTCCATGAACGATGCTCACACTTATTTTGATATTGCTCGAGAATGGAGGCAGCTTTAGAAGAGATTATTGCCCTCCACATTAAATTAGCAACTGGCTTTTGGAAGTTCACTGCCAGGAATATCTTTGCATCTTTTATATACTCCTGGGTGACTTCCCCCTGAATCCAGCTATCACATCATTTGTTTAACATACTGAATAAAATAATTAATACTAGGGAGTTCTGACTGCTTGGCAGAGTATACTGTTACAGTTAACAAATTTTATGTCTTTAGGCTTCACAGTAGAATTTGATTTAATTTGTCCCAAGGTTAAGAAAGACAGGGAGGAAATTTGATAACTCTAGATCACACGCTCAGTGCAGTTTATCATCTTTGCCACGTGGCATGGACAGAGAGCTCTTCCAGGTTAAGACAGTGGCAGAAGTTCACCTGACCACTTTGGCTTTAAACTTACATTCCTCCTTCATCAGATTGTTTGTCCAAAACACACTGCATCTCCTAGCCACTGGTAAGGAGAGCAAATGCTGCATGCAGCTATCCCCAGACCTAGCATGCCTTTAATGCCAGCTGGGCGAGGACCCCAACATCTGGGGACTGATTAACTAGATGATTAAGACCTACACAATCCCAAGGAAAGGCAGGGAAGAATCTTTAGTACTTGAATGGTGCACTTCCCTCTGCTCAGCAGTGGATTTGGGAGCAATGAGGCTTGTAGAGCTGCAAAAGCTAGCACAGCAGTGGCCTGACCAAGATCTCATAGAGAAAAGAGAAGGAACCACGAGTTTTCTGCTCTGTGAGCCATATTCTGACGAACATGTCACATTCAATTTCCAAAACAGGGGCTAGAGCATTGTAATGCCAGCTTCAGAGGACGTGTATGAGGCCATAGTTGTGAATGGCACTTTGCAGCAATTATGTACCAAAAGAGCTCCCAGATGTGCAGTGAATGTGGTAACAAAATGTCCCCATTTATGACATTTACTCCCTCTCTCTCTCTTTTGTCATTGTCCTTTAGGAAGTGAAAGTAAAGAATAAAGCTCTATTTTCAGAAACAAGTCCAGGTCCTGAAAAGAGAGCAAATTAAATGCAGAGATGTTCTAGGCAAAAGGAAATGGCACACTGCTGGCCAGCTCCAACACCCCCTGGGACAGAGCCTCTTGGAGCTGGGCTGTCCCCGTATGAGCAGCACCCAGCGCAGCGAGGTGGAACTGACCGACAGAGCTGCCCGCCCGGAGAGACCAGAGCAGGTTCACCTGCCCCGTGCCCTGCCCGTGTCTGGCTGAGAACTGAATCGACTCTGTCTTGTCTTGGTGACAAATGCTTATAACAGTCGTGTTGCCAGTGATTTACAGAGCAGCTGAAGGGTACAAGCCACTTACTTGTGAGATCTTCCTGAAGGTTAATTCCATGCTGAGGGCTGATTTCTGCCTTGAGTTCCCACTGCAGTTTCCCCAGATGGCATCGTACACGAACCTCTGGACGAGACGGAACCGGCTGTCATTATTCCAAGTCAGCAAGAAGCTGCGTGGAAAACAAGAGGAAATCACTGTTACGTGACAGGAGGTCAAACGGAGACGTCTAAGAAGCATGGAGGACTTGGATGACAGAGACCACAGACTGCACTGCAAAATCTGACCTAGTGTCACCCATCCTTGAAGCCATTTCTTCCAGAAGGCAGGGCCCGGCTCCCCGCTCCCTCTGCTGGCCCAGCCGCCTGGGACTGATCCGCACCCAGGCACCATCAGCAGCTCAGCGTCAGCGGCCTCCCAACCAGGGCGCTCCACATTTTGCACCAAGACTACAAATGTTTCATCAGGAATATTTCTCACTCGTCTCTAGTTCATGCTGGTGCCAGAGCCAGCTGGGGCATGTGTCCAGGATCCTGACTCCAAGTACTTATGCTGCCCTGCTCAAGCAGCTCCTAACGTGATTTATTTTAAGGATGACAAAAAATGATTACTGCTCTTCACTTAAGATAACTGTCTTTCTAAGCGCTTGACATTTTTAATCTAAAAGCATGCAAAGGTGAGTCCAGACCCTCAGCAGACTCACCAGCCCTCAGTTGAGCGGGCCGTGTGGGACGCAGTGGCCCGTTTACTGCAGATTCCTTATCGCCACCTGTGGGGAAGGCTCCCGTGCAGGAGCTTCTGTGCCTCCCCTTCTGCGTGTTGCTGCATCTCACTCGGCCTGGCTCGCTGCTTCTTGGCCTTTTCATCCCGCTTAGTTCTTTCATCGTATTTAGAAGATCTTTGGGATACAAAGAGTTCTGATTCGTATGTACAACAGAACAAGGAGGGCTTGGATCCTCAGCCCGTACAATAAATAGCAATTTATGCAGTCCAAGCATGACTAGCCAGTTTCTACCTACAAATGTCAATAAAGCAGGGCCATATTGATGCAAAGAGACATAAAATGTGAACTCCTTCAATACATGCACTTCTTTGTCTCAATTTGTGAGGCTAGGAAGGAAAGAGCTGTTAGCAGTGAGTAGTATTTTATTAGCATCATAAACCCCAAGAGCAAAGTTTGTGTCACAGAGAACTGCACATACATTTGACGACTTAATTTATGTTCTTGACTCCCCTTTTTATTTCCTCCTTTTTTTTTTTTTCCAGGCAGGGATTATTTAAGATAAGGACTAAAAGACTCTTGATACACTGTTGGGTGAGAGTAAAGTTCATGTTAAAGGCAAACCTACATCCTACTGCCATCCTGTCAATTAGAAAGAGTTCGGCAGCATTAGTATGTTAGCCACCAGTAAATATCCACAATGGGCATCAAACCTTCAGAAGAAAAATACAATTTCACATGCACCAAGCTGTGAGCAAACAGCATCCTGAAACGCTAGCAACCTCAACTGGCAAAGCCCAGGAGAAGAAAGAGACGTACGGGGGTGAATGGACTGGCTGAGGAACTCCAACAAGTTCCCAGTGGAAATTCAGTGAAAACAGAAAAGAAAGCATGGCTTTTGTTGACTTTCCATGAGTCTCAGGGATAAGGAAGCGGGCCTTCAGCCGGTACAAGGCTGCACTTGTACCTACACGATGTGTGCTGACCTACACCTCCTACACCACAGCTGGCCTGAAACCCTGCAGAGACCCGAATTCACTGAGAACAATTCAGAATCGGGGGTCAAACCTCCTGCAGCTCTAACAGTGCTTTCACTGCATATGGCATTTTTGGAAATGGGTCAGGTTTTTGGTGATGCTAGGAAATAGATATTGCAATACAATTGCAATCAACCATTGTTAATCAGGAAATTACGGCTTTCCATGCATTACAAAGCATTTAAGTACCAGCTGCTTACTCTGGTATATTTACGCAGCAGCAATTCTGCAGAGCAAGTTCTATGTCCATTACAGAGCCATTAAGTCTCTGTAAATATGGCTGTAATGACCAACAAGCATTTATGTAAGATTCTGTAGCCTGCCTGCTATGGTGAAGTGAATTAGACATGTAGGTGAGTGCTGCAGGCACAGCACTGGAAGCTTTACGACAAAAGAAATCTGCTGCACAAGGAGCTGCAAAAAGCTGTTCTGCAGGGCAGCGGACAGAACGGAGCGGCGTGGTGCAGGCTTTCCAGCAGACTGTGACTTGCTGCCCACTGAGCAGTAAAAGCGTTTGTAGCTCCGAGCAGCAAGGTGAGGCAAACCTCGTGGGTCAGAGCGCGAACACAAAGGCTCCATGAATTTGGGGGAAAACGTTCCCCAGTTGGGGAAATGTTCCCTCGGTGTTTGGCAGAGCAGGGCCTAAGAACCCAGCATGGCCCCAGCCCTGCCGCGCTCGGTGGGGGATGCGGGTGTGCGATGGGGCCGGGGGAGCAGACCCAGCACAGCGCAGCCGGCGGTGTCCTCGGGGCTGAGCACGGCCAAAAGATTGCTGGCTACAGAGTAAAGCTACTCACTGCAAAGAGCAGCCTGAAGCCCAGTTCAGGCTTTATGATATTCCTAATTACTTGTGGAGGTGCCTAGGGAAACTTCTGCCCTTTCCATCGTGCTCCTGCGTACCGCACTGTGCCGGTGGCTGTACCGGCGTTAGGCAGGAGAGTGCCCTGATACAGGTACATCGCTTTTTAGAGCAGCACAGCAAGAAACAGCTGCAGAAGTGATTTGCGGAGCACCATGCTCAGCTTCACAAGTGTTAACGGTATAAATCTGGTGAGTCCAGCCTCACGCGTGGCCCAGGCCAAACCAAAACCAGTGGGCTCATCACTTCCAGCCTCTCCTGGAGGAGAAAACAGCAGTTTACTGGTCCCCACACCTGGGAGGGGTGCAGGGAAAGGAACAATAAAGGGACTGGATTCTACTTTCCTTCCACCTTGACACTGCAAATATAACTCCCTTTAAAAACATCATTGAGGGAAAGTATTGTTTCCTTCCTTTTCCTCCCCCTTGGGAATGTCAACTTCTTCTCTGTTTTTACTTCTCTATTTCACAGCTTCTAACCTTGCCTAGCTGTCCCTCTCAAACAATAATTAACTCTCTTGTTCAGCCAGGGAAGTGTTTTAAAGTTCTAGCAATTTTGTTTTCTAAATGACACCACATGAGACAATGGGAGGAAAAAATTAAGCCAGAAGGGTTCTTAAGAGTTGCTCCTCTAGAACACCATTAGCTGCCTCTCCCTGGTGGAAGGCAAATTCTGCTGCCAGATCTGTGGACCAATCCTACAGTCAGCAGTAGTGTTTACAAAATAATTAACTGCAAGAGAAAAGGAAGTAGAAAATAAACAAGCACGCAAAGCTGTTAGGCTGCACTCTCCAAGAAGGCTTGTTCCCAGCAGACCCACGTTTCAAGTTGTGAAAATATGTAGTGCTTCAGAGCGTGGCTGAACAAAACAGCGACCGCCACTGGGTGACCCAGAAAGAAAGACAAGTAATGAAGCTGTCTTCCTTGTGCTGTGGGGCTGAACACAACGCAGCCTGCTCTGCAGCCTTAACAGAAGGACATGGGCGGAAAAACCCAAGAGCAACATACAGCAACGATAAGAGAGAGTACTTATTTTAATTAGAAACTGGACCAAATAAATTAGAAATGCAATTACAATGCCATTCACTGACAAGAAATTCAAAACACTTGAGATATTAGTTGCGCAAATTAACTGCAGGAGATAACGGGATTTGTGGGGAGCAATCCTGTACCCTAGTTTTAATGAAAACTGCTCTACTGTAAAAGCATTTCTGTGCTTTGCAATAGTTATCAATATTGATGGAAAACAACATAGCCCCAGTCTCAACAGCCAAAGGACTGCAGCTCATTTGGGGCACTGCTCTCTCCACGGAGGCCAGTTGCTCCCCATCTCCACGGCTGGAAATCCCTCAGCTGTTAGAGGGAGCCTCAGGTTTGGCACAACAAAACCAAGGGCAAGAACTGAGCTCCTGAGACCCCCCCAGCTCGCAGTGTGCTGCCTCAAGAAGATAACCTCGTGAGCTACAGCCTGCTAAACCACATTCCCTAAGGCTTCTACTAAAAGGGTCGATAGCCTGCATCTCCCTCACCCTCCCGACCTCACCCTACACAAACAACACACAGCTACCTGCAGGTCACTGCGGTGTGGATGGCGGCCAAAGAGCTCTCTCTCAGCAGATCAAAAGCCAAGTAAAGTTCATTTCAATATTTACTTTCAATCCTCCATCCTGAAATTATAAATACTTAATGCTAAGCTCAGACAGGAAAGCAAAGTAAAAGCCAGAGGAGAGACTGGGCCAGACTGACCGTCCCGTTCACGCTGGTTGGAGCCCAAGCGCCCACAGCTCCCTGGGGCTGTTAATAGTCCTCGAGGAACACAGCTCACTTCCCCGACCCCTAGGAGCCAGCCAGGGCAGAGGCGAGAGCCGAGGGGCACCAGGCAGGATGAGGGCAGGAGGACGAGCTGGGCCGCAGGCTGCGCGCTGGGTTCGCCTGCCTGGCCCCGCGCAGCAGGACCTGCCCCACCGGCCCGGGAAGGGGTTAGGAGACAAACTGGAGATCAGCCCGGAAAGTAGCTCCAGCCCACCTGCAGGCTTCCTAATCGTGATTTAAAGCCATGCACCCAATTCCTGACGAGCAACAAAGGCTTCTTGATGGGGATACTGTTTTCCAGGGAGAGCCACTTACTAAGTTTTGCTCAGGAAGTCTCTGTTCCCAATAAAGACTTAACAAAGTTAATTAGACTAAACAGTAATTATCGTGTCTCTTCATTGTTCAATTATCTTGCTGAACTGGTGTTTCCTGATTAATTTTCTGATTAAAATGTATTAAATTGAAAAGCGCTTGCAAACACAAGATGACAGGTTCTTTCTCTCCCCGCAGCAGGATTTCCGGAGGCCAGGAGGCAGGGGAGGCTGACACCCCCTCCCACAGCCGCAGCTCGGGCTGAAGGCGCGAAGCCTTGCGGACGCGGAGGGGCGAGGAGCCATGGGCGCTCCCTTAGGCCTCTCGTGCACAAACCAGGTGTAGTGCTTTGACGAGTTCTGTGCACGAGCTCCTGACAGGACCAACGTACTTCCAGGGAGGACCTTAAAGAAAGTCAGACCCACAACATTCTGCAGTCATTGGAAGCCACAGCTGGCACTCGGGAGCTCTCTAGGGCTGCTTTAGCATTCACTCCTAGCAATCCAGTAATCACTGGCATTTTGATCATTCCTCCTGATACCATTTGCATATCTTTTATAAAACAAATCAGAAGACAGGATTAATTTTTCTTTCTTCACTTTAATATCACCTGTGGCTTGGAGGAAACAAACAAATCCGCTCTCTCCTTCCCCAGATCCTTGCGATTTGGCTATCAGGGATCAAGGCTTATTATAAATGATTGAAAGGACACAGCTGAGCCTGGTTCCCCCAGTGGGATTATTTTGTCCTCCACAATGCTAGCAATTCTTGATTAAGTCCCATCTAGCATGGGGCTGGAAGGATGAGGCATGGTGGAAGCTCCAGTGTGACTAATAGCAGAACGGCTCCGAAGGAACTGCAGCCCGATGCAAGGCCGTGCGCGGGGCCGGGGGGCTCTCAGCAGGCCATCCAGGAGGCACAGGGAGCTTTCTTCTCTTCCTGTGTGCACCCCTGGGATGTCAGACACAGCCTGGTACTGCTGAGAGCAGCCCAGCCTCTGCCCAGCACTGCGGTGGGGCTCAGTCTCCCTGCTGCAAGGCAGAGGCTTTCGCTTCTGGATGCTCATTCTTGGTTTTAAGCAAGGCATATATATGAATGCAAAATAACAACACTATGGTTTTGAGTTTTCTGCTGCACATTACCTTGTCGTGGTCTATTTTAAGTCACATTGATAAAGAGTAAAGCTGAGATTCAGATAAGGAGTTGACTTTGTTTATGACGTACTAAGCCTCTGAAAAGAACTGCAGCTCAGCTAAGAGTAAGTATCCATCCAAGGGCAAACAGCTTACACCTCCAGATAAAACACAGACAGAAAAAGCATTTACAACAGCTTCATCAAACACAGTTACACAGAAACTGTTTCTACAAACATCTGACATCTGCCACAGGTGTAGATTCATTCCAAAGGCCAAGACAAAAAATAGAAGTCTAATAGCCCAAGTAGCTTTGGTTTTCTATTTTTTTTTTTTTAATAATCATATAATCTTAAGTAATGAATCAAAGTGCTCCCTGGCTCCTAAGCTATGATTTGGCAAACAGCTACCATTATAAAGCCCAAACGTAATGACTACATTTTAACATAGCTCGGCGCTTAGTAGCTTACAGTAACATTTATCCTGCATCAGGCTGAAAGGAGATGTCCGCAGGGAGCTAGCTGTGAAATGTTTGATTTCAAAGCCTGCGGCAAGTCGATCCATGTCTATTTAATTTTTCCAGGCAGTTTCACTGGAATGTTGTTTATAAATCAAACACACGGCTAGCAGCAGAGACGTACCAAGTGGTGGAAATACTGTATGATTTTAATTAAACTACGTGCACAAATCAGGCAGTAATGAAGGTGGAAGGAGAGAGGAAGAATTGTATCTCCCTAGATAAGCCAATATTTTTATGCAGAAAAACAAATAACCATTTCCTGTGAAAAGCAGTGTTTTGTCATTGTGCTCATATTTGTAATCAGTTTAAACCTGGATGAAATCACACTTGAGCACAGAAAACAAAGCAGCCTGCAATGGAAGTTAATTAGGCTGTAGCCGCTCAGCCTTGCCCACCCTCCAGTTACTGCCCAACTTCTGGGCTCTGTGCAGCACTTCGCTGACGGTCACGGTGCAGGACATCACCGGCACCAGCGTTCTGCTCACGGTTACGAGGCCATCTCCTACACCGTCCTGCTTTAGAGGGCAGAAATGCACAGCCAGCACCAGAGGGGAACCCAAAAACCCCATTAGAAATCTGATCAGCCCATGTTACCTTCTGTGCCTGCCGGGAGCCCTGCTGGAACTGGCAGCATTCAGGAGCTGGGCTGGACGTAGCCACGAAGCCCAGGTTAGCAAATGGGAATATGAGATGGAAGTGTCCATACAGCTGCCCCTCTGCTAAAGATCAGGGCTTCTGGACTGGAGCCCTGGAGGAACTAGTTCTGTTCTTTGCTGCCAAGGGACTTGCTCTTGAAGATTCAATGGCAGGACTGAACCTTTAGCATTTTCTGTACAGAAGATGGAGGGTTCCAGAAAATCCATACACATCAGGGTAGAGTTCCTTGTTCTATGTTAAGTGCTCAGCTGAGTAAGTCATTAAGCAGAATACATTTACTTTCCCCTCTCCTCACACCCTATAAAGCAGAAAAACAACCATGCCTTATAACTAATAGGCATTGCGAAGATAAACACATCAGATAGCAGACACTAAGGTAATGGGGTCTATAAATACCTCGGACAGATAGAAATCTCCTTCCCTATCTAAAGGCTAGGGAAATATGAAAGTTGTCTGCCCGAAAAACAAAGTAATATTCCTAATAGCGCTGAACAATTAAATCATTGCCTTGAACTGAGAAGTTGTGCTTGTGCTTACAGTACATCTATACTAAAACACGTTTAAATGCAAAGGGGTTACAGTAACAAAAGTATTGCAGCAACCAGCTGACAGAAGAAATGAAATGCGTCATGCAGGGCACGAGGCAATGGGTGGGGAAACCTCGGCCCCACAGATTCGATTGCCCCAGCAGAGACGACAGAACACGTGCAAAGCAATGCTGAGGCCAAGAGTCAGAGCAGCACGTCCCGGCGTGGGTCTCTGCCAGAGCTCACCCAGGGCTTTGTGCCGCATCCCTGTGTCCCTGCGCCGGGCGGGTCGGGTTCCGACCAACAGTGCACCCCAGGCAAGGGCCCGCAGCCGCTCACACATGGGCTCCGTGACACCTCCTGTGCAGCAGGGACTCATCGACTCCAATTAAAGCCAAAGTATCCCAGATCCCATGAGGGTCTGCGGTGCTGAAGCTGTAATGAATTTTGCATGGTTTTTCTCCTTCTTTTCCCCACCTCAATCACTCTCAACTATTGGGCATGAATAATACAATAATGTATTGCCAGGTGATTGCTGTTGTGTTTTCCTTTGCAAATGCATCCAGGGAAGGAAGCAGACTAGAAACTGCCAGAAGGAATCGGTTGTTTAAAGAAAGCTACTGAGGGGCTGAGGTTCTGCAAATGCAAGACGCTCCCGAGGCCTGTCCCAGGAACGCCCGTGAGATGCCCTACCAGAGCACTCTTCACATTCCCAGAGCACATCTCCCCGTGCACTGCAGCACTGGAAGGGAACAGAGGGCTTGGCTCAACCCGGTGCCTGTAACTAATGCTGCTGTGCAAGGTGCTTCGCCATCTTTTACTACAAAAACAAATAGGGGTGTAAAAAAGGAAAAGGCTCTCATAAAGAACACACTATTTGGAGCTGAGAAGTTATTTTCCTACTCTTTCAGTGAAGCAAGCTCAGCCCCCAGAATGCTTCTAGCTGGTGATATGGGGTGGAGCCAGGTTATCTTCCAGGTAAGGTTTGCTCCCATCAGAAAGAAAAGCTCTTTCAGCTCTTACCTCTCTGCAGCAATAATGACACAGGCAGCATCGTTAACAGCATGCAAAAGAAGCTGCCTTCTCCCCTTCGAAAACCACGTCTGCTCCTCTCCTGTGGATGCATGCAGGCCCAGAAAGAGTGCGTTAAAGTGTTCAAAGACACACTCCAACACCCAGCGCAGCGTGGGTTTCTGAAGTGGATGATCACCATTCTCAAGTTCTCTTCTTGGGTCAATTATACGCTGGCCCGAAAGTACCAGCTTCAGCACAGCTACTTTAGACTTAACAGTGAAGGCAATAAGCAAAAAATTGGATGCTGGTTTTATTCCTTGCACTTTCTAAAATGAGTCATGCTGTGAGCTGTCTGGAACCGAAGGGTCTCAGTTTCTGACCTGTGTAGGGCCTACACTTGTCTAGCTGCCTCCTTAGATTGCAAACTGCACTTTGGGATGCTGCCTCTTCCTCCGCACAATGCAAAGAGCAGCTTCAGCTGTAGCCTTCAGCAATACAGCTGAAAAAACAGCAATACAGACGAATAGCAGAACTAAATACTGCGAGAAGCTATTTGCCCCTTCAAGCTAATGGTGTTGCCTTGTACAGGCATGTTGTACTTAAATACAGCGAGACACCGTTGTACTGCTGTGCTTCAGCGAGGAAGGGAAAAGCAGTACAAGCTGCAATATTCTAGGTCCAACCTGATCCCATCCAAGGGAGCCATTAAGAACTGGAATACTTCAGTAAGGAACAAAGCCTCAAGGAATAAATGTTCCTGGTATATTTAACGATGCACCAGCCTCCGGTGTACGCAAAGAGCAAGGCAATTAATAAAGTATATTTAGCATGCTAAGCTGAGGTGTGCAGCTCCCACAGCAGCTGAGATACAGCAATTTAAATAGTGTTTATTTCAAAGATCAGCCTGGCTGTGACTAAAGCTGCTGGGTGCTGCCCGCTGCGCTGCCGATGCTGCACTGCTCACTGGGGCACCCACTCCCTGCTGCACCCGTCCCAGCGCGCTGCAGCTCCGGGCTGCACTGCTGCCCAGCCAGCCCAGGTGCCACTGGCGAGGAAACCCTGAGAGCCTGCGAGCCGTTCCCTGCTTTGTGCAGCTGGAAAGACGAAGGGAGCAGATGGTGCTTTTCTTCCCCTGCTCAGTCCCCATCCAGATTCAAAATCAAGAACGGAAGATGCCTTTTCCAAAAAAGATGGGCTGAGGCTTGCCAAGCCATGGGGTGCTATGGATGAAAAGTCTTCATGGTCTCATAAATCAACTTGATAAGATTTGTGGAACACAAGGCAACTAAGACCACATGGACTTGTAAAGATGTATCGTAGGTCAGGTGTTCAGTGACAGATGTCTGAATAAAGAACAAAAACCCAAAGCCCTCTACACGGGTGTGAAACTCTTGGCCTAAATCCCTGTACTGCCACACCAGCTGTGTCACAGCATCCCAAAAGACATCAGCTACTCAGTGCAAAGCCTTCCAGTACAGAGTGTGACTTTTCCAAGCACAAATAGATTAAAATGCTTTTAAATGTGCGTAGAGAATGAGATTAGCCAGTGCTATTTCCAGTGTTAACAGAAGTTTGGGACACGGTAATAAACCTCATGTTTCGGAGCTGAAAATGCTCTAATTATGAAGCCTTAGAGCAAGACTTGTTTGAGGGGATTGTTCCACTGTGCCTATTCACCCTGCAAGTAGCTGAGGCTGGGGCAGAGGGAACCTTGAATGAGACGAGCACATTTCTCCCCGAAAGTCCCACCTTTTACCTCTGAAGCACTGATGTCAACTGCCCCACAGACAGTGAAAGCAGCAGGACCACTGCTCTGATCCAGCACAGGAGATACCACAGCCATGTTTTTTTCCAGTCTGCCTCCTCAGCAAGCTGAACTTAAAGCCTTCAAATGCTGCTCGTACAGGATATTTTCCAAAACTTTTACTAGGAAACATTATTAGTCTGTATGAGAGCCACAAAAAAAAGTCAGTAGCTGGGACTAGAGCTGTCTTTGAACAGATGAAATGGTTTTACTCCCTTTGAACTCACTTGCTGACTATTCCCAGCCTGTGGCCACCCAGTTTGCCACTAGGTGCCTGGCACTCAATTCTCAAGGATAAAAGAAGCTGGTTAAAAACAAAATTAATGTCCTGTGTAGAAGGCTGTACTGCAAACTCTGAATCAAAGGAGAAAATAAAGACCTGAGCTAAGCAAAATCTGTATACAAATGGTTAGTTAAACTTCCAAGACTTGACATCAAGGTTTTGGATGAAAAACATTTGGAAATCATGTAGAGAGCCTGACTCTGCAAATAGACAAGTGTTCGGAATACAGCCCGTGCGCGGGGCTGTCTCGTTACCATTTTAAAGCACCAGTTTACTGCAGGACCTTGAGAGTAACTGAGGAGTGACCTGTCCTGGAGTTAGCCCCAAAGACAAAAAGAGGGAGCAACTCCTGATGGAGGAGGTGAAAGTCCCCCAGAGCCCTTCTGTTCTGTGGCATCACAGCGCAGTGCCTGGGACCCGGTGCTGGCTCTGTGATGCTGCCGGGGAGCCATGGTCCCTGGGTGGTGCTGGGCTAGGTGTGGGCACAGCTCTTTCCAAGAAACCTCGAGAAGCAAACATTTGCTGGTCTCAGGCTTCATGGGTAGCTGATAATAGGGAGCTACAGACCCAGCCACATCCATATGTGGCTTTTATAGCAAGGCACTACTCACAAATGCTTCTCCCCCAAGTATTTTCCCCAGCTCTCACTGGCACTAATAAACAATAATCTTTCTCATGTTCAGATCAGTCCTGCAGCACTGGCTACTGCTGCTTGCTGCTGACCTTAGCCCCCTGTTCCCCTAGATCTAACAAAACCATTAGAGTTCCTTAGAAATTATAACCAAACATCTGTTTCCTTTATAGCAGCTGCCACCTGGAGAATACAGCTCAAGCCAAAGCTCTCCTGACCCGAACGCTGCCTGTCTGTGGCAACGGCGCAGTGTCTGATAGCAGCCATAAGGATACCTGGCACCTCTGCAGCTTTTACAGCGCTCTGCACATGCCGCAGCGGCCCCGCAGCCCCAGCACGTAAGGGCAGGACGCTCCTCTAGAGCCAGGCATGCGCTGCTTTCCCCGCAGCCTGCAGAAGGCCAGGAGCCGCCTGCCGCCTTCCCCAGCCTGTGAGGAAGGCATGGCCTGTGCTGGCCCAGCCTGGAGCTGCGGTGAGCAAACACAAGCCCCTGTAGATTAAACCAGCAGGCAGCGCATCCCCAGGCTACTCTTGAACACAGCAGTCTGAAATAATGTCCTAGTACAGCCCAATGAGCGACCATGTGCACGTGTTGACAAATAATCTTTTTTTTTGTGGCAAGCTGCAAACTGTGCAAGTCATCAGCTCTATGTCCAGCGATGAAAGCTGCCACATCTGCTGGCTTCTCCTGCTCCTGCAATAGAAAGCGCAGATCTGCTGGGTTACGGGGAGGGAGGGAGCAGGCTCGCTGGCAGCCTGGGCGTACAGCCACTGAGAAACCGCTTGTTGCAGAATTTAGGGTTTGATGCAGGCAAGAATTCAGAGTACTGAAGAAGAATTTGGGAGGAAGCTGTTGTGGGAAGCCCATGAGATGTGGTCAGCTTTTAGCACAGGGCAGTAGCAAAGGCTTTCTCACCCTCACAGTCAGAAATAAAAGACAGAAGGGGGCCAAATGGCCACAGATGGATGACGCTGAGGAGCTACAGCAAAGTAACCTTGGGGCTGGACTGCACCGGGCTGTTGGTCTGGCAGGGGTGGCACAAACCTGGCAGCAAGGACAGAGCCATCAGCATGGCTGCACAGGGGAAAGTATGCTTAGTCCTTCCTTGTGTTGGCTTTCTGATTTTCTCACAGACATTGAATTTATTCATAGGATTTTCCATATTGATATCCATTAACAACTGTATTTGAAATGGCTGAAAAAGTATTACGCAGCAAGCCAAGGAAGTCTCCTGGAGATAATCCAGGCTGGAAGAGCTGAGTTAAAATGTAAATCCAGACTAAATCTCTGGGGGCTAGGCCAGGCATAAATCCACAGCAGCTCTGTTAAGGGTGCTCCCAGTTCACAGCATAGAAGATTTGCGTCAGTTCTGGGGCTGATCTTGAATTTATGCAAACTGAACAGAAAACAGGTTCAGTCCCCTTGAGGCTAAAGTCTTCTAGACTTTTGTATGCTTTCTCCATCATGTGCACAACTCTCCCTTCCTTTGCATTTTTGTTTCAAATGGAAGAAAACACCACTGTCAGTCTGACAACCAACAACAGCATTAAACTCACCTTCCACCTGATCACAAGAACCAGCCTGGACGCCAGACAGGACCACACAAACACCTTTAGCCGCGGTTGGTGGGGTGGCAGGGAAAATGCTGGAGCTGTAAATATTCATCCTAGCTCCAGAGCCTCCTCTGCCAAAGGTCATTTGAGATTAGACAAGCAGGCTGTAACTGAGTGATCCCGTCTGCATTTTGAGGGCGTTGTGGAACATGGGCGCAATGGACCCAGAGGATGCAGGTGATTCACAAGTTCTGTCACTCACCAAATTGAACTCCTTCCTAACTCCCAGCCTCTTCCCTCCAGGAACCCCCCTAACACCTTTAATTTAAAGTACCACAATCTTCTCCCCTTCTGCTGTCTCTTAAAGTTGATTTCCTCCTCGGCTCTCTACAGTCACGACATTCCACTGCTCTTGCTTTCGTTTGGCTTGCTTTTGGATGAGGAGCTGCAGGCTCCCATTCCTCCCTTCCCTCAAGGTACTCACTGGGATTGCTTTTGAGTTGCTTTTCTTTTCCCTTACTCACAGAGATGCAAACTGCTGCTAGAGACTAGCACGTTCCCATCTATCCCAAGCATCACTAGTTTATGATCTCACTGTACAACAGGAAATAAGTAATAATAATAAAAATCACACCAAAAAATACTCAGCTATAACAAAAATCAACGCTGCTTTACAGGATATTTTAGTGCCTAATTATGGTACCCAGATTTCACAGCACTGGCTTCAATGACTGGCAAGTGGTCTCTAAATGAAACATCATAGACTTGCATCTATAGGCACTGTGAGGCCTGGTCTCCTCGCTGACTTCCAGCCCAGACTAAGCAGCCCCTCCTTTGGTGCAGAGGATGTTTCCCATCCCACAGGAACTTCCAAGATGAGAAAAACAAAATGTTTTCTTTGGTCTTTCTTTTGGCAGGGTCAGGGAGATGATGACAGAAGACAGCGTCACGAAGCCAGCACAGCTGATCCCTGCTGAAATGTTTAAACATGACCAAGGAAGAGGAACGGATGGTCTTCAGGTCATGGAGGAGGACTCGGGGCTGACACTGCGTTTTTGCCCTTACATTGTTGGTCTTTCCATTAAGGCTGGTCACTGCTAAGCCAAAGCACAGCTTTTTTTGGCACACTCCGCTTTTCCTTCCTCACATCTCCGATGACAATGTATGCACAGACTCCTGTAAAACATGACCTTTGGCTCTCCAGCCTTCCTCTCCAACGCACAAGCAACACACCAGACCCGCAGCTCCCCATCCCTGTCCCAGCGGGGGCCCCATGCTTTTGTTTTGCACAGAAAATCCAAGGTGCCTACTTCAGCTCCATACCTAATGTGGCATGTGTCTCTACGAGATTATTTGAAGTGGTTATTTTTGCGCCCAGAACCTTCAAAGGCAGAGTTATTAAGTGTATTTAAAAGGAAGAACCGGTCCAGATAAAGCTGGGATGTAATTAGTTACAAGCTACTGTACTTTGATGACAAAGCAGCATCTAGCATGTGGGCTGTTCAGCAGCAGGCTCTGTAGGGTGTGCTAATTACTGATAGCAGTCACAGCGAGGGGAAGCCTGACACCACTCTGATAAAGCAGAGCTGTCCATAACTCAGTGGCTTGGGTTTAACTCGAGGGGTGTAGCTCGCTGCCAGCATCTGGACTTCAGCACGCAGCTCTCTACAATTAACTGCCTTTGGGCACGCAGGAAGAAAAAATCCAAAACTTTTCAAGCAGGCAAAAGGAACTGTCCTGGTTTTAGCGTGGTGACCTGGGTGCAGCCCCTTGAAGACCTTCCACTTAGAAAAAGACCACGCAAATATGATGATGAAATCCCATAAAACAGATCCACCTCTTACCTTAATAAACGCAGACTTGTATTAAATGGGAGGACAACTCTGCCAGGTAAACACAGAGGCATTTGAGTGAACCAAGAACTTAAAATCCCCTGAACTCCACTAAATGCAAAATATTAAACCACCGCTGTCAGGATTGATGGGATTGCATTGAGTTCCCAGGCAGGACAAATGGCACCCCAGGCTCACATCTCTGCTCTGCAGGCCAACGATCGCAGGGGAATGAAATGAAATGGTATTTCTGTTCCGATGCAGGGGTGATTTTTTTCCATTTATCAAAGTGGTGGACTTTCTTTACATTTTTGATAGTTTTGAGTTTGGACCCCTGGGAGGACCTGTGGGTCTATGGCATATCTTATCACTCAGCTTTGTATCTTGGGAGTGTGCCTTCTTCCTGCATTTCTCAGTTGCTTTTCCTTTTAAATTCAACTTCCCACACCAGCAGGAAGTGTCTGGACAGAATGCTTTGCAATACTGCCTTCCAAACCTTTAACCCAAGAGACATTTAAGCCCCACACCACAAGCTGAAAGAGCACAGGGTCCAAGGGGACCAGTGGCACTGTGCTGGCTTACTCTAGGTAAGCAGCCACCTCTGCAGGGGGCAGATGAGCACTTCAGTGTCCGCATGCAGACAGGAAAATCCCGAACCACGACAGCTCTTTGTGCTTTACATCCAGTTCAGACTGCGCCTTTGCAACACAGGGTGACACCGCTAACGAACCACCTCCAAGCTCCACCTAGGGACAGAAGCTCAGGAGAGGGGCTCGGAGTCCATTTAGGCTAAAATGAGCACTTTCTTACTGGACACCAAGTATGAAATTTCAGCTGAGGCTCACCTTTGGCATAAGCATTTGTGTGGCCCAAAGCCCAATATTTTATGTGGTGCTTACTCCATTGCTTATTTCTAGGAAGATAAGCTGTCCATAAGATCTTTATAAGTTCCTTACCTCTAACTACCTTCTTCTAGACTGTTCTTAAAGAATCTGTGTTGCTGCTGTTGCTGATGAATGTACAATTAACTCACTGACCCGAGGCTGTGACAATAGATCTCTCTTGGCACCAGGGGCCAGTAATTCCTCTTGCTGCACTAGTGACATGGTACAAGAATGACCAATTTCAGCAGTGCAGGGTAGGAGGAGAGGGAAATGGAAGCCATTTCCATATTTATTGACAAATTGAATTTACAATCCCAGCTTCCACTTTGGAGAGAATATATATTTTCTTTTTAAATGTATCAGTCTTTAGCAGTCAGCCCGGCGATAATGATTTCTGTGCCTGCAGATGCTTTTACACGTGGGACAGCGAATTTATATGTCACACTTTTGAAAGAAAATGGTATTAATATTCACCATTTAGGGGTGAGCTCTAAATTAACTGTAACTGAGCAGACGGGGCAAAAGTCAGATTTTTGGGTGGGTGCATGGTTTTTTCTGTCGGTGCTCTGTTGATTGCCTGCCCAGCGGAGTCCATCGTACCGGCCTGCACAAGCACAACGGCACCCAGCTGCCATTTCCAACACGCAGTTTAAATGATGTATGGCCTGGACATCTCTTAACACTGCAAGTCAAAACCCTTGTGAACAGCCTTGTGAACATAACACCACGTCGTGTAAGCTACTCTACAACACAAAACTACAGGAATGCAAGTTTGTGATTAGGACGTGACAGACTGTGGGGAAAGTGGGAGAAGAAGCTTCCAGAAAAGTTCTGATTCTACTTTGATCCCCATTAAAACACTGGTATGAATCTCACGGTATAATGCTTTTTCAGAAAGCCCTGCCCTTCTGCCTACTTTTGGATTCCTGCAGTCAAAAGGCTTCCTCACCCTTGCATTTACAAAGGAAACATGGGAATACAGCTCCTCAAGGCTGGACAAAAAAGATTAAACGCATCACTTCTGCTCATTTTAAATGTCTTGGTGAATTCCAGGTTCATAACTGCAGGACTGGTCTGGTTTGTTTTTGTTAATAGCTGGATTTGTGATGATAACGAGGACACAGAACAAATGAGGGTAGTTTTTTTTTTTTTGTTATTTTGGTAATATCATAGATGAATCTTCAGCTGTATAATCTTCAGCATATACACGGCGCAACTCATCTGAAGTCATCAGGGCCAAATTACGCTTACTCAGGATCTGGCCCTGTGACAAAAATATCTTTTTAATTTCCATCTTACTTCAGAATGAGCCTTAAAAATGCCCCTTTCTAACCATATGCTGCAGTCCCAGCAGAACATTTACAGCCTTGCTTGCAGTCTTGGCTAATAGCCATCACATTTCTAGAAGATGAGTATAGCGCTTCAGGATGAAACAATAACTGGAAAGCTAGGGCTGCACAGGCAAACCATAGCCAGTCTGTTTTTCAGAAGCATCACCCACCGCATCCTTCCTGATGTGTAAGAGGGCTGCAGAGGGCTGTAACTCTGCTCAGCCAGCGCTGGAAGATGCAGTGGGACCAGCTCTGGCTGGGGAGAGACAGCTTGAGCTGGCACTGTGAGTCCTGGCTGCTGCTGGCGCCAGGCTGCTCGCTTCAGCCCTTCCTTAGCTCTGCTTCCAACCCAGCAAACACTGCCAAGGGACAGGGCAGGGGGTCAGCAACTCCCCGGTTATAATATGGGGAGCAAGCTCTCCTGCATTTAGCAGTCAGACTGGAAGGGATGTGCTCATCTGCAAGCTCTGCACTGCTGCAGCTGGAGGGACCTGCCACTTGGCCAGTCTATTATATCCTTTAACTGAGAAAAAGATGCATCATATATAGTGCAGCAGGAAAACAATTATCAGACAACCCCAGAACCCACTATTTGTTTTGTATTGGTATTCATTTACTTGTCTGACGACTGGCCAGGCACCGAATATAAGAAGGAAACCTTAAACCTACCAGGAGATTAATGGCAGACTCTGCTGGAACAGATGTATATGAATAGCAAATGAGGCAGCCGAAAGCTTCCTCTAAAAGTAACAACACGAGCCTCTGCCGCAGCAGAGTGCACCAGCAGAGACAGAGGGGCTGCGAGCTCCGTGGCCGAGGCCCCTGCCCCTGCCTGGTGGGCACAGCCGGAGCCCACCCGTCCCTGCTGAGCTCTGCCTTGCCCTTTGCTGAGCTGAGGAGTGTTGGCTCTGCACTGATGGGAAGGGTTGTACCGATCTGTTTAGGTGGAAAAAGCATTTTTCTCTACAATTGGTACATCTTGATAAAATCAATTTTTCCTTAGGAGAAAAATTCTGGAATGAAGCGTATCAATACGTGTCTCTCTCTGAACGAAGTTTCTTCTCTCCCCACTCGCCTCAGCCCCCTTGAAGTTATTTGGTAATTTTATCCCTCTTTGGAGGCTCTAGCAGGAGGCAGGAAACCACACCATGCTCTTTGTTTGGGGAGGGATGGAGGGAGATGCAAATTCCACTAACAAAGAGGAAAGAGAGAAAGCACACAAGGCAAAGGGGTGCCAGCAGCTTCCACCCTGCAGAACGTTCTCAGCCTACAACAGCTAGAGTTTAGCCATCCGGCGAGTGAGAAGGGACTGGAAGTGAATTTCAGTGTGCTCATGGGCAATGCACTGTGGGTAATCACGCTGTCTGGAAGAGACAAAATTGGTAGGAGCAGGCGTTTCCAAATCCGTGCCTGCTCGGCTCATTGCTAGAGGCACTGACGGCAGGAAGCCCACAAGATGAATTTTAACAGTCTCCCTAAATCCACACACACTCTGTCCATCTCTGAGCACTGCCTGTGGAAAGCACAAACCCTCCTGGGTGATGGACTAGCCAATACACTGTGCTTGGGTCTAGACAAGTTAATATTTCCCCTCAGAGAGCACAGTTTAGAGATATATGAACCAAAATGGCAGGACTAAGCAAAACTGTTGCTGCCTGGTAGGCTATCATGCTTAAATGATTTGATCTCTACAAAGGCAGCAAATCAAAGAACAAAAAACTACAAACAGTTTTCTAAGAGTCCTCTCAGGCCATCTTCTGCAGCAACACCTCAGAAGAAATCAGACTTCCCTTTTCCTCTATGAGGTAAGGGCTCACATGGACTTGTACCACCACCATTTCCTTGGAACATTCACAAGTGTTGCGCAAAGCCTCCAAAAGCCCTCATAGCCCCACTGAGCACGGCTTTACACCCAGACCTGCAGACCCTGCGGTGCGTTTGCACTTGCACGTGCCCAGCAGGGGCTCAGCGGTGCCGACATCTCGCCCCGTGCCTTCCACAGCAGCGCGAGCTGATGGCACGTGTTGGGCGTCCCACGCCGTGCTGCCTGCACCAGCCCTGGGGCACCGGGCAGCTGGCCATGCAGCAGGGGATTTTCATATTCACACTCAGAGCCAGCAGAAACCAAGCGCTGACAGTCTGGGAAGTGAGCGAGCGTGTGAGCAGTCACTTCATCCTAAACATGACATGAGAGGCTTTATTTGCAACCACAGTGACTCCAGCCCCATGTGTCCCACAGCACTCAGAGCGCTGCAGCATCCACACGCCGTCTCGCAGCCTGCGCAGCTCGCAGCACAGACGAACAGCACAGATGTTTGTACGGCTTTCCTTCCCCGCTGCGCTTAATTCGCACGTTAAGGGAGGGGACGGAGGAGGCTCGCGTCTCCCTCCTCGTGCTGGAAATGAGGAAGAGACTTCTCAGTCTGGCAGCAGATCCTAAGGAGATGAGCTGTCAGGATGGGGAAATGTCACCGGCACTGGGCTGCCTCACCGAGCCACAGCACAGGAACAAGGGGAGCCTCTGAGCTGCTCTTGGAAATTGGAGCAACTCCCCTGAAAGAGCAGCAGCACGGTCACCTGGGCGCTGCCAGCACCAGTCGCTACTGAGAAAAGGGCTTTGCAGGGAAAGCCTATGAGCACTTCTATTTTTCTTACTAAAGCAACATTCTCAGCCCTACAAGACAGAAAGGACTGCAGATGTCTTTGTCTGTTGCTTCTTTGTCTCCTTGGTTATTTACAACACAGAAAAAAAGTAAAAAAGAAAATCTAAACTCTTTACAGGACATCTAACACGAAGTGTTAACGCCAGCTGATGTCCCCTTGGTTCACCCTCGCACGTCTCTGCTGACTGCCCGAACCCGTGCGACCGGGGGAGCTGGCAGAGGCGCCGGGGACGGGGCAGCAGCAGGGGAGCACGGCCCCACCACCCGAGCAGCAGCCCCGGAGCTGCCCCGCGGCCTCCCGAGCCCCAGCCGCACCCAGGTGCGCACCTGAGCTTCGGCGGGCGGCACCTCGGCAGCCAGGGTGTTAATTCTTGAGCACCATCTGCTGGCTTTTTGACTCATTAACAAGCAAATGGTCCGTGCAGGACGCCTTGCACCTGCCAGCCCACTCTGAGGAGGGAGGGACGTGAGTGAGTGCACATCTGCACCAGAACTGTGCACATAGGTTTCTATGAAGAACAGTGGGTTTTGTTAAATAAGATACTCTTGCAAGAGCAAAAGTACTGTTTTCCAAAGGGAATAGAAAGTGTTAATTCTGAATTTTGTTTTAAGTTTGTTTGGTAATTAAATGAAATATTCTGATTATCTGGAAAAGCATTACATGGGAGAGGTTTATTTTTTATTTTTATTTATTTATTTTTTTTTTTTTTCTGGGCAGAAATGGTTTACTGAATCTGACCCAAACTCACAAGCAGCTTTGCCTCCTTCCCCTCAGAAACTGCCTTTCTCTGTGAGTAGACTTTGTGGCACAGCTGGCCCGGCTCTGCTGGTGATGCTGCAGAAACACCCTCCAAGTGTGAGCTGAGCCTGCCGGCTCCTGCCAGGCAAAACAAGGGTTTGCGCTGAGGATTAATTCTCCTGGAGCTAAAGAGGGGAGGAAGGAAGCACTTTTAGTCATCGCTTGTTAGGCATCGGGAGATCTGCTCTCAGCTGAGCACGTAAGGTTGCACTTGTTCTCCTCCCCTGAGGATTTCTGGCAGTGGCTGAGCAGATGGATCACCCAAAACCCTACCCTTTCCCCTCAGTCCTTCTTAGCAGAGGAATCCAAACAAAAACCCAGGTGTGGAATGCTAAGAGCAAGCTCAGTCTGCATTTCAGCACCTCTCACCGAATGCCACCATAGGTGAGCGCGGGCTGCCCCACGAGCTCCAGCTGGGAGACCGGGCAGCGCTGGGCGCAGAGCCTGGCAGCTCTGAAGCGCATCGCCACGGCACAGCTCAGAGCTTTGTTCAGCAACAAAGCCTCCCCACTTCCCACGTAGGCAGCAGAACATGAACCTTTTCTCCTTCACACATGCCCTTATTTTGTTTAGCTTGTATTTTAATCACCTTTGCATCAGGAGGCTCTAGATTTTCCATGACAGATTTTTAAGAATAGGTTGGACAAGGAGCAATCCAAGTGACCTGTGATCTCTGGAGCTTTGCTGATTTACGTTGCCTGAAGTTCCAATTCCAAAGCTCCATTCCCCACTACTCCCCGCACCGTTCATTATACCCAGTCTGGGAAAGTGGAACAGCAACGTTTTCTCACGCTCAGATGTCAGTGCCCACAGGAGGTACTGTGGAGTACAAAATCAGGTCAGGAGCCAGGACTCTGGATTAAAAAGACAGGTCACTCCGTGGGAGGAGGCTTCCAAAGACAAGCTGGTGTGCTGTCTCTGCAGGGACCAGTTTTTCTATACATGGTACCGATTCCCTCTGCCCTTGCCTTTGATCTGAGGTGTAACTGAGATCTTCACACACCACAGGAGACTTCACCTACAACAGGGATGAATAAGTTGTAAGAAAAATAGTGGACAGACCTACGCAGACAGATGGATTCGATATTGCCGTGAAAGGCCACATCTCATTTTCACTCAGCCCCACCTGTAACGTACTTGTGACAAAGTTCATTACATGCAAGTTGTTCCTATGTTACACTGTGATGGTAAATTTTCATTTGCAACAAAGACTGAAGATAGCAATCAGTAACCTCTCTGCTAAATTTCTCCTTCACAGACCTTCTTCTTTCTAGAATGAATAAAGAAGAGCTAGCAAGAATAGGAGAAAAAGGGGGTGACATATTTTGCCATTAAACCGGTGCTAGGCTTCAGGTTATCACAAAAGATGCGACCCCAGGAGGAGGACATCTCCCTGCTGCGATTTATGGCCCTGCTGATGATGGGTAGCAAACCCACCACATTTAAAGTCAGAACAAGATGACCCCATCCTAATAACTATCGATCACTTTACAAGCCCCTGTTGTAATGTCCTTAACTAAGCACAATAGCCAGCTTTGCCTGTTTCCCACCAGATAAGAATCAATACTTCATCATTTCGCCCACGTAGCTTTAAGACCCCGCTGTGCCGGCCGCAGAGCTCAGCCTGCTCCAACAAGGAGTCAGTGCTCACCCAGAGGTGCAGGAAAGCACCCGTGGCTACCAGAGCAGGCAGCTTAGAGAAGCTCGCTGCTTCTCTCCTTGCTGGAAGCAGGCTGGTGCTGCTGCTTCAGCCGCGTTTGTCTCCGTTTAGCCTTCTGGCTGAGCTAAGGAACCTCAGCGCCTCGGTGCTGTTTGGCAGCAGATGTTACAGGTGTTGTCATGGCAATGATTTATGCAAGAATTAGTCACTGCAGCGCTTCTACAGTAGGCTGAAGAACAATAGGAAAATGCACATTTCAAAGTTCTTGTGATGCAGAGGTTGAGAGTTGGGGAAAAGAGATCAGATTCCTTTCACCCTTGTGATTCCAGCAATGACATTTAAACAGCTGAGGGAAAAGCCAGTGCTTAATCAGAAGCGTCACAAATAGCAACCTGACAGTAAACCAGACTTCATATTAAACTCTGCTAGCACTTGCATATTTACTACTGGCCCATTTCTGAATTAATTGGAGATTGAGGAACAACTGGAGCAGAGAGGAAATTACCATATTTGCATTGTTACATAACGAGGAAAGAATCACTTTATTGACAATGGGGTGGTTTATCCCACACGCCCCGCTGCTGCCAGAAGTTGTGCTGATTGTTACGAGCCATGGATCTGAGCAAGGTTAAGCTTTACCAAAAGAAAAAAAAGAAAAAAAAAAAAAACAAGAAAAAAAAAACTAAAGGGTTCAAAGAAGTGAGCAGTCAAGTTAAAAACTCCAGTGCTAGAACAGAGCCATCCAAATTTTCTCACTGTTATTAATTACAGAATTACTGTTAAAGGCAGGATCACATATTTGCTTCAGATATCTAAGATTTGGCAAAGGTATGACAAAATTCAATCAGGGCTGTCACTCAGCTTCCTAACAACTAGAGCATCTGCTTCCCAATGCAGTAAAGCGAGACGTTCCCCTCTCACATGTGCTGATTCCTCCATCCCCACCACGGCTCCCTGAACTACAGGGCAATCATCCTCACTGCTTCTGTCTCTTCGGCAACAGCTCTGGGATTTACAACTGTCAAAACCAGACTAGAAGCAAGCTTGACCGAGGAAATGACAAGGTTATTTAGAACCAGGTCTGAAAATCTGCATCTCACAGCCTTTCTGCTCTGATCTCAAGGAGCTGAGGATCTCTTCTTACTAACTAGAACCTCAAACAGAATTTTTCCATTTCTCAGCCTCATGGCCCTATCAAAGTCGCTTTCAAGTTTACTTCAACACTAAGCAACCACTTTGGCCACAAGGAAGACAAAACCCAAGAGGTCCAACTGTACCATTTTCCAGCCCACGGTCACAAGCATTTCTGTGCATCACAGTCACTTCACAAGGCCACACGGTGCAATTACTTCCATTCTTTTCCTTCCTCACTTCATGTGCTGGCTGGCAGTAAATCTTTACTAACTTCTTCATCGTTTTTAACATATGCATTGTCACATGGATTTACCATCAAACTCTGCAGCTGAGCCCAGTGAAGGCATCAGAAGCACAGGATATATCTGTTCAAATTACATTAGTTTGTGTGGACGTCTTTGGAGGAGAACAGATCCACGCTGCCTGCCAGTGCTTCAGGAGAAGGCATTTCTCCCCTGCTGCTTTTAACTTGTTTCCCTTGGATCTCTCTGAAATGACACCGCAAAAGTTCCTACAAGGAGCCAGGTGGGGCGTGGCCAGGCTTTGCCAATTTAAAGCTTGTAGAAGGAGAAATGAACATCAGAGCCTGTCCTTGTTCTCCTCTGCTCTTGAAGCCTCCCGTACCATTTCACTTTCACTCAAGTGCTTCTTGGCCTCCCACTTTAACTCCTAACGAGAGGAAACACAAAGATAGCAGTGCAGCTGCTGGGGCTTCAGAGATCTTAGCATTCCACAGGCATTGAAGATGGGTGGGAATGTCCCTTCTCTGGAAAGTCCCCAGCGCCAGGCATTTCACAGTCACAGGAAGAAGAGAAAAATAAGAATATTGGAAGAAATGTTTTGGTATATGGTACAAGGAGATGTAAGCTTGGAGGAAGTCAAACCAGAACAGAGCATCCTGGAGCACACAAATGCTTCATCTGGGCTGAGCACAGCTGTCCTGGAGCTGGTAGAATAACCAGAAGTAGGAACCCTGCACAGCACAAAGTCATTAGCGTTAGAGCTGGATGGAGAACGGTGGCCACATTTTGCAGCTCTCAGTTCCGTGCGCAGTGGCGTGGGCACTCCCACCCTGAGGGGCACCAGGTGGGACAGCAGAGTGGGGAGCCAGACCCTGCACCTCCAGGCTTCTGCATGTTGGGCTGCCGCGCAAGCGCTCCACAGCCAGCTAAGTGGGGTGGAACTGCCAGCAGGCTGCGTTCAGTGGCTGCCTTGATTCCTCCAGAACTGAAATCAAACTGTTTCTGCAAACAAATTTGACAAATTGGCAGATTCTGAGGGAAAACAGAACAGCACCCCTTTGCAGAAGTTTCTGCTAAGCTCTGTTCACAGCCTAGAATCCAGCTCCCATAATGAAACGAACACATCAGCACCACTTAAACTCCAAAGTCAAATTAGCAATCAAAAACACTGCAAAAATAGCAGGCCAGATTTCATGCAGTGGAAAGTGTAATTGTACTGCTGTCAAAAACGCTATGTCAATTCATGCCAGCTGAGATTTGACTCCACATATTTTGCATTTTTTATGCATTTTGTTTTGCATCTCTGTCCCCAGCTTTCCTGCCAGCATCTGATTGCAAGTGACAGGGTTGGGGTAGCCTGAACCGGCAGCCTGACCCACGGTGAGACAAACCCTCCCAGCTGATGCTGGCGATGGATTTGATGAGCCACACACACCAACTGCGGCTAATTGCTAGCACTGGCCGTTCCCAGGTTTTCCCTCCGCTTGTTTGACATCTTCCGCTTGCTCTGGATGGATTCTCATTTGTGAAGTAGTTATAAAATCCTTTGCTTACCCATAGCTGTCATGCCTGCAGTCACTCACCGCACGGCACGATCCAAACACATCCAAACCCCCTCAGCGTGCCTCATTTCCAGCGAGACAGTTAACGCAGGACAAACTCATACTTGCTCTCTGATTTACCAGGGTTCATTAAGGAATAAATTATCATAATTTAATAGTTACCACCTACGAGGTAAGCTAGAATAACTGTCCACATAAACTCTGTACCTAAATGCAAGACAAATGAAATCATCTTCAGCCTTACTTATAACATTGTCGGGGCATTGTCAGCACTGCAAAGAGCACAGCCAGCAGTGCTGCTTTATGTAACTTCATTTAGAATACACTCCTAAGGCTCAGGAAGAGGTCAGGGGAATCTTCCAGTGGTGGTGCTCTGACAGAGCTGCAGGGTCTGGCCAGCCAAAGGTAACCATTGCTGGCTGAAGGGTGTCCCTGCCTGCAGGAGCACCGCCAGCCAACGGAGGGCTCAGGAGGCAGCACTCTGGGTCTCCGTGTCCCACCTGCATCCTCAGCGTGCAGCAGCCACCCACTGTCTGTGCCCACTGCACACCCGGGCAGCCCAACAGCTGGCACCGCTCTGGGACGAGCCAAGGCTCTGCCCTTTGTGCCCCACGCTGCCAGCAGCCCTGTGCAGAAGGAAGGAAGAAGATGATTGCTCTCATGCACAGAGACCCAAACCTGGGAGCTGTGTGGTTCCTCTTGCCACGTGCTCCAAAGCATTCCCTGTTGTGCTCAATTAATGGCTGTGCTCTTCCTCCTTTCTGCTGCTTGACTGCTCACCCAAAACACTGGGAACATTTAGTTCACCAAAGTGACTGCATACGGACCGGCTGCTCAAGGCCTTGTGTCAAGGCAGTCATGACCTTCTGACTGATACTCTACTCACAGAAAGACCTTGGCGGGACGAATGATGTATGAGCATCCATGGAGATCCTCAAATATTTACTGAGCTGAGGAACACAAGTACTCCAGGATTAAAACACAGGCTTGAGTTGTGACTGTGACTGCTTCTCTATAGTACTGCTGTGAGTTAGCTTAGCATTCTTTCCCACTTTCCCTTTCCATGGGGCTCACTGCCACAAACAGCAAGCAGTTGATGAGATTCAACCACAGCCCCTCATGTTTCTCAGGCAGGAACAAAGCAAGGAGCCAGTGCTGCAGACCAGCCACCGACCTTTGCAAAGCTGGACCAGGCTGAAGCGTGGCTCTGCAAACCCAAGCACTGCTGCAAGGCAGCACACAGACACCATCTGCAAACGCAGCTGTGTTCGGCTGCAGAAGGGAAGAACATCAGCCTCCATCTCCTCTGTAACCGTCTCCCTCCTAGCAATGACCACTGCAGCCAGCTGTGCAGACATTTGCTCCTCTCCGCAGACAAGTAGCCAGGCAGCAGGGGAGCAGCCTGGAAAGAAGAGAGGCAGGCTTGGCTGCAAAGTCTGCAGGCTGGCAGGGCTTTGTCTTGTGCCTGGAAACCTGTGGTCCTGGGCACGCCTGAGCACACAAATGAAACCGCAGCTGCAAGCAGCACAGCTGGGAGGGAAGATCCAAAACGCACAAATAGGAAGTAATTCTAATTTTTTTTCTTTCCTGGGCAGCTCTGAGAGGCTTGTGGCAACATCTCAACGTGGTAACTGTGATGAAAGAGGCAAAAAGATGTGGAAAGCTTCCAGGGAGCTTCTGTCCCACTCATTTTCCCATTTTGTCATTGTCATTGCACTGCGGGACAGCCCAACAGTATGAAAAAAAAAAAAAAAAAAAAAAAGGGCTCTCACAAGCTGTAATTTGAGTGATTTGCTGAGGAAAACACCGTGCATCTGCCTCATTGATTGATCAGATTCAAAGGCTGAAAGAGACCAACATCGAGGGCCAAAAACGGCCAAAGGTTCTCTGCAGAGCTCCCAAGAGCTGCGGGTGCCAGTGCCTGCCTTCGGCGGTGAGCGCTCCCACTCCCTGCCCTCCGGCTCACCCGGCCAGGCCTTGTGCTGGCACGGCCACGCGGCGGCTGCCTCTGAGCAGGCTCCAGCACCCAGCTTGCTGCACTCGCACCATGGTGACGTGCAAGGGCCACTCTCCTGTCTCAGAGAGAAAGGACAGCTGTCAGCACGAAAAGAGCATTAGTACAAGGGAAAAACATTTACCCCTCCTCTTCCAAGAAATACGTCCAACGTAACACAGGAAGGGGATTCAAAATCACACAAGCAATAAAGAGGTAATTACATTCATACTAATATCTTCAACTGGTCTGCAGCATTTTGGCAACACATGCTGGCATAAGACCAGAAAGTTATAGCAGCCAGGTGATTAGGGGCAGGTAACAGCTAAAAATATGAGATTAATTAATAATTGATGGTGTAGGCAGAACCCTGCGGAAAATATAATTAACACTGAACAAACTTGACGTAACTCTGCCTTGTTAATGCTAATAGAATGTTTCAGTGCTCTTCAGGACCTGTGTTTTAAAACCTTATGGGACTGGACCATCCACTAAGGTAAGTCTGCACAGCTCCAACAGCTTCAGCAGGGAGATGCTGATCCATCACCTCAGGCAGCCGCGCTAGTTCCTAACTACACCTCTCGTGTAAGCCTGCACGTCTGCACATAGGGTGCACGTATGCAGCCCTTCACTCTCAGAGCAGGGTTTCATGCAGCTGCTTTGTAAAGTTTGCAAAGGACTGTGACGTGCCGCAGAAATACATGCCAAGTTATGAAACTTAATCTAAACTACTAGAGTTGCAGGCAAATGACTCAAGTTGCCCCAAAACTGCCTTCTTAATGAGTTGGGGAGTCAGGAGCCCTAAATACCAGGTGAGTAAGTAGCAACTCACCAACTAATTGCTGGGTACTGGGCAGTCAAAACCAACGTTCACAGCTGCCTGTGGCATCATTTCCAAGGCTCACAAGAGCTGGCGGGCAGAAAAATGCTTCATTTGTCCATGAACTTTTCAAATGTCAGGGATCTTCTTTTCCCCATAGCACTCAGAGTTAGTAATGCTAATACCCCCAGCTACAATAAATAGCATCAGAACAGCACTAAAATCTGAGGCCCTACAATCAGCATTATCCCACTTAGATCGAAGAGGCTGGAATGCTTTCCCCAGATCACAGTGCAGGACAGAAAACGCCGTCCATGACTGGCACCCAGTATGAAGCATTTATTGAGATAAATACATAAAAACATCCCAGAGCTGCCACGATCCAGAAACTAGCTGTGAAGGGTTCATGTTTATGTCTCCTACATAGGTGCAATACATCAACCTAATTAATCTCCCGAGCTGTCTCTGTGATTCCTATCAGCCCCTCAGGCCAGCAGCACAGTCCAGCAGGCCACTAGCAAGGCTGCAATTTAATTATGCTCTGACAGAGAGGGCACTGCTAAAGCAACACTTTCAAAGCAGAATGATGCATCTGCCATCAGCTTGTGCACAGTAAATCCCAGAGGGCTCACAGCGATGTCGAGAGAAGGTGCCATTTGCTGAAGAGTCATGAGCAGAGGAAACCAGGCCACCAGCCTCAAGGCGAATGCAACAAGTCTTCCTCGTGGTGTTAATCCTGACACTGCCTGCCTGCTCCTGCCCTGGCTCCTGCCAGAACTCCGGGATCAGAGCTGCCAACTCCAAATTTTGCTGCAAACTACTCCAGGACAAAGTCTGGGATTTTAAGGAGATCCCGAGAAGGCTATTAACAGACTTCAGAAAATGGAACAGAGCAAGTTCAGCCTAAGTCCAGCCTAGCTCCGAATTCTCTCCCTGGACTGACAGGAGCCCAGGGACACGAGGCAGTGAGCTGACAGCAGCACAGGCTACCCACCGCTGGGGCAAGGAATGATCCTCATCCGGCACACGTGGCTCAAGAGGAATGGCTTGAGGAGGTCCTTGGTCCTACCAGTGACTTCGCTCTGCCCTTGAAGGGGACTAATAAATACGTCAAGGCCATTGTAAGGATTAATTAGGTAGCATTCACAAAGTGCTTTGAACACGAAAAACTTGAGCTCTCTGCCTCTGTTTACACATCTGTTAGGTAAGTATCTTAACACCTACCCTAGAGGGTTGATGGTAAACTTAATTATTTCTTGTTTGCAAAGCACTCAGATTCTAGATGGACCATACTGCAGAAACAGTTCTATTGTTAACAGACTGGCATGCACTAAGAAGTTCTCAGCCAGCTCAAGATTCCAGGAATTATGTGAAAATTGAGGACTGGCTCTCCATCTGAGGCTGGCTTCTTTGCACTGAGTTTTATCAGGGAATCAACGAAGGCACAATTGAAAGAGATTTCTGGTAGCCATGGTGGGGAGAAAGGTTCCAGCCAGGCAAGGAGGCAAGGAGAGACTCGTGATGCTGCAGCACCAGGAGGCCACTCACACTGAGGCCCACACGTGCGCTGTGCAGCACTGCGAGCAAAGCCCTGGCCCTGCTCAGAAGAGCAGAAAAAGCACTTTCAAACATTTGCAGTTACTGCCTGGTAACAGCGCAGCCTGTGAGCTACAAGGCTTTATTTCAGTCACCACAAACCAATGGATATTCAGAGGTGTTGGCTTTCATCATGGGGCACTGCCCTGTGCCTTCAGGCTCCCAAGGCAGTCAGTGAGAGAGCCAACCACAGGAGGGCAACGGCTGCCTCGAGTTCCTGCTTGGAAACAAAATGCTTCTTCCTTCTGGAAACATCTCACTGCACCACTCTGCTCTGCTCGGCATAATGAGGGCATCACTCTTTGCAGGTAGGTTCTGAAGTAGCTAATGATGCTGTGCTGTGGGCAGCAGCCACACATTCCTCATGTTCTGGATGATCCAAGAGAGTTTAACCAGGAATAATGGGACAAAATCGTGTACAGAATATATTAAGCTGAGCATCAGGCAAAGCCTCCTAGCAAGGGTACACACACATTAGGTGGTACCTGGTGAGAAACGGGAAGAAAAGAATTTTGAACCAGACAGGACAACAGCATTGGGTGAACAATCCCCTTCCCCATGTGAGCACACGCAGAGCAAGGCCAGCGAGAAAGGAAGAGCTGTCTGGACGGTGCCATCTTTCCACATTCTCCAGATTGTGTGAAGAAGAAAGAAATCCCTTTTTTCCTGAACTCCATTTTTTTTTTTTTTTCTTCAGGCTATACCGCTACTTTTTACTCCTGGCCAAACACTAACAGGTTTCAGGAATGCATCAGTGTTTTAACCACTAATAAATCCAAAGAAAAACATGTCCTAGCATATCTGCTGGTTTTTCTTCCCTCCACTAATAGACTTTTGACAACCTCTTCTACAACCTCTTAGCAGTCAGAGTGAATCCATGTCTTAAACAGTTGACCTGTGCTTGTTTTTTGCAGGACATTCTGATCTGTGCTTTAATGCAAATGGTTTTCAAGTCAGCCCTTCAAGTCTCAAAATAATGCAGTTCTCAGGGGGTGGCAATCAGATGCACTGCGATGGATTTCAGGATGAGATTCCAGAAGGGATGGGGCTAACCAGTAAACCAGGACTTTTCTTCTTAAGGCTTTTTGCTTGTGTGTTTAACATGAAAGACAAAGCAGCCCATCTGAAGAAAGCAGGATTAGCAAAGACAAACCTGAGCAGCACCTCAATCTCAGAGCCACAGACCACTGTCAAGAACTGTAGTGAGCTCCAGGCAAGCACTGCACCATCACTGCAGGCTGAGGGTGCAGCAGGAGGCAGCTCCCCACCCTGAACCTGTGAGGACAAAGCTGAAATGGGGAGCTTTAGGCTGACTGCTGTACACAGCTGAGCACAAAGCTCTGTCCCCAAAAAACACGATCCAGGGTCTGCCTCCTCTGAGCGAGCTGCCCAACAGCATGAAGCTCATGTACGGGCTTGGACTTCTGAAACCTGGTCTCTTCATCACACACAGCGGCTCATGAGTGCAAGGGAGGCGTATACAGCGCAGGATCACGAGCTAAAAATGTGAGCACATGAGCAAACGGAACCACACTTTGTGCAGTAGGGCACCCTCCTGAATCAAGGTTTACAGGATTCCCCAGCAAGCAGGAATAAAAACACAGACCCCTTGCTGAGTCCCATACATTTCAACGCAGGACCACCCCTGTATGCTTGGTCTGAGCTTCACCTACCCCTCTCTGCACCCTGGGAAGGGAAGAAGGGCACGATGCAGTGAGGGAATAGCACGGGTTATTTCCACATTGTATACATTTCAGGCTTTGCCTGAGGCGCTCAAAGATAGTCTACAAAGCTGTCTGGAATCCCTTGGTGTTTGTTAGCAGCTGTCGATCCCAGCAAGTGGCAGTGATAACGAAGATTCTAACTGGAAGGGTGAATTTAAAAAAACCTGATAGTAAGGTTCCAGCCATAGAGACTCCTCCACAGAACTACAGGCAGCACTGGTTTTGAATCATCCTCCAGAGCTGTGGCCCAAATGAAAGCAAGAGCCATACACAGTCCCTTGCCTCTAGCACCCTTCAGCTTTGCAAGAAGGTAGAGCTGTAGCTTTTTGGCAGAGGAAGGATGAAGTCTGGCCACAGGCAGGTGCCTGCAGCCTCTCACCCCAGCTGGGCTCCGCAGGGAGAGGTCCCCTCCTAGCCTGTGAGCTGCTGCAAGAGCAGCATTACTCTTGGCTCTAAAAAGAAAGAGCCATGTTCAAAAGAGGGTAAAAATCAAAGACAATAACATAGTTCTTTCCCTATCGAATCTGAGCACCCTACTGTCTGCATGGTGTTTCTTCAGACGCTAACTACTGGGCTGTCCATCCCCACAAGGCTAAGCGCATTTTCAAAATACCACTTTGTATAAACTTAATTGGACAGGATCATAAATTCTGTCTAAATAAGAATTAATGATACTAATAACAAAGAGAACCCACAAATCTTCAATGAAACCAATGAGTACTCTGGGAAACAAATGACTCTTACCGAGGCTATCGGAGAAGCCCTGAACCGTATCCACAAATACAAAACAATGGTGCAGCCTGGGGCTAAGGGAACGGTGCCACTTGGCTTCCCCAGCAGACCCAGCCCCCTTGGAGATTTTCAGAAAAGCCCTCAGGGGCTGTGCATAGTCACTACAAGTCATTACAAATGGCAATAAGCAATCATCACCATCGCAGACAGGGCATGAGGGCAGAGCAAGCTTATACAATTTGCTTAGTGTTGCACGATCAAAAGCAGATAAAAATCCAAATCTACCTTGCCAGTCAGTTGCCCTCACCTACATCCTCCAGTCTTGGCCGTGCAGGGATCAGGCCTGTCAGACTGCAACAGCTCGCACTCCTGCCACACCGAACCTGGCGGCAGCCGCATCGCCTTCGCGGGATGTGCTGCATCTCCAGCAGCTTCTGCAGAGCTGGGGGGAAGGCAGAGGGAAGCAGAAAGCAGGAGCTGTCACGCTCCCTTCTCCTCATCGCCCTTTCTCTGAACAAACTCACCAGAGTGAAGCATGAGACACAAAAGCAATTTCTACCATTCCAAATGAAATCTTCCCCAATGTCCCAGTAACTTAACACACCGGAGAGACCACACCTGCTGGCTTGAAATTTTCCACAGAAGAGGCACTCTGGACACAATTGTCCAGCTCTGTTCCCTTGTGTACAGAATTATGCAAACCTGGCTCTACAAAATACAGATATCTGCCAATTTTGGCTACCTGTAAAGTGAATTGCTTGGCTGTAGAGTAATTGACTGGCAGGCTGAGGGACAGGTGATTGGCAGAGTAATTGAAGTAAGGTCCTTTGGTGATGAAGGGATCATGTAGCATCTGTATTATCCTGAAGGTCTCTGCTTTCCAATCTTCCTTCTTGCTGTCTGGATATAGCTCTTCAGTGCCCCAGCCATCCCCAAATACAAAGATGAGTGAAGAACAACACACTAAAGCCTCATTGCATGGCAGGAGCGCAAGCTGCATTCTGTGGCAGACTTGGGCAGGAATGCACAGGGATATAAATACACAGATGTTCAGCAGATCTGTGTCATAAAAACCACCCGCTGAACACATATATATATATACACACATTTAAGTAATGTAACAGGTGAAGAACATACACCTTTGTGTATACACACACCGCAGATGTGATTACGCAGAGGTCAGCACCATGACGAAGCAGGGCTACGTGCTCCTACGACACACGGACGGACAGTTTTGAATCCAGTGCAGGATCCAACTTCTCCCCAGGAGAAGAGACAGCCCTTCTTTCTCACAGCAAGGGCTGTAGTCTTGAGAACTGCCAGAAGCTTTCTCACCCCAGACGTGTGCTTTCAGCAGCCCCCAGGCTCCTGCTGCGTGCCACGGAGGGCTCAGGGGCACCAGGCGCTTTGTGAGCACAGCCAGCAGCCAGGCCAGCAGCACAGGACACAGGCCACAGGCCACGTCCTCCTCCTGGCAGAGGCTTCAAAGCCTTCCTGCACCTATCCCTGCTGGAGGGAGTGCTGCAGCACTAAGGGTGTTTCTGTTACAATATTAATAATATAAATGAAAATAGTCCCTGAGCTCATCCACTTTCAGACCAGCTAATTTGTCCCTAGGAACTGGCTGGAAGGGATGGAGAGAGGGAACCAGCACGCTCTCTTCTGTTATAAAAAAAATAACAAAAAAGTGATGAATGACCCTCACTGCTCAGGATGGGAAGCAGCAGCTTTTTTTGGCCTGAGACAAATTACTCCTGTCACAGCAGGTAGCACAGTGATTTACCCACAATATACCCAGGCCAGCTCCTCAGCGACCTGGCTTTAGCAGCCTCGCTTATCTCATCTCTAAAGATTTTGTCTTGTTTAAAATCAAAATGAGACCAATCGGGGGAACAAGAGGCGAGGCCGTGCCTGCTCACAGCGCCGGCAGGCTGCGGGCCTCGAGGAGACCCGCTTCCATCACCGGCGCCTGCTGTTGGGATGTAAGAGCTGGCGGTGACCCTGTTTGCATCACGCAAAGACAACAGGCTCCATCACCCCCGCAAACCTACATGCACCTCCGTATGTTCCTAAGCACCACCCATGGGCATTTTCTCCTATTAGCTTTCAGCTAACCTCTATACTGACAAGAAGCATTCTCTCTATGGGCAGTAACTAGAAAATTGTGACTCAGAAGGAAAGGCAAGCAGCACACACGAGACACACTCAGTGCTGGGTCTGAAAAGCGCTGGCTATTTTTTTGTTTGTTTTTTTTCCCCTGATTTTATGTGGAAGTCCCATTACCTGCCAGGCATCTAACTACACACACAAGCTAACAGATTCATTTATTCGGGACAGGGAATTGATAGATTTGATTTTCTTTTTGTAAGCTTTCCTCCCCAGGCTACATTGCTCTTTTCATTAATGTGCTGATGGAGGAATAAACTTTTAACTCCCAGGATCAGCCCTGTCAGACAGAGGCTGCTCTGCTGCCCAGGAAGGCAGGCAGCTGGGACAGAGGGGAGCAAACCTGCGACACCCTCGGCCACAGCTTTGTTGTGGTGATGGAGGGCTTATGTGAGCCTTGCTGGTGTCAACAACACAAAGCAGACTGTGCTCTTCCATGTCGCACAGAAAGATGGATTAAAAAATATCCAACAGTTCTTCGTGCACCCGGCCCCTCTGCTCGTTGGTTGCTTTGCGTGCACAAGTGCAGGGGTGCGTTATTGGTGCTTTATGTCTTTACATCTTCCTTACTCACAAACATGCTTTACAGGTAAGATGAGGCACACATCTATTCCTGCACATGTAGTCCCCTCTCCATCCATCTTCCAACATGACTCATCATGGAGACGAGCAGAAAACACTCAGCTCACCCTTACAAAACCAACTCTTCCCCCTTGTTCCACTTCTTTGTTCCAGTTTAACAGCTTCAGAGCCAGATGATGAACATGGTGCAAGCAAAGGGCAGCCAAGCTCTGATCAATAGCACTTGACAACAAAGTTACCAGGCCTTTTTCAATTTTCAGTTTCAATTTGGGCCTTCCCATCACTGTGCTATGAAGGCAAAGCATTCACTTTCCTGAAGGATACGGACTGGATAGCATCTGGCACTGCAGTCCTGCAAACAAGAGCAGCACCGAGTTTTATCTTCTCAAATAAGAAAAACCCCAAAGAGTCTGAAGATTAATTCTGAGTCATACCAAAGATCTAGGCAAGGAAAGCAAGGCTGAACAAAAGTATTATGAAAACTTTGGCTGGAGACTATTCCTGCACAGGGAGATGAGACCCAAGGAGAGAGGAGAACCCCACGGACACGTCAAGGCGCTACTGGAAGGATGAGTATGATTTTAAATCAATTTTCTAGTCAAGACAAATCCTTCATATCTGAGTGAAATACAATGCCCCAAACGTAAGAGGCAAACTGAGGGAGACAATTCTCTTTTCTGGTTACCCAGGCCCCAGAGCCCGTTGGGGGAAAAAAAAAAAAAAAAAAAAAAAAAAAGCAGCCTAAAAATCCTCAGAGGTGGGTTTGAGACGTCAGTCTGAGGCACAACAAAATCCAGTCTCATCAGCACCATGCAAGGCCCTTCTTTGCCTCCCTCTGCCCATGGGGCGGGAGAGGGGGACTTTGTCCACAGAGCAGCTGAATGCTGCAGCCAGGCCAGGTGAGCCTGGTGCCCAGGCACAGCCTTGGGACCCCCATGAGCCAGGCTCTGAAATGGGGAGGCTTTGGAGTTCATAGGAACGCTCTGCATTCCACACCTCATGATGAAACTCGTGGGCCAAAGCCAATCCATTCCGTCCAAGATAAGGAGAGAAGAGGATCTCACCCACATGCCCCCAGTGGTCACATTCTGATCGAGGTTACACTAGGCAAAAAGTTGGAGGAATCCCTCCCTTGTCAGGAGGCTTTTTTTCTGCTCCCTAGGAGCTGACTTGGAAGGAAACATGGGACCTCGTGTTCCAGGCCATACTCCTTTAGGGCAGGGTTACAGCCATTTGGGGTATAACAACTCATTAGTTTATTTCCTGCCATCAAATTGAGAATGATGCTGGTGGTTCTTTGTTCAACAGCCTGTGCAACTTGGTAATTCCTGTGTAAATAGGGTGTGAAATGCCACAACATCAGGTGGGGTTTCTACCCACTTTTCTAATTATGCTTTCTGCTGGTTTGCACTGTGTCACATTTCACACTGGCATAAAATGCATCAGTAGGATGGAGCTTGGCCTCAGAAAGGAACACAGAATTTGCTTTGACTTGAGTGGAAAATTTGCCAGAGGCTGTACTGTCAGAAGGGGAAAAATATGGCATGATACACCATCACTGTTATAATTAGTTATTTTTCATAGCCATAAGTCCTACACAGGGCTTACAGAGATGCTATGTTTCCCCTGTGAGCATAGTAATGGCTGCAGCAATCACAGGAACCAAAAGAGAGAGGAAAACTCCATCTGAGCCTTTTAAGGGCTCTTTACTACACTCTTGAAAATTACCTGATCTCAATAGAAAAAGCCTGTGTTCACACAGACTCCATTACAGCCCTTGGCCCAGCAGGTGATTCTCATCAGAAGTTAAAATATGAGCCTCCTTGGTCTGAATGTCTCTCAGCTGAGCTCCTTACCCCTGGACTTGCTCTTGTTTTATCCCAGGAAAGTAGAAGGAAAATTAGCTTTATTGACTTACAGCAAGTTACTCTTCATTTATTCCAGGTATACAAGAAAAGAACCAGCCCCACTGGAGCTACTGCTGATTTACAATAGGTAAGTAGGTACACAATTACTTCTGGTGATTTACAACCGAGTTACCTGTTATTTATTCTAGGTGTTTAAGGGTATATCCACATGGGGGCTCTAAGGAAAATTAAACCAAATTAATTTTAAAGTGGATTAGTTAAACTGTGTTAGACCATGACACAAACCCTCCTCTTTAGAATTAAAGAGGCCTTAATTCATTTTAGCTCACCTTAACTCCTTCCCCAGTGAGAAGACTCAGCCCAGGCAGAGGTACTAGGGAATTACAATGGCCAAGCAGGAGGCAAATTGGCCCTGCTCATGTCAAAAGCGATTGCTGCTTTACACCAGCAAGAAGAGAGTAAGTCCCAATGACCTCAGTGGTGTAACACCTCTGACTTGCACCACAGAGTCCTTATAGCTTTAATCCAGAACAGATGTTCCTGCTCAAGGCAGGTTAAGAGAGCACAGAAAGCAAACACAGTCTCAATTCCTAGCAGCAGGCCCATTCTCCTCATTAAAGGCTGATCTGCCACCCCCTTGCAGAAGAGGGAGTGCAGCCCCCAGGACAGCTCGAGTGGATGGCTGAGACACCCAGGAGGGTGAGCCTGCTTCCAGCTAAGAGTCAGAAGCAGCACAGAACTGCCCATGGAACCCTCCATTGGCTCCCATCACGCACTCGCCCACATCCTCTGCCTTAACCTCTCCTTCCTGTTCGCCCTCATACCTGCGCTTCTGTGCACTCTCAGCTCACACATGGTGTTCCTTGTAGAAGAGGACAACACCTCTTCTCTCCTTTGTTCCCCTGCTTTTCTCTTACATCCGCCTTTTCTGTCGCCTTTCTCTCTCATTGGTACTCTCTCAAGCACTCCCAGGCAAACAGCTGGCACTGTGAGAAGTTGCAGGGGGTACGAACACATGGTTTTCAGGCAAAAACACCCAGGCCAGTTCCTAGCCTAAGTAAAAGATGAAGGAAGCCAAAATACACACAAACATCTTTAATAAAACCACTTACTGCCAAACAGGGGAATGACCTTTTTCAGCTGTCATTTAGCTATATGCACCTAAAGCATTTACGAACTTCTCTGTCAGTCACCAGGCTGGAATTTTGGAAGGAACTGGTTACTTACAGGTGACAAGAAGCATTTTCACAGCCTTTTTTCTCCTCTAATGGACAGCCGTCTCGAGGATGAAGGGGCCAGCGCTCCCACACTGACCACGTCTGCCAGCACGCTGTGCCTGACCGGCTGCACGGGGGCTGGTGATGCCGCCGGTGTGTGACATGAAACAGCTTCTGACGTGTTATGGCTTTATGGCAGCCTCACCAATGGCTCAGGGGTTTCAGATGCTTCTATCGTTTCAAAGTTATGAATTCCAAATGGTGAGATATAATTGAAGTCTCCCTTTTGATTTCAGGGTAAGTATCCATCTGGCAGCATGGCAGGTCTAATGAGGGAAGGGACATACTGAAGCAAGGGCAGACTACCTATGGCTGTACAAAAGGCCAGGGATGTTTAACACAGCTGCTTGCATCAGCCTTGGGTGTGGTACCTACCTGTATTATCCACCTGGGCAAAGCACTGTAAGTCTCCTTTTTTAGTGAGCAAAAAAGAATGCTTTGCCTTTTGCAATGAGCTGCAAGCGTACGTTACACAAAGTCAAGTGACGTTCTCAGATATGGGTGTGATTCTAAGGACAGAGCATGGCAATCACTGCTATAGATAAGAATCAAACGACATTTTCAAAACCTTACAGACTATGCCAAGTATGATGATCCACATCTATTTTTTGCTTCCAGTTCCTGCCATTGCTTTATTTCATGAGAAACTCAGCCTTCAAAAGAAGAGAGCAAAAATTCAGCTTCCTGCTCTCAGGCTTTTGTAAACGTCTTACAGAACTGACTGGTGTAAGCGTTCGAAGTGCAGCAGTTAAAAGGGGAGAGGGCACTGTTGGAGGCAGGATGACTTTGCAGGTCATGTTAAAGCAAGGCTGCTGTCTGGCTGGGACAAACTTCACATCTAGGGACTAATCCAGCCGCATGGCATATAAAGGCCTGAATTTAAATTCACCCGAGCACTTGGGACTTCAGGAATGTGCCAACTCCATATCAGGTCTGTAGTTTAGGACACTCAGACACAAAGGATAACCATGCAGTACAGGCAAAGAGCTACACAGGGGTCCAGGCCTTCCAGATGCTTCCAGCAGAATAAGCAACAACTCAAAGCCTTCAGACACAGGAGGTCAGGATGAAACGCAACATTTGGAGTCAAAATCTGGTGTTTTTGAGGTGCTCACCTTGAAACAATTATAAAGCAATGCAGAACAGAGGTGAAGTTCACCTTCAGTGAATTACAGCACAGCTGAATTGTGCTTTTTTTTTTTTTTTTTTTTTAATATAAAACCTAATTGCAATCTAAATGCAGTAAAGCCCAGCAGAAACAGAGCAGCCTGGCAGTATCTTTTTGCATTAGCTGCTGGGTTATGAGCGAGGGAGACATTTATCACCCCATACGTTCCCAGTATAATCACTGAACTGACTCAGCCCCTGCACACCATACCTCCCAGATAATGGGCTAAAGCATCACTTATTAGCCCAGCTGTAACCTGTGAGCAGCTCTGGAACTGGAGAGGCAAGTAGTACTTGGAGTCCTAGGTGTCACAGCCAGCTCAGCACAGGCCATCCAGGGGAAAAGAGATAAAACCTCCTTAAGTTCAAAAGCTGAACCTTACATTCTTTAAGACAAATGAGATTTCAAGACACAATTCCTGCTAGATTTGAATGACATTTAAGTATTTAAGATGCTCAGGAAACCCCTCCGAACAATAAAAAGCACTGTGGGTGTCATAAGTACCCACTGCCATGGATGTCTGGAAACTAGAAAAAGCAGCAGGCTGCTCTGGGTGAATAAATACTCTTCACCACACCACAGTCTGCATGCATCCAAAGACTCTGCTGACTTGTTAAACACAATAGAAAGTTCCCAAGTCCCCACCAAAGCTCCCAGATTTGCCTTCTCCTCGGTCACCAGCTCACCAGAGAACCAGGTGAACTATTTTCACTGCTTTAACCCAGTTTTGCCATGACAGTAACAGCCTGGGCTCTGGAAGCACAATTCCACAACATAGTAGCATCTATTATTGGCAGCTACAGCTCCTTGTCCATCTCTAAGCAGCGGATAACCTATATATTGTGAGTTTCCAGGGAAGAAAACACGAGTCTAGCCTTTATCTGAATTAGCACAGCTTGAATGAAGCGTCCTGCTGATTCTCCCAGCCAGTTGTCCCACCGTCCTGTCACGTGCCAGGTGAAGGTCTCAGCTTGGTGCCTTCCCTGGGGTAAGGAGGATGCTCGTTGTGTGGCACTAGGAGGAATTGTTCAGCCGCACAGACATAATTAATCCAGGTGAATATCAAGAGAAAAGGCAGACATAATTATACAGCTGTGCTTGAGAGTTAACCCTGTGTTAACTGACTACACAAAGCTTTGTCTGCAAAGAGTCTGGCAGACTCTGTGCCGTCTCCACCTTTTTATAGGGCTGGGGCTGCAATTCCTTTCGCCTTGAGAGGGGATTATGACAACGCTCATCTTTTGAACATGTCTTGTGAAGAAATATGAAATAAATCTGTGAAGATTAACCTCCAAATTCTAATGAATATTATCAGGACAGTCCCTCGTGAGACCCAACACACATGCTGGACACACTTTCACTGCAGTCACTTTTAGGAAGGCGATAGCATCTGGAGACACAGATCGTGCAGCGCTGGAGGCCGTGCAGTGTGGGACCACAGGGCAGACCCCACGCTCTTGCAGTGCACTCACAGTGCCTGAGGTCCTGCCCCAGCCCTCAGCTGGCTGTGGGACCTGCCAGGGCCAGATCAGACTCCTGAGCCACAGGGTGCCAGGCCCACCGCAGGCACTGCCCAGAGCCGATGCTGGGCCCAGCGCTTCATCAGAGCCACAAAGGAATTTAAAATGCATCTCTTACGAGGGACTTATCACTTGGACTTGTGTCCCCCGTTATCCTCAGGTCACACGAAGCCACAGGGGCTCGCATGAGATAGGTTTGGTGCAGAAGAGGCCATCTGAGCAGAAGGCAGCTGTGCATTGAGTGGTCAGTCGCAAGGCAGCCCTCATGTTCATGCCAGCCATCCAAATGAAGCTTACGTTTACGGAGCAGCTAGTATTTATTTTCTTTTTATTTCTAGGAATGACAGTGGAAAATGAGCACATCAGTTTTCTCTCGAGCCTGCTGCAACACCAGGCGCTCTGTGACAGGCCCCACTTGCTGCCTTTTCACCAGGCAGCTCTCCTCCCTGCCTCTGCCCACCCCTGGGGCTATCTCCCAGGCCCATTACTGTCCTGGAAAATCTGATGGCTCTTCAATGAGGAAAGCTCTTTTCTGCCACCAGAATTGTTTATTTTCTCCACAAGCTGTGTGATAAATCACCCTGACATGTCCCAGCCTCCATGAAGCCGCCTCAGCTGTAAGAATAGCAGCGTGCAAGGTTTTGTCCACGCTGCTTGGTACATTCTCAACATTTAACTTCTATTTGCAATAGCAACTTGAGCAAGCTAAGATGGATGAGGGTGACAAGCTAACATCCTCTGCCTTCTCCCCATTTACTTAAAGCTGGGAAATCCATCCTGCCCGCTGTTACAGCCTGGCGCAGTGCTTCCAGGATCACACCAGAAATACACCTAACGGGAGATGCATGCTTTACCTCCACAGCCCACCTTACGATTACCAAAGCACAGCCCCCAGTGCCTCCACGGAACTCTGGGCTGCATTCCCCAGCTGGCATGGGTCAGTGCAAGGCTGCTTCGTTCTCAGTTTGGACAGAAGCTACCAGCTGCCTCCTCGTGTCCACCGGGAAGATAAGCAGCAGAGAATCTCTGGAGAGTCTCTCACAGAAGGACCCTCCAAGATTTGGATGCCACGTACACTATCAGTTACCACTGGAAACATGCTTTTTCCTTGTAGGATTTTCTTCCTTCAGGACAGAGAAGGAAAAACATTAACCAGCAATCTGAATTTAAGCCACCCTAAACATGCCCTAAGAACACAAAGGCCCTAACCCAAGTTTCAGGGCTCCAGATACCATTCTGATGCAAAGACTCATACTAACAAAAAAGCTTTTATATCATCATTCCTTGCCCAGAGATGCCATGTTCTCAGCAGACTTACTCTAACGTTTGTGCTAAGCTTTTAAAGCCAGGGTGGGCACAAGATGGAAGTGTGTGCCACTAGAGGTGTCAGTGCCTATACGGAGGGTCCCACACCCGACTTAAAGAGATGCGTACATTTTCTCAGTACATCAGCAGCTGTGAGTTTTCACAGTCCCTTAATCCCTGGGTATAAGATCCCCATCATCTGTCCAGCACAAGGCGCATTATTAATGGATTATGCTTGCAGCAGGTAAAGGTCATTTGTAATGCTTTTAATTAATAAAAAAAAAAAAAAAAAAGGATTTTCCTTTCTGATTTAGTATTTTCAAGAAGCTTGGCTGTGAAAACCCTACCTGGTAAGTAATACGCACTGAGAAGTGGAGTTACCCCTGCTCAGTTCTCCCAAGCAGAGCTCTGAAGGGATGAATTGTAACGTAGAGCTGCCTGGTGCAGATTTAGAAGACAGTTGGAGCAGAAAATACAGGCCAGATTTTCAAAAAACCTCCAAAGTTAACAATTTATCTCTAAAGAGCAGGTTTATACTGAGTTTCTGTCCTCTGAGTGTGTAGCTACTGGCTTTGGCTGGACAAATACCATCTTTGGCTGCGCAAATGTCACAGGGTATCATGTATTTGGTCTCTTCCACATGAATGTGGCTGGACAGTACACATTCATCTTTCTGCTCACCCTTGTGATTTCATTATGGCATGTTTGTTCATGCTGTGAACAGGAAAACACATCTTAAACCTCCTTACAAGCAGATATTCTCAAAGTTTGAGCCACGTACAACATTTACTGATACGGTCTCTTTACAAGCATGGTTATGTCCTGCCAGCAGAACTTACACTGACCAAAGCCATACGGGAATTCCTTGCCCAGCTCCTCCCTACCCTCACCTTTCCTTGCTCCTCTCCCTCAGTCTGCTGCATGGCACAGCCTTCTCCTGCCTCCCTCCCCCAGGTTACATCCTGCTTCCTCTGGCTTCCCGCCGGAGCAGCAGTGACAAGGAGCAGCCCTTCATCAGCAGTCCCTGAGACGAAATGACTCATTACTGGGGACAAATCCTCTCAGGTTCTCCCATGAGCCATTAAACTGGAAGCATCAGGGCACTTTGCTTTGTATGGTATTTGATTTGTTTTCTTTCTTTAGTATTACTTAAACTTTCAGCCCAGCTACAAGGCAGTTCTAAATAAATAACGTCAGTAGAGACACAACTGCAGCTTTACATCAGGCACCACACAGCTCCCCCAGATTGCATTTGTTCTTTCAAGTGTCCCCATTCCTTCTTTCGCATTGTACGGCTTTTCTGCCTCTCCAAAGCGATCATAGGAACTGCATCCTTGATAAGGCATCCTTCTGCTCCTCATTAGTTCTGGGAAGTGTCAGAGACATTAGATGTGCAGGCAGAGTGACCTAGCCCTTGATGACAGCGAAGAGCCATGTGCTTGTTTGGACTCGCAGTTCTTTCAGCTCTGTGCCCCGGATTGTGTCCTGTGACACCCACGCAGCAAACAGATCTCAGCAAGGACTTTCTGCTTTCTAATATCTAGAATTTCCCTCTCTCAGGAAGGTTAAGCTCCCCAGAGAGGCATCACAGCCAGTCGTGGAGTGCACACATTCCGTCCAGAGGCCTCAGCCAAGGTCAGAGCAGGCTCAGCTTGCCAGCACGCACTGGCTGTAGGAAGCGTTCACCTGCACAGTTGCATGCCATGGCTCTCAGGGATGGGCTTCAGCAATGGGACTCAGCAGGTCATGCCGATGGTTGGACTTGACAGTCCTGAAGGTTTTTCTAATCTAAATGATTCTATTGTACAATTCTATGCACAGGCCTTTATGCTAATACAAATACTTTTAATTTTAGTAACCCACACTGATGTAACACACTCCCTGAGGAAAAACAAACAAAAAACAAAAAACAAACAAACAAACAAACGCATCAGGGAAGTAACAGGTGTCTCTTAAATATGAGATAAAGTGTCAGTTCCTCAGTGGGACATTTCCTTCCCAGACTGAAGCACTCTAATACAAATAGCACTGAATGTCCCAAGTTAGCTATGGTATGGATATACAGAATTTTCATTCTCAACACAGATTTGCCTTATTAGATTACAGCAGCCACGGTGACATACTGTCTTCCCAATCAGTGGAGAAAACAGCAGGTCGCAGCAGTTCCTAGCTATTCTGCAAGGTCTCGTCTGTCCTAGAGAATCAACTTGTCATATACCAAAGGCAAAACTCTTTGGCCAGAATCCAGCCGCCAATGTAAAGCCAAAATAATCCATTCAAAGCAGTGGAAATATGCTGGAGGAGCTGACATCAGCACCTGGCCCAGGCCATTCAGCAATTCCTTGGCACATGGAGGCTTACGAATGTAGCATTTTATCTCAGCAATCACATTAGTCCTGTGCTCAGATGTTTCAGTTGCAAGCCTCAGCTTCCAGAAGCGCAGCCTCTCAGGATGTGTTACGGGGTTGGGTAGGAGAGCAGTTGGAGAATTTTCACTCCAAAACAAATGCAAGCTGTTTAGGGCTCCTTAGCAGATGATGCTTGAAGTTGTCTGTGTCGCCTAGCGTCTTTCTTTGCAAATCACCTATTTCAGGGACACGTGTGCAAACATACGTGTACACGCCACATCCAGACATTTGCCCACAGAGCGCAAAGTGGATGCTCTAAGGGCTTGTCAAGCTCTGAGTATTTCTGCAACCATGTAGGTGTAGCGGTGTAAGTCGCTAGCACACGACAGCTGTCACTGCAATCAACACCACGACGGGGAGACAGACCTTCACAGCCAGCGGCACGAGCCTGCACGGATCGCGCACAGCCTCGTGCATACATCAGAGCCAGAGCCCAGGCCAGGAGGCTGCTGAGGCAGCCTGCTCTGCTGTTGTAATCTTATCACATTGGCATGGGATAGTTAATGTTTTATTTATTACTACATTTTCTACACTGAGCTTTGTACTAGTGCAGTGAATAGACAAGGTGGAGTTCAGAGTCTGAAGCCTGCAAAGGGCCAAAGCGAAGCATCCCCAGCAGCAGGGCTGCCACCAGACTGGCCAGGGAACCCACTGCAAAACTGCTCCAGGTTTTCTGGTCTTGCAGCTCATCTTGCTGCAAGTCTCTGATGCCGATCTTAACACAAAGTTTACATCAGGGCAATGCAGTTCCTCTGATTTCTATCCAGTCTCATGTCTTAAACAGATATCGTGAGCATGAACACGATTTTCTGTGTTTCTTTTAAGCATTAATGAATGAGACAGAAGGCCGGCTCTGCTGTGAACAGTCAAGGAAGAGCCAGGAACACTGCAGGTAACAGAGGCCAAGATCCTCACCAGGAGCAAGACAACGTTCCCCAACACACGGGTGGCCTGACCATAGCCTTCATTCCTGGGGACCCAGCCAAGCACAGCACTAGAGATCAGAGTCTTGCAGAACAAGGCAGAGGGTAGTGTAGCCTTCTATTTTGCCAAAGCTCACACCAAAACATACTCAGATCACAGGGAAACATGCCATTGCTAGATCATAAGATTTTCCTTGTCCTCAGGAAAGAAGCTTCCTGATTTTAGTGGCCTTTACAGAAAAGAGCAAGTAACCTTGGAGCGGCTGGGGAGGAATTTAAACACCAGCATCCACAGTCTGAGCACAGATTGTTAGTCATTGTTTTTCCCACTGATTTTCCCAAAGCTATTTTGTTTGTATATATCGAAACAACTGATTACACTCCAGAAAAGCAGAGATTCTGTTCAACGTTCCCAACCTAAATTACAATTAACAGCCAGAGCTTCTCTTCACAGGCAGTTGTTTCTAAAGACTCTTTCAAACATTATCTGAGAGGCCCACAGTAAAGGAGCAGCTGGCCCTGCAGGGCTTGTTGCCTGCCCTTGGCTCCTATGGACGGCAGGCAGGAACGCAAGGCATTCAGCACCCGGCAGAAGCTGCCCAAAAAAGCATCAGTTGATTTGGTTGGGCGCAGTGGGAACTCCCCTCGTGCAGCATGACCGATTCCCCTTTTCCCAGACCTGCAACAGCACACACCGCTGCACTCGAGCGCCTTCGCAGGGCTTTGCTAGTGCATTTTGCACCAGCACGACACACTGCCTGACACAGAGCTTAACACAACCCTCACATTAGCAGTCAGTTTAGTCTTAATGCAAAGTGTTTTGTAATAGGTTTGAAAGTGTTTTGGGATACCTGGACTTTAAAACATCATGGAGACAAAGTGACATCACACTGTTACCTTTCCCTGTTATTCACAACAAAGTCGCCTGGTATCAGATGTAGCTGTATGTCTTTTAAATGTAAAGTGTTTTAAAGCAAATAAACCTCTCTATCTGTAGTTTTTCCAAACAGTACATGAAAATACCATAATGCATCGAGTCTGTGCAACCGTTCTATGGACTGTTATGCACTTTAAACTACCCCTGAGATGAGACAATTTAAGGAAAAAGACCTTTTAAAAATAAAATCATTTTGCATTTAGATTGCATCTTCTTGCTCTTTCCCTGTGCCTCACAAACTCAAATAACTTCCTCTAATATTGCTGTTGATTGCAAAGCAAAGGAACAACAGCCTTGAATGACCACCAGGAGCTGAACGCAGGGTCTGACAGGCGCAGCACGGTCGGTCACGGCAGGATTCTGACAAGTTCTCCATTCCCACCTCGAGCCATCCAGCTGCCACAGGGCAGTCACACAGACCTGCACCGGCCCTAAACAACCTGCTCTGGGTTCTGGAAGTTCTTTGGACATGTCAGTGAGAGATTCTGCCCAAATTCTGCCCAATTCAGCCTCAGAGCTGGTCTAAACATCTCACAGCATGCTGAACCACACTTTATAGATACACCCTTTTATCAAATTCCCACATTTCCAGACGACCCGGGAACTCTTCTGGTAAGGGCTTGTGTGCAGATGAACACCTGAAAACCTGGACAAGGCTCTCCAAAAAGCCAGGTGCCAGAATGACAGAAAGTCAGGTGTCAGCAAGGAATTTGACCACAGTATGCAGAAGGAAAGAGAGACACTAGAAACCTTGCTCAGAAGCATCATCCATTGCTAATGGATGTGGTAGGGAGGTTAATTCCTCAAAAAGGTCCTAAAAGACATCTGCAAATAATGCAGGGTGGCTTCTGCATGTCCGTGCCAGGAAGCTCAGGGCATTACAGGGAACATTATTAAGCAGTTTGCTGTAATAAATTAAATTATAATGGTAAACATTAACAATGTTAAGGGTAAATAACTGACTGGCCCACAAAGGCAGATTTTGGCCTTATAAGTGTATTTACGATGTCAACTGTGTCCTGAAATAAAAGAATGCCACTCATTTCTGTAGGCACAGAAATTCAGGCTCTGCCCTGAATCCATTACCCAAGTCAGACAGCAGAAGTCAAAAATCATCAATTCCCTGGCAACTGAGAAGTTACGTAACAAATTTGTTTATCCCAGCTCCCACATGTGGCAAACTACCACTGCTTTACAGATGTTGGGCAATGAGGTTACAGGGTAAAGAGAAAGCCAGCCAGTGTTCCTGTGCCTAAGTGACAGACATCACCGCAGCTCCGAGACAGGAGCTGCTTCTGCCTCTGCCTAGACTCAGCCCTGCTTTGATGTACGTGCAGTGACACATCTCCTTACTCTGAAGCTGTAAGATGGGGCTGCTCCGGGTGTTACATTGTTAGGGGGGAGGTTCTTGATGGGAAAAAGTCAAAATAAAGATTCTGAATAAGGTAACAACGGCAGATACTACTTGGATCACTGATAGGTTAAAGAGGAATGTTTAATACTACACAAAAGTACTGGCTATTTCTTCCCATAAATGCTTCCCTTGCTGCAAATGACGTGCTGGACACTGCTCTCAGAGGCCCACCAGACAGCCTTCTCATGCTTCATTTCCAAAACCTGAAGATTTTCAGCTGCTGGCCACAGCTGCCTGCTTTCACCTGACCCAATTACTTTTTTTTTTTTCCCCCACCCCCCAGACTGCAATTGCTGCAAAGCATAAAAGGAAGAAATCAAGGCCTTCAGGTTTGGTTTCTTGGCAATCCCTCCTGACTCTGGCATAGGAGCAGATGTCTCCTGTGGACTTACTAGACATAAGAGTCTTCTTTGTTGAAAAGGAGATCTCTTATCTCAAGTTGAGACTACCTGAAATATTTTTATTGCCCTCTTCACCAAGCATCACACTTACCATCAGGAGAGAAACCCAAATCTGGCTCTAGAAGGCTCTCTAACATCTAGAAGGCATAAGAAACTGAGCATCCTCATGCTGGTTTGAGCAGAAACAACCTGAGACCGGCAGGAATGGGACAGGTTGTCACTTTCGCTAGTCAGCAAAACACCTTGTGATACACTGAAATAAAGGGGAAAACAGGAGGAGCCACAACAATGCCACACTTGGCATCGCACAGTGCTCCCAGCAGCCCTTCCCTCACCCCATCCATGAGAAGAGAAGTAATAAAGCAGGATGCATCTCCCTCGATCCACGGGAGGCAGACACGGGCACACGACTAAGAGGTTTCTTAGAATGATCCCTTGTGTTCAGACAGTAGACGTAACGAGATTTTTCTGACCCGGGGATAGGGAACAAATCACACTCGAATGCTGCAGAGCTGAAGAACCAGCTCCAGGCTCTATTTATCATAAGCGCTGCCAAACAACACCCAAAGCCGACCGGTTCCTGCAGCCAAAACGTGCTGGCTGGGTCCACCATGCCATAACCAGGCCCACCGGAACTGGCTGGCACAACCCTTTTGCTAGAGAAGGGCAGAAGAGGAAGAAGGAGAAAACTGCCCCGTGGTTTGGCTCAGAACAGCAACCCCAAAGCATCTACAGCCTCATTATACAAAACGCAAGCAGAGAAAAATTAAGTCAAAAGGGAAAGAAAATTACTTTGGTTTGTGCCAGCATCATTCAACAGAAGCAGCTTTTTCCTTCCCTGCAGCAATCATTCTGTTGTTGAGCTGTGTTCCCTGCATTTTGCTTGGAATAAACACTCAGAAAAGAGTTCAGCCAGCAATCTCCAGCACAGCCCATCATCTCAGAGTCCCATTCACTCATCTTGCTGCTCACGGGGGCAGTTCACAGACTGCCTAGTGAGAATGAAGACTTGTCCTGCTGTGCACCAAACAAAAATGCTTTTCCCTAGGATTTTCTTACTGGTTTGCAGGGGAAGACACCCTGTGTGACTGGACAGTTTGCAGTGCTATTGATGTTTAAAGGACAATGAACACTGAAAGCTGAAAGGGAATACCGTCTGCCACTGAAAAATATTTAACTGCTCATCTAACCGAGCATGATGTCTTTTCAGAGCTAGATATAATGCAGTCAGGATGTTCTTTTACAGGTTCAGAAAGGAAGAAAATCCCTCCTTTTCTCAGCAGCAACTTTCCCTAACTGCTTAAGCACTCCCCTGAACAGCTTGTTCATTCTCATTTCCGAACCTGAACGCATAGTGGGAGATTTTACTGTCACTATACCACATCCCTGCTACCTGCCCAGAACATCAGGCTGCCTGAGAAATCCTCCACGGTATTTTAGGTGAGTGCAGACCAGAGTTAACTGAAATGTAGAGGTCTGTGTTTAGACTAGATGTACATGTGGACTAGGTCCAGAGTCAGTGCAGGTTTATTGAATGCTGCCCATCCTTTAAAACCTGCACTTGTTACAGGAGACCTTTCTGATCGCACATTACATTTTGGCTAGCATTTTCCTGCCTAGACAAAGCTGTTAAGGACTGGGCAGTAACAGAACTGTGGATAAGGACCAACATTAAGCTGGGAATTGAAAATTCTTTTCCCTATACATCAAATTTTGTTGAAATCTTTCTTCCAAAAACCTACATTATTCTTCCCATTTATCACTTGAACTTTACAGACCCTTCAGCCCTGGTTCCACTATATTGTACTTTGCAATAAACAATACTAAGCAATAATGCAACATCTCAGACCTGATGTTTTATGACTGACTGTCACACAGCAGGTGTATGTTCAGGGGCAGTACGAGATACTCGTGCAATATGATTACTCAGCTGACAGATACATATTTTAAATTGCTTTTATGGCTAGGCAAACGCAAGTTAGACTGAAGTCAGTTCTCCACCTTCACTGGTGAAACTGAAAGATGCCTCATATAAATACAAAAACCTACTATGAATTTTTCCTTTCTATAGTGAGACACGCTGGCTGTTTATTTGTGTATTCCGCCTGTATTTCCTGCCTGGTAATAGAAGGGACAGAACGCAGAGTTACTCCGTTGTGACTTTACTTCAAAAAGAGCTATTTTTAGAGGGCGTTCTTCTAACAGACACTGGTTCCTGCAGCATCAGCTCACTCACCATTTCACTAATTACATCGGCTTAGTCCTCCTGTTCAGAAAACCCCATACAGCCAATGCAGCGCTTACATCTTTTCTCATGGCCCCAACACTGGAAGTCCCCAGGTTCAGGGATTTATCAGAAACCCAGTATCAACTTTTTGCTCCTCTGCTGCTTGTTCATCTGTTGATGCCCACCTTCACACAGTTCCTCTATGATGCTGACTGTGATCCTCTCCCCAGATGAGAAGCTGCTGCCCCTAAGATTGTTGTGGCTCTCAGTTTGACTGTGACTTCCACCTCCACAAACTTAACATCCACATAAATAGAACTTAGTGACTTGCTGCAGTTGCACTAATACACACCTCTGGCCAGCGTGTGTCACATTCAGAGTAACGCATGGGACTGGCGGAGGAGGTATAATCCTGGCACAGCATGTGATTAACAACTGTTATCACTGCTATGAAAACAGGAACTTTGGTGAGTAATTATCGAGCTAATAGAGACCTCGGGTGTCCCAGCAGGAGGAGATAAAGTGCTACCCTGGCACTTTGAATGCAGAAGCCTATCTAACACAAGCAGCAGCTGCAGTCCTGCAGCTAAGGGGAAGCACAGAGGCAGGGCTGGCACGTGGTTTGCTCAGACCCCCAGCAGATTCACTTTGAATCATTAAATCTTCACTGAAATCACCAGCTGAAGTGTAGCCCCAAGGCTCAGACTGCTGCTGATCACGAATGCCTTCCTGTGTCCACACACACCTGCAGACATGTCACTGTGAGCCTGAGCCTCGCTCCCCACGGGCTCCACAAAAGGCTGCAGTGCAGGAGGCTGCAGCCCGGGCTCCACAACGTGCCTTTGGCTGATACACAATTAATGGCTTAATCACCTAAAAACAGAGACAGGCTGATGCACAAAGCAAAGGGAAAACTAGGATAAGATATGTGCACAGGCACAGAAAGGAAGAAAGGAAGAAAGCACCTTTGGGTTAGGGAAAAAAAAAAAATAGAAAAAAAAAAAGAAAAGAAATCAATAATTGCCGCATCAGTATGACACATTCTCTAAAAATGAATGTTCAGTGACCTTAATGTCACTTAAAATGTATGTATACTGTCACTGAATCGATGTTCAAAAGCTTAAAATCTTGTTTTTCCTTTGTGGTAAAGTTGTAAGAGAGGAAGGACAGATTGAGCTGCTCCTTACCCTGACTATGGTATATGCTTCATCAGAAATAATGACTCCTTTCTCCTTCCAACTGCTTTGAAGATTCTCTGCACCATGTCACAACAATCATGCACAGAGACCACGTTTAAAAACAGCATTAAAGACATTCATACCAAGATGCAAAAGTCATAAAACCCTAACTAAACTGAAATGATTTCATCCTACCACTTACCGTTGGCAGCAGTAGGTAGATGCTTTTTTTTTTTTTTTTTTTTTTTTTTTTTTTTTGAGTGTCAGGGGTTGAGTGTCAGGCGTTATTTTTCCTGTGATTTCAATTAGTTACCACTTTGGTAAGGTAAGGTTGCTTTCTTTTTTTGTTTGTTGCACATCGATTTCTAAAAGCTCCTCTGATTGTTCTGGAAGGGATGGGAAAAGCTAGATGATTGCATTTGCATTTCTTGCACTGCAAGAAAGTGTCTCATTGCAAAGAAAAACCTCAGTCTGCATCCCCTGGATTCATACCAGCATAACAAAGATCATATCCTACCCAGATTTTTCAGAGGTAATAAGAAAGCCTGCCAAACATCTTGAGATCAGACCGTGCTATTCCCTACAACACCAACAGCTAAAAATACTCTAGCAGCAAAATTCTAGTTTTTACTGTAAAGCTGAAGGAAAAATATTCCACCTCATCTGGTGCTTTTTTGAAATCAAAAATGTCAAAAAGAAAGATCTCCCAGAATCCAGGCATGTCCCATTTTAAATATTGAGATACAGCTTTCCCGGCTGCCTACCTCTGCCCCTGGGACTCTTTGGTGTAGGACGCAACATGGTGGACTCTCAGGAAAGCTGTAGTTGTCTTCCTTCTGCAGGAAACCCTTCTAAGCATATTCACAACAAATGAAACATCAAATCCTCTTTCATTAAAAATCAAGACACTAACAAGATCAAGAAAAACAGAACTAAGGAAAGCGAAATAGCCTAAGTATCTTGACTTTCTCCCAAAGCTCTGTGAGGGAGACAGAGCATGCCAGCGGATGGGCCGGCTTCTGGATATCTCCGGGCACTCACAAAACGCTCAGTGAACTCCTCTCAGCCCCAGGTGCCAGCTGTGTCATCAGCCTTACTGATGTCACATCATCTCCAACACCACTGCAGATTGTTCCCTTCCTTCTAGCAGGAAGACAGGAAGAGACCAATAATCCACTTTCTCTAGACACCTTTCATGTTTCTCAGAAGTATCCAAAACAGACATGACTTTTAAGTAGTGAAGTAACTTCTTCATGGAAATCAGAGCAGTAATTAGCACAGCAAAACCCCTTTCTTCCTGTAGACAGTGCAGTGATAAAAGCAGAACCTCTGCTTTGGACTTCAGGGGAAGCAAAGCGGGCTCAGCTCCTACCCCAGCCATGCCTTATCCTGCAATTCCTCCTCAGGTGAAATAAATACAAAGCTCTCTCACTATCATGTCATGCTTGAAGTTATAAAAATAAACCTTCCCCCTGCTTCAGGGTGACTGAAGGCAGCAGTGGCACATAACTGTCAATTTTTGAGAAGCAATGGTAGCTTAGCATATATTAGCAAGCATTAAAACCAAAAAAAAAGTACCTCTAATTTGAGGGAGGAAAGAACATGCTTTATTTCTCATCACGAAGAATATAAAGATGATTTCTCCCTCCTCCCTGCAAACCTACCACTTCCCCTTGGCATGCTGTCCCTTCTCTCTAGTCACTGCAGGCATTTGCGTGGTTCATCCTTCCCTCAAGCATGAACGCTCTTCTGCTTCAGGTGCTCCACGTACAGCACGGGAACCACTTTGCATCCACCAGTACAGATCAAGTGCTGTCTCCAGAGGCCGCAGTCTGAGCACAGACCCAGCAGGGCAGCAGACCCATTCCCACCCCTTGGAGGGCACAGTGTCACCAAGATTAACCTCAAGGACTTGTTTGAGCCCAGGCTTGGGCAGGAAATTCGTTAAGCAAATCCTCTCTTGTCTCTCCTTGCCCCAGGTTCTGCCAGTTGAGCTCCTCTCGAGGCCAGGACCTGGCACAGTTGTGAGCAGTTCAATTCTGCAAGGGGGAAGGAGGGAGCTGAAGCACTGCACAACTGCGTGACACTGCAGATGTGCTAAGAAAACATCTTTTACCCAAATTTTGCTGCACTGCAGGCCTGAGGAGCATGCAGCTGACGTAACTCCAGGACCCTGAATCCCAGCTTCTTGCTCCCGTTGCTGCCTCACCGCTGCTACAGCCCACATTTCGTGGCTCGGAGAACAAAGTCAGTCGCGACTCTTTACCAGATTACATGACCTATCGATCTGCATTAGCAAATGTTCCCCATCACCCAGAAACGTTCAGAGGATCCTCCAAGGTTTCTCAAATGCACAAGAACCACAGCTGCAGACTGCAAGATTTTGTCCTTTTTAGACAATGGCTTCTTTTAGCATAACTCTGCTCAGAACAGCTCACCTGCATACTCCCCTCCATGCATTGGCATGTGTTTTATTTACTACACAAAGACACTTTTGGTCTGCTTATTATAACCTTGAAAACCGCCAGTGCCTGCTGGTCCTCACAGTCTCTTTTGCCAAGACAGTAACAGGCTGGCCTCCCGTGTTCCCTAACTGGAGAGGCATGGCTACTCTTACTAACCTCATTCCTTCTCAGGGGGAATTCCACCTGCCTCATTCTTCTCAAGGGACTATGGTAATGCTTACTGTATTCCTTATTCCCAATTCGGATGCCAAAAACTAGCTTACAGTTTCTAGTAATGAAGAAGTCTCTCAATTTCCTTTCCATTTTAATTTCCTTCTTTGATTTATATTAGATTCAGTTTGCCATCCTGTCTGCACTCCCACTACCTGACATACTGGGCGGCAGGGGTTTTTCTATTAAATTTAAGTCAAAAGGCAGAATTAGTATTACAGGAATCCCCTAAATACATGAAAATTTGTTCACTGTTCCCAGAAAGAGAACTTGACTGGGTGCTGGCGGCCTGCAGCTCAGGGATGAAGCAGCTCAGGGTTGGAAGAGGTCACAAGGGCGCAGCAGCTCTAGCAGCAGTGTGCACCAAATCACTGCACCCTCAGGAGCCCCTCACACCAAACCTGCTCAGAGCAGAGGGGTCTTCAAACCAAAGGGACTTTCGTCAACCAACCTACCCCACATCTGAAATCGGTATGTTCTTTCCTTGTGTTTTCCTAAAACATTTATCACAATGTCTTTTTACTGCCTCTGACATGTTGCAAATTGTCCTCAGCTGCCAATCAAGCTTCAAGAAACTTCATTACAAATGAAACAGAGCTTGCAAAACAAGATAGAACACAAATACAAAAAAGCAAGGTGGGAGGAAAGCAGATTGTAAAGATCACTGATTTTTTCCCATCTAATACTTTCTTGTATTTATTTCCTTTGGAGGACATTTTCTGCCAAAGAGCGATAATGAAAACAAATATATATTCCAAACAGCCCATCAGTTCTCTTTCTCCAGGAGACTTCTTGTGTGAATCTCAAAAAGAACTGCATCTATTGTTCTGATATAATGATTCTGCAGAACCAAACTTTTAATTCATTGGATTTTCTTATCCTTTGATATTCTGCAGTCCAATTGAGTACTCAAAGCTAATGGTGTAATGTCTGCTGCTTCAGTGCTCTTAGCTACCTCCTCTCCCTGCAGTGCCAGGATAATTTCAGAAACAAAACTACACTGATCTGGATGCTTGCAGGACCTGTGAGCTGCATTAGGAGCTACCATTTGGGAGCAAAACAGTCTTATCCTCATCATACAGATGGAAAATGGAAGCAAAGGGATACTTGCCACAGCCATATTTCAAGTACATCAGAATTTAACCACAATTTAAGCACAAATGCGTCAGCCAGGGGCATTGCTGCTGGCCATGGGGAGGAACATGGGCGCAGACCCGTGAACGCTTTCACTCCAAGCCAGGGGTCTGTCTTTTGGGCTCACACTGCACTTCCACACTGTAGACTCCTACAACCTGGATGACAGCACAGGACAGGGATGAGCAGCACCCAGGGCCAGCGGAGGAGCTGCTCCAGCTGAAGCGCTCCCTGCCCTGGCCTGGCAGATGCAGCCCTGCTGCCCGCAGCTCCTGCTGCAGGGCAGCCCTCACCTCTGCACGGCCAGCTTGTGTGGGGAGGGCCGGCAGCAGGCTTCTGCTCCAAGGCTGCACGTCTCGAGAAAAGGAGAGGCAAAGGACTGCAGCCCAGATGCAACATCTCAGAGAAACTAACTGCAGTTGTGGGGAATAGGATGGCAGTTTGAGAGACATCTGGTTTTGGATATAAAGGAGAAGATCTTTATTTCTGCTTTAAGTGCTCATAAAACCTTAAGGATCCGTGAGAGGCTAGAGTAAATGCAATAGACCTTTCTATATTGTGTGCAGAAGGATTTAAGTGCATTTTTAATTATTAAACCCATGAAAATAGCGTATTTATCACTGCTGCATCATCCTCCTACCACAGCAGTGTTTCTGGAGATGCTGCAAAGGCCATTTTAGTTGCATCTTAGTCTTCCTCCCTGATGGAGCAGAGTCCCTTCAGCAAAAACTCCACCACAGCATCAGATCATTATTTTGTGCAATTTAAAAGGGCTTCCTAAGCGGGCGGGTCAGGTTGCTAAAGGACCCATGCTAGCAACAACAATAAAAACCTGAGGTCTTTCTGGAAAGCAACAGCAGCCTTAAGAAACACACTAACATGGATGGAAATTACTGCCATCAACTTATGACCCCCAAACTGGTCTGTGTGAAGATAAAGCATCGCAGAGGACAGACAAGGGCTAACCAAATTACCCAGCTGCACACCTGGAGCTGGCAGGAGACTTGCCCTGAAAGCAAGCTGTTCCCATAAGCAGAGGGAAAGCTCAGCCTAGCTTCTGGCAGGTCTGCCTCGTTTCCCCTAATCCCACCACAGCAACTGCGGTGTATTCCCAATGGCACCCAACCCTGCCAAAGCCGGAGCCATGGCTGGGCCGGGCGGCCCGGAGCCGAGCGGCTGCCGTGCAACCAGAAGTCCAGCAACGTGGCTCTCTTCCTCAGTGTAGGGTGCAACTTCATTCTCTTGTGTGTGCTTTCAAGTTACCGATTTGTATGAGATGCCTGTGACGAGACTGAAGCCAATACAGGAATCTTCATCCCTGCTATCTGGATAATTTCATATTCTTTTGTTGGGGGGCCCCTTAAGCCTCGCAGTTCCTCTAGCTACAAAATAAAGACAACAGAAGTTTTTATCTACAGGACATACAGTGAGCATGACTTAATTGAACTCAAAGATGTTCACGTCTGCTGATAACAGAGTCCAGCTGAGCTGCAATAAGCAGCCGGAGCTGTCCAAGGAAACCCAGGGAACCCATGGCAGAGGAGCTGGAAATTCAAAGCTCAGTCCCCAGTCCAAGATTGTAACTGGAATATTTCTCCTCTCTCAAATAAAAAGCACTTACTCACTAGGCCAGAAAAACACATGGAAAGGAAAAATACAAAATGAAACAGAGTTCCCAAACAGAAAAGAAATATAAAAAAATGTAAACACCGTTCTCCAAAATGCAAATTATTACTGGACAGATAACATCAGTAAGGGGAGCGCGTGTATCCAAAGGCAGGAATGCTCTTTTCTACTCAGAAGTAAAACGCTTTTTGAACAGGTTTTATAGAACTCATTTGTGGATAATAAGTCACAGCAACCGAACGAATCTGGCATAAATATTTTACATGACACACTACAATGAGCTTTGTGCAGAGAGCCTGGACAATGTGGGGTTTTATTTGCCATTGTTCTAGAAGAACCAATTCCAATTCCAATTGATCAGCATCCACAAAGCATGTGTGCAGTCTGTGCGTCGGCTGGTGCCGTTACTGCTGCTGGTTTTATCTGAGCTGTTACAGCATGGAAATAGTTTTTGTTGCACAAGCACCAAACAGCAGTTGTTTTCTTCATACAGCGTAGGAACATGTGTGCAATTCTGTGGAAGCTCAGTGCTGGAGAAGCTTTTGAAGATTTGAAACACTGCTGGAAAGGCTCAGGACCATTAATAAGCACATGGCCTCATTCTTTATTTTGTAGGATGTTACTTATCCTGCAGGCTCTTAAAGCCCATCCAAGACATGGCTCTCTCATCTCTGCACACACACCAGACCAGTGACAATGCTTTGTTCTGCCATTGAGCCAAAACCAAGTGACAAACACCAGTAGACAAACAGGAGTCCTTCAGTTCTCACCCTTTGTAATAATTACTCAACCAAGGACAGCTATTTTTACATTTTGATTCGTCTTGTCAAATGTCTAGGCAAAGAAACATGAACAAAAGGAACCTGTCTTCATCGTGCCATCCCATCAAAAGCTGACATTCTTTAAGCATGGCAACACCTGTCTCTGCCTGATCAGACCAAAACGTGTTTCAGCCATGGAAAACAGAGTGCTTTAGCAGGAGCGGAGGTGGTAGCGAGGTGCATCAAGAGGAGTGAAACAAGCAGAAAGGTAATGAGCGTGAAAGCTTTGACTTGGCTGAGTAGGATGTGATTTGTCATACCCAAACTCATTGTTTTCATATGGAAACAATAGAGCGTTTCAAGGACTTTTTGTTATTTTTAAAGCAAGACAAAAGATAAGATTCACCACAGACGGTCGTTGTGAACCAGGAGTTACACCTAACCTGACCTCATCACGTGGCTATTGCTTCGAATGAGCACTTCCTCTGGATTTCTTGTCACTTTTCTGCCTGTCCAGTACAGAGGACTACACTCATTCCCAACAGATATAACTGCATCTCAAAGGCTCTGGGATGCAGCCTTGTCTTCATGTTGGGTCCCCCCCATCACCAAGATGTCTCCTGGACGGGGCACCAGGCTCCATCCTGGTGCAGTGGCTGCTGAATGCTGCGTCATGCCGGCTGCGACAATCTCGTAGATTCTGGCCTCAAAGTCTGAGACTCCCACAGACTCTGTGGCACCATTTCCCCCAGAAGCATGTGCTAAAATTAGCAGAAAGAGGTGTTCTGACGTGAGTTCTCCCTCATGGCAGGCTAATTTCAGAAACTGTAGCTACTTAATATGAAAACATTTAGGTCTGAAATTCTACAAGATTCTGAATTTCTTACACATCTCATTGCTGTATGGGTAAAAAATGCAAACTTGCCTTTTCAGTTTCATCAGCTTTAATTACACGTGATAGAGAGCAGTAAGAGCTGTGGCAGGAAAGAAGTTCAAACTCCACAGCAAATTTGGAAGTACTGGGTTCTTGTCATGCCCCCTTTTAAGTCCACTCCTATTTCAGCTAACCAAGCTACATCTGTGTGTGAAGTGAGTGTGCTCCGATAAAGACGTGCCAGGGGCTCCAACTTTCTAGTTCAAGCTGTAACATGTCACACATGAGATTACCTACATTAAGTAATAAATATACATAGGTAATACAAACATTTTTAAGGTCCTTCATTCAGTCCCTGAGTGCATCAGCTAAAGTTACAGTTGACACATAGCTTAGTCAGCCCCAATCCCTGTGCAGGAATCAGAAAATAAAAAGAAAAGGGTGGGATTTCTTTCCATCGTTCATTTGAATTGTCTCCCTTAATGGCAGCAAAACAAAGGAAGAAATAAATAAAGCCCAGACAAACATGATATAGAAACTACCACAGTGATGAGCATCCTTCCCTGGCAACAACCTCATTTGCTTCTCTCCTCATTTGTTAAATACATTTTTTCTTTCATTGCAGCACCACATTTAGAAGGGAAAATAAAAGGCTTTTTATATTGCTGCTGAGCTCTACTGCTTCCCACAGGGTCACCGTCTGCATTCCCCTTCTCACTGACTGCCTGTGCAAAGAACTGAGAAGGAGCCCATAGATATAGTAATTAATGGCACCAAGGACTCCTTCCAGCACACAGCTAGTCGCACGGGTGTTTGCAGCATTCCTCTGGGCTCTAGCAGCCCTCTCAGAAGGATTGCACCAATAAACCATCAACCTGGCATGGGCTCCTCACTGCAGCGACACCAAGCTCTGCTGCCTGCCAGCACCACTCAGCCAGGACCTGCTACAGGGCACGCAGCACCTCCTTCAGCTCTTCTCAGAGGGGGCGACACACAACCGCACCCCAGGTGGCAGAACAGCTGGAGAACGTCGCTGCACCCAGACACCCTTCCCCAGCAGCGCTGCTGCTGCACCCTTTGTCACAGCCCCCGGGACACCCGCCGCGCTCTGCCGGGACACGGTTGCGTTTGCAGCATGCGTTCGCAGCATGCGTTCGCAAGGTGCTGGCAGCACAGGAGGCTCTGCCCTAACAGACTGCAGCTCTGGCACACCGAGAGCTGCAGGCTCCAAAGAGCTGATCTTCTAGGTTTGCACATGAATGGGTGGGAGAGATGAAAGTAGCCATCATCTTGGTGTTACTTCCTCATTGCCAGCGCAAGGCTCATTCAGCCAGCAAGAACGGTGATGTTACCCCATTCCTCCCCACTGTTTCCACCTATGATGGAAGAAATAGGGCATCCTTGGCACTGCCCTCCAATGTGCTAATAACCTACACTCTCTACTACTACAAATAGCTTAAAATTAGAAGTAAATACAAGTAAAGCCAACTGTTTTATCTTCTGCTAGATACTTCATCAGCAGCATTGCAGCCAACCTCTCTACTCAACGAGAGGCCACATAATCAACAGAATCCCTCCTTCACCTTGTTTCACATTTCACCATCCAGCTCCAAATTACAACCAGCTCAGAGAAGTTACCAAACATTCTTCGGAGGGCTTGGGAATTATCCATACCAAAGGCACAACCTCAGACATGAAAAGGATAAAGCAGCAGAGGAAATGGATGAAACCATATAGTAAAGAAATTAATCAGGAGAAAATAAGAAAAAATCAGCAATTGACTGTTTTCCTTTAAGGCTCAAATTCAAAACAAAGCCTGAGAATTCTGGGCAGAGGAGCCCTATACCAACCAGAAGCAGAGTTGCAAACCCGCTAAGCAACAGAGCTGAAAGTTTGCCCAGTGCCAGCACACAGCAAAAGGAGCACAGCTTGCTTCTGGGATGCCAGTTGGGAATTGGCTGGTCTCTCAGTTAAACCAATTTGGCTTCTGCCTATAAAGAGAACAAGTTTACCACAGAAGAAATCAAAGGAGAATTAACGTGGAGCATCCAGAAGAAATTTCCATCCATAACATACCTCTCTTTCATTCTGTGCCTGCCTCATTAAGAAAGCTTAAATGAAATCTTTTCAAAAACACACAGCAGAAAAACAATGAAGTGATTGCAATTTGCAAGGAAGTGGGATGCAATTAGCATGTGAACATCAACAAGTTTCTGCAGTTCCCATTTTCTATGTGTTGCCTATGTCTTTTTGGATTCCTAATGGCTTTTGGTTTTTCCTCCCAATTCTGTTCCAGTCTGTACCACTCAACTAAAATCCAAGGTTAAAGCAGTAACAAGGAAGCTGTTCCAGTGAGCAGTCCCAGCCAGGATGAGCTGTACCGGATTTTACACGAGTCACTGACCACCACTACACCATCACCCCAAGACAGATGTCCTTTTGTTGGGGCCACATTCCAAATGACCTTCCTCGTGCTGTCTTGGGTCAATATTTGCAGCCACGATTTGAGTGAGGATAAACTACCAATATTAAGCATTTATAACTGCAGCGCTGGCGTTCAGAAGACAGAAGGTGAACATCAGACAGACACAGGAATGTGTCTGGGCTCACAGCAACGATAAGGACATAGAGTGTGGTGTGGGTTTTAACAACAGCTCTATGGTATATTCTCTTCTGCATGTACTCAGGATCTCTAAAGAAAAATATATATATATATTCTTCCAATTTTCCAAGTCAATGTACTGAAGTACAGAACAAATGCGATCTCCTTATGGTGCCTGAGAAAAGAGGAATACAACCAAAAGAGGGATCCCGCTCTGAGCTTTGTATTTGTTTCTTGCTCCCGTCTCCCCCAGCTGTGGCCACAGGGAAGAACATTCCCGCCTCAGCTGCGAAACAAATGAGAAGCTTGATAAATATTTATAGACCTAAATGCTCAGAGGTGCAAACAATCAAGTCTTCTGCAAATACCACAGAACATGGTACAGTCTAGGCAGATCCCTGAACACCAAACGGTGAAGTCAGATCCTGCTCCTGCTAATGCAAACAAAGCACATGAACTGCTCTGACTTCCACAGGCTCGGGAGGATGTTGCACAGACCAGGCTCCCACTCCAAACAAAGCAATAACCTCCCACAGGCCTTTTGGCCAATTCAGCCACCACTGTTACAGCAGCAGAACACCAACAAAAACACAACTCTAGAACCGCGCTGTGCATTGGATGCGCTTAACAGACAAGGCTCTGCCCAGAGCCAGGGCCCGAAGCACCTTAGGGCCTTTTGCTGCAATCACAGCATTTCACATGCATGCGCTCCAACAGATCTGACAACACATCAGCTACCAAACCTACCACTGATGTTTTGGCTTCTGAAATATTGTTCTGTGTCTCATTATGCAGCATGTTGTGCAACCCACACATGTTCTGAAGCACTTTCTACCTCTGCAGAGAGAGTACTGTAGGGTCAAGAGGTATTGGTCCTCCCATCTATCACAGAATTGAAACAGCACATCCCCAAAATTGCACAAAAATGCAGGGTGTGGTGTTTGCATTATTCAAACTTGTCATCTGGAGAACAGAGGTCTCAATTCTAATACGGAAAACCGGAGACAGCAAAGGACAATGGTGATTGTATGAACGTCAGAGACCGAAATTGTAGTTATTCACTGAACAAGGAAAAAAGCCACATTCTGACCTTGCAAGTGACGTTCTTTATGCTGTTGCGTTCTCCTAGAGCTTCCAGTGTTTGTGCTACAGCTTACATAGTTATCAGATTCAGGGGCCACTTTGCACTGAAAAATATAATCATCTCATTTTGTACGTCACTGGAATGAGGACAAATAAATCCAAACAGCTTTGGGAAGGAATTTTTAATGCAACAAGCAAATGTTCTCTCACTATGTGAAGATAAGCCATAAATGATACGCAAAAATAAACAAAATCCTTTCCCCATGTGTTTGTATCTTAGACCATGTGCAGAACCACCGACACTAACAAATTCCTTGTTTCAATCCCTGTGTCCTAGGGCTTTTAAAACGGAGGCCTTCTCAGTTACTGGCAATTAATTGCGCTATTTATATTCCCGGTAGAACTAAAGTGATATGTTGTTATAGAGTTTCTAAATGCTGAGAACAAGTGTTGCAGCTTTGTGTTTGTTTCCACTGCCCTACATCTAACTTTTGCATGCTGTTTCTTTTTAACAGCTTACGCATCCTCACTCGCCTTTTATGCGATTTACAAGAGATGAGATGCAACAGACACAGGGATGAATTTTCATCATGGGCTGTGGTCCAGAAGTTCAGACGCCATAACCCCAGAAGCCAAAATCCTCCACAAAAACAAAGACAAACACATTCAGAACTCAGCGCAGTGATCTCTGGCCCCAAATGTCAATTCCAGAACTACCAAGGTCTCTTCAGAGCACACACGAGGACTGTCGTCCCTGCCTTTGGTACGGCACACCAGTCACTGGAAGGCCAGGGGTCCTTGTCACATTAGAGTGACGCTGCTGTTTTTGTGAGGCTCCTTCTGTTGCTCTGTCTAAGGCCACTTTCTGGAAAAAAGCCAGCACTATTTGCTTCTTGGGCAGAGAATATGGAATTACCATAAGATATATTGAAAAATTAGATTCATTCACTGCTGTGATAATTGATCTTCCAATCTGTCTCAGAGTTAGCAGCTGGTAAGAATATAAAATGTAATTTAGAATTTTTATTATTTTAAAAGAAACTTGGTAAGCTAAGTATAGCAACACATAAGGGGAGGAGGAGAGAGTAAGTTTCTTATTTTCAAGTCTTTATATTGATAAGAAAGCAAAACAAGAGATGATTGTACAGCTACTTGAGAAAGTCACAGTAGATCAGCATGAAGCACTATGTGCATCACAGGCGGATTTTGCACCCTCAAATCTCACTGGTTTTGACCATCAGCCCACAGAGAGAAAAGAACCAGACACAAAACCTGGCTTTCACAGCTATTGTTCTCACCAAGCCTTTTATGTCAGTCCACGCTTAGATCACACCACACACACAGATGGAGACAGGATTTGATTTTTATATTGAGATTAGCTGGAAGGAAATGCGTTTTTATCTGCTGGGAGTAGAATGCAAGGACTCCATAATTCACAACAACCCAGTAACTTAGAAGTGATCAGCCAAACAGCGTTGTCAGGTGGTTGAAAAATACCGTGCTGTCGCCAGTAATAGCACAGGAAGGATAACACTGTTCCCTGGCTGAAGTGGGCCATCTCGAGCAATGGAGTGGACATGACGCCGCCAGGAACATGAGATAACGGCGTAAGGCTGCTGGGAAGATTCTGGCTGGAGCCAGCTCAGTCTGGCAGCCCCATTTGAAAGCAACAGATGAATGCACAATAAGCTCTAAATTGTTGTCATGCCATAAACCTTCAAGACGGAGCATCTCTTACTCTGGTATCCTCTGGCCCTCATGGGATGAGCAGCAGGGGCTGGAAGAATCCAGTGCCTGCAGGAAGGTCCGAAGGTCTCAAAGGCAGCTCTCGGCTCAGCACGTCACTGGGTAAGACAGAAGCGCTGACTCCAGACATTTAGTGAAGTGGGTTGGACTGCAGTGTAATTCTTCCCAACTGCTGCAGTGTAATTTAACCCTGTTGTACTACAGGCTTTGATATGATTTTTTTTTTTTTTTTAGCTGAAACAGTTTTATTTTCCAATTACATCTGTAGTATAACTAAAAGTGAGCTGATGGAATCCTGACTTTCTAGTCATCTCATTGAACTAAAGCACTTTGTACAGCACAGGGTTAACCAGCCTCACCATCCCAAGTCATGCCCTTCCTCACTTGTTGCAGCCTGGAGGCAGTTGCACAGAACATCCCTGGGGCAGAGCAGCAGAGTTGCTCCCCCGGCTCACAGCACATCCATGATCATCCAGGGCGCACTCCTCCTGCTCTCTGTAATCCTTGTCTCCAAAGGCCAAACTGCCATCACAGCTGCACGATCGCTCTTTCACAGCTACACTATTGTCACTGCAGTTCAGCAGGTTAAGACAATTTTTATTCTTCCTATTTCTGACCTGCATGCTAGCAGTATCTAGGAGTTCAAATCTCAATTAGGAACACACGCTGCTGGGATACATCATTCATTCTGAGACTGTAAATGTGTTAATGTACTTAGACTCACAAAGAAGGATAGCTCAGCACATGACAATACACTTTTTAATTACTAATTTTGCATCACTGAAAGGCTTCATAGTGCTTGGTTAAATCAATTCACTTTACCTGACTGGCTCACTGCTTCCCCCCCCGCCCCTTGTTACAGGCTCTGTATTTCAATCCCACAATTACCCAGAGCCTTATGGCAAGGCTTTTCTTTTATAAGCCAAAACAAATTAAGTACATCTTAGTCCAGCAACACCTCTCTACACTCTTCTTCACCACCACATCTGCTGTAGAACCTTAGCTTTCATCTCCCTAGTCTCAAGCAAGAGCAGCAGTGAGCAGGATAAACAGGGAACTAGGTACTGCCTGAACTTCATACCACCACCAACACCAAACCCCAGCTTCTTACCCTGAAGTTCTGCTTCTAGCTCTCAGGCTTTCCTGTTGTCTGCAGGACTGCCCAGGATGTGGGGCTGGGGTAACAGGACCCTTATATCCAGGGCCAGCAATAAGCCCTTGAGCTACAAATCCCAGAAGTAAAAGTGAAGGAGCACTGCCTGCGCAAGGACAGAATACATCGATCCTCTCATTCTGCTGCTTCTGAGGATTTCTTAATCGTGTCAACAGGTTATTCTGACGATTTCAGTGTTCACGCTTTGTCTCAGCACAATGACACCCACCAGCATCTGACAAGCATGAGGTTTTCTTTGCTCTCTTGTACTCAGAATGGCTGTGACAACAACCTGTGGGCAATTATCCCAGCAAGGTCACTGCACCACGGAGCTCAGGAGAAAGGCAGTTGGTTCTCAGTCTGCTAATGCTAGAAGACCACAAGGTTAAACAATTGAAAAATTCTGAGTTGTTTTTCCCTTTTTCCTTGCTGACTTTCATGCATTTTTGATTCCTGTTTCTCTCCTGCCTGCAAGCTGATTATTAGTGTAACATTTATTACATCTTGAGGAGGTAATAGATCTGCAGCATAATACAAGATACATCAGCATGGCCACAGCTCACTGCTATGTGACAGCCACGAAGGAAGGAGAAAGGGTAAAAAAGCTCCTGAAAATTTATGTGGAAGAGCCACTAAGCAAAGAAAGCAGGCTTTATGTGAAATCCTATCACAATTTATCCCTAACCAGCACTACAGCACAAGGACGCTCCAGTACTGGAAAGCGTTTACGTACCACATTAACTCTGCACACGGCTGCTGCTTCCAAGGGCGCTGGACTGAGTCCCTGGTACAAAAGGTTCCATTTTATTTGTCGCTGGAAGAGTTGTGGCCCCCTCACCAGGCCTCTCAGGAGGGCTCTAAAAAGGTTGATAAGCAGCACACTGCAGACCCTGGTGCTCTGCCAGCAGCACAGGTAGTGCTGGCCTGGAGAACTTCAGAGCAGCTCCTCCAAAGCTGCCGGCTGGGTGCTGGCACCCTACGCTCTCTGATGCTCACCCTAATGCTCTCTGATGTGAGCACTGAGAACGATCCAAGTGCTGGTGTGTGCTCACCAAGGCCCATCTGATCTCTGCAAGGACTCCACATAATTACACCAGATTTCAGGAAGATTTTTCAATCATTATTTATCACTATGGTAACACAAGGCATTCATAAACAAAATTATGCAAGGTCCTACACACAGGTGAGACCTTCTGTCAGCAAGCACCTTGGAGCTTATATGGGAAGCTGGAGTAAGCCAGGGAAGGAGAACACAAAGAAATCTAGCCCAAGTCTTCCCCACTAATTAGCAACTCAAAAATTAATATTGCAGAAGAATCTAGAAGCACAAATAATATTTCAGTAAACTCCTGGGCATGGAGCTGTACAAAAACAGAGGGGAAGAAAAAGGTTTTGCTAAAGAATTTTGATAGCAAATAAACCATACAGCACAGAATCTGAGAGCCACTTGTGATGATGTAAGTAGCTAGCACAAGCTAGTATGACCTAAGCAAGATGTGTGAGTATGCAGAGTATTAGTGGTCCCACAGCAACCACTCGTACTGAAGACCCCATCTTGAAACAAATGGAAAGTTTCTCATTCCTGAGCTGAAATAGGATCCCTTAAAGCACACACCACACCAGCTGACCTCCATAGATTCCCTGCAGGGATGTTCCCTTAGCACCTAGCCTGAGGGTGCTCTCCCTGGGGTGCACAGCAGTGGATCCACCTCTGGTATCTCAGGGCCTTACTTTACACCAGAGCCGTCAAGCAGCACTTGTTGCTTTACAGGGTGGGTGTGAGGTAGGGGGGAATATGATTCCTTTTATTATCTAATCATTTTCTTGTAGTGATATAACTCAGCAGGTAAAGCAGAACATATAGGAAAGGGCTGTTCTTACAATCACTCCTTGAAGCATCGTGTCTATATTATTAGGAAATGATGTATTTGTGCCAGGCTAATTCATATGGATTGTAATTTTGGGATGTAAATTACCCCCTGTCATCTGTGCTCAGTGCAGAGGAACAGCAGCAGAGATGCTAAATGTTTAACAAAATTTGTTAACAAGCTTTTTCTCAGCCTCCTGCCCACTTTTTTTCCATCTGCTGGCAGCATGGTGGAGAGGAGGGAGAGCTGCATTGCTGGAAACACACCCCAACAGCAGGGGGACAGCCTGGGCACAGACAATTCTCAAAGTAGGTGGGAAATGCAGGGCTTGGAGGTGCAACACCCAGCTGAGAGCTGTTTATTTTCAGAACACCTGAAAAAAAAATGCAAGGGCTCAGAGACCAGAGCCCCTTTGTCACATCCCCTCAGCACAGCTGCTCCTACCAGCACTCTGCCTTTGGGCAGGCTCCTTCCCTTCTAGTCATGAGCCCATAAGCCTCACTCCTACAGGTCCTCAAGTCATATTGAGCAACACTCCATCCCACCACAAAGGAAGGCTCTGAGAAAGAAAGCTTTAGCATCCCTTAACTACCACTGTTATTTACAAACTACTACTTTTTTTTTTTAACTGGGTTGTACACAAGGAGTTGCTAGGTACAGATGTACATTCATTACAGAAAGGGATGTCCTAAGAACAGTCTAGGTTACTTCTTGTAACTTATTCATAGGTTCTGTCACAGGAGGAATAGTTTAATGGTGCAAGAAATATGTATATAAAAAGTAGTTTACAGTCAGCTTTCCTGGTGATAGAGACATGGTCCATCAAGTAAGTCAATTAATGTATGTGGAAGAGGAGGACAAGAATGAAGGAGAATTCCCCTTGAGAAACACAGCATCCAAGCAGTGAGATCTCTTCTAACCTACTGTTCTGTACAGCTTCAATACAGTTTTCTATAGCGGACAACACATCCACGTGACAGAGTTCAGAAGGCTCTGGGAAGGATGGGGAAGCACCTCTCTGCCCCCACAAGTCTGAATGGTCAAATAGTTTCTCTTCCATACATGGTACCTGCCCCAGCCCAACATAATTAAACAGAAACTTCTCCACCCCAAAAACAAACACCACATTCCTCCCTGTTACTTCACCATCAAAACACATGCCTTCTTGTTGTGCTCTAAACACTCAGGGATCATCTCCAACTCTTTTGGATTTTTATTTTGGATACGGTTCACTTCCTTCAACCATTTCTCACCATCATCTGGCAAAGTCCTTTTGGTTGCCAAGAATCCTTTTCAATGGCAGTGTATGAAGCTTGAAAAGTCCCAAACCAGAAAAACGAGGAGAAGGCTACTGCAGCATTTCATTTCACTGTTCACAAGCTTAAGAGTCATTACCAGAGGAATTCAGAGACGCTGAAGAGGATAGCTCTGTTGGCAGGTCTTTTAAGTAGCCTTCTTGGCCTTCCCTAATATCTCAGGAACAAGATACAGTTCCTCAGAAGCACAGAAAGAAAACACCAGCATCTTTTAAACCTCAAGTTGAGAATACATTGCCTTTCACATTTCTTGGATCTATCCACACCCTGTTCAGACTCCAGGACTTTGACTGTAAGAGGGTATGACAATCTGTAGCTTTGCATAACAAAAACACTGCTCTCCTACTGCTCAAGTAAACAATCTCTTTAGGAAACCAGATAATCCAAAAACTAGCGTTAATAAGTTATTGACTTTCCTACAGTTCTTCCAGTACCGGTTGATGGCTTCCGGTAATCACTTCGCCTCCATATTCAGAGTCCAGCTGCGTCTCTTCAAAGGGCTCATTTATGGCAGCTTGCAATAATGTGATATTTTAGCAATGTCAGCTTTTGCGCAAGATATAAAAATTCTCCAATTTATTGCCCCTTGCTCCCAGTGCACACAAAAGGAAAGAAAACCATAAAAGTGTCTCTCATACACATTTAGGTGAAAATGAGCCCTCTTTCTATCCTCCCCACATCTGCATTGAGTTCCCTGCCAAGCATGAAGGAACCACATGCCCTTTCTGCTCTGTTAGAACCATTTAGTGTTGGTAACGTTGCCAGGAAGTGTAGATGAAGTAGACGCAGCAGACAGGACCTAGCATAAGAGCTGTGAAACGTTATTTCTGCCGTCTCGGACACCAACCCGCTCTTTGTCCAGGTCAAGTCAAATAACTGAATTTGCAATTCTGAGTGCAGCTGGTCAGATCGACAAGGCACTACACAACACAGCTGCAGCTGAGTTAAGATGCCACAGAAGCTCTAAACCAGCTAGCTCAAGCACAGCTAGCAGCTTGGTGCCTGGGAGCACTGGCTGTAAGATGTTCCTGGGTGATATTCAGGGCAATTAGCCAAGCTGTACTTCATGACAGCAGAACTACTGGTAGCAAATGAGATTCAAGCAGCGGCCACCTCTATTGCACCACAGACTGCAAGTTCTTTGGGGCCTGAAATCCCTCCGATGCTGTGCTTCCAGGACCTGGCACAACACGTTAATCCAGGGAGGGCTTCCAGCCTACAGCTGTATATGTACCGCTGCTACTACTGTACGGTCAGCTCACACCAGATGAGCACCCATGTCTTACTGTGCTAGTGACACCGCTAACACCAGACAGACCTGCTTACGGTACAGGTAGCCCTCAGATCCATGGGCTCACGGTAACATGCATGGCTGGTGGAGAACAAGAGAGCACTCACTGGGCTTGGGCACTTGGAAAGCACCCCTGTGCCTTGCAAAAGCCAGGAAAGGCTTTTTAAAGCACTGGAGAATGTCGGAGAACACATATCCCTGAAGGGCAGCACAACATCTGCCCTGCAAACCACTTAGACATGTTCATCAGGCCTTCTTGCCACTGGTGCAGCTCATTTAGAAAAACAGACTTGCGCATCAGCACTGTTAAGAATTCTTACCTGAATAATCACAACTGGCCCCTTCTGCCATTAAGGGCTCAGCATTTTCTGGGGTAGCATGCTGCTATCATATAGATGGAAAGGGGGCATAGGGAAGAATTTCTGGAGTAGCAGAGAAGTTTTTCTTTAACTGAATAAGCTTTGAGTGCAAAACTAAAACACTGCAGGGACTCCAGAGGGATCAGATCCTGTCAAAGGTTCATATTTTACAGCTGCTCTTTCAAAGGTTAGGGCAGCACATTTGCTAGGAGATAGAATGATAACTTTGTCCTTCAGACTAAAATAACAGAGCTGAACATATTCTCACTCAAACAAGAGTAGAATTTATAGGATAAAGGGTAAGTAGGTGTGTATGTGTGCACTGGAGAGGAAGCAGAATACAAAATCCATAGAACAACACTACAAGGATCACAGAAGACACCCTGTGCCCCAGAGGGTACATACTTAGGAGCTGGGCACTGTTTAACTTGCAGTGCTGAAGGGCTACAAAAAGCTCAAGTGGGAGAAGTTCTGACTGGTAACGATGCAGCCTGACTGCACCGCACCCTGGGAGCAGCGGGTTCGACATAAAGCTTGTGCAAGACAAGCTGGAGGAGGAAGAGCTCATCTACCTACGGCCTCAAATCACTCCATCCTAGTGAGAACAGCAGGGGAGAAATCAATAACCTGAGCAAGCAACTGTAATAACAACTGACATTTATACAGCATCAGATACCCAGGTGTCCCCAAACACTTGACAGATATTACAAACGGAACTGATTTACAAGCAGGGGATCTGGCTCCTTACAGAACATCAATTCCCATATCGAAGAGAAGAACTCTAGTGGATTTTGTGGCAGCCTTTTCACATCGTTCCATTTCAGGGGCACATGTCCAAATGCTTCCACGTCCCACAATTTACCACTCTAATCACCTCCACTCTGGACAAGACGTCTCACATTCAGAGAAGGGAAATGTCTGGGTTTTGTGTGGGAAGGAAAACATCCTAGTATGGCAAGGACAGACCTGTGAGCACCTTCAACATACTAGAAACCTCTGCACTTAGAAAGATCCAAAGAGTGCGACAGAACCAGGCTCAATGCAAGGAGGAAAGGTCCGCTGCCAGGGGCACAAAGCCTGCTTCATGTCTCACCTCCTCATGGGTCAGTTCTTCCACTCTGAAACCAGAGGGCTGTTGTAGGAGCTGGCAGAAGGTGGAGCCACTGTGCCAGGTGCCATACTTCACACTGTGAGAGACACTTGTGCCCAATGTACAAAGCCCTAGGCCTCCAAGACATTGCAGCACTCCCTCTTCCCCCCCCCTTTCCCTACAAACACTGCTTTGGATCAGGACTTTCATTTAATATTTAACATTGAAACACTGTATTTCCACCTCTCCTCCACATCTTTGAGCTGCCACCACTCTTTGGTTCTAATAACAATGTAAACATATGGGGATTTTTTATTATTAATAATAAAAAAAATCTTTGACTTTTTCATGTGGCTTTCATCTTATATTTTCTCTCCTTAGGGCACACTACCCATCCTGCACAAGCGTAGGAGGAGGCAAATGAATCCAGAGCAATGAGCCACCCAGGCAGCGGATACCAGCAGAATCATCCGCTGCACGTGCAAGCAGCACAACTGCCTCCTGCAACACAGAACTCAGGGGAATACAGAGCCATGTCTGCAAATGCCCACAGCTTTTCTCTTCCCTGAACGGATGCTTTGTGACTGCCCAAGTTTATCTTCCTTCCTAAGCCTTAAGACATCTGTGCAGTTGTGGCATAAGTCAGCCAACACCAACGCCAGCTGTGGAACCAGCCCGCTCAGCATTCACCTGTCAACCTATTTCTGTCTGCAAAAGCAACTGCTCCTTCTATAGATCACTGATCTTGAGATCAAATGTGAAAAAAGTGGGAAGTTTTGTGCACAGAATGAAAGAAAAGCAGAGCCAAGAGACATCCAAACTTTTTAAAGGGTTTCCTGAATTCCCACTACAGATTTCTCACCCAGAATGTCAATGCTGATGATCATCTCTGCCACTCTGGGATGTGTGACAACTCCTCTGCTATTTCGATAAGCCCTGGGAGAAGAGCGGAGGATGGATTTGCATGTAACTACTGCAAAGTTTTTTCAGCTCCCTACAGCTTGCAAACAGCGAAAAGGAAGCTCAGCAGGAGGTGGTTGGGACTGGTATGACAGAAAGCACCTCTCCTTTCAGGCACCAGATAGGTTTTCAGGAGTTGGGTAGTTTCATATAAAGAAAACTAGATTTCTAAAAAATGATTTTCTAAAAAAAAGATTTCTAAAAATCTTCAGTAATATTCTTTCAGAGTCAGTTTTAAGCCATTAAAGTCATCGGTCTGAGCTTCCAACTGCAACTAGGTATTTGCAGTGATTCCCAAGACATTCGGAGCAACGTGTTACACAGCACGGACACTAGCAGCAAAGGGGTCTTGACATTCCCTCCCAGATGCTCTGGGTCAACACCTTACTCTGACCCACAGCAGTAACCCACAGCCTATTTGCTCAAGGCATACAAATGTTTGTGTATGTGGGTTAACATTCCAGCACCTTCTTCATGCAGCCTTCCAAAATCTTATTCAAAACTGAATTACCTTCCTCAATTGCCACTGCTTGTCCTGAGTTAGTCCTTGCAACACAAGAACAACCTAAATACAGCCCTTCTCAGTTACGCAGTGTTACAGAAGCACAAAGCAAATCATTCAAAATACAATTCCAAGCTATTATTGTTTATATTGTGGCAAAGACCCCAGGTGAGCTCAGAGTCCAAACATAAGAGGTGTTGCATATATTTTATTTCAATTAAGTACTGTAATGGGGAGACCAGCCCCAGGCTACAGGAGCCAAATTAGGAAACTGCACCAGAAATACATATAAAATATATCAGACTCATTCAAGTGATGTTCACAGGAGCTTGGCTGGCTTGTCCTCTGGGCAGCTCACTTTATCATTAAGGAATGAGAAAATTTATCCTTGCCTGAGATCCCCATTTTGCAGAAAGAAACAAATCCTGGAGATCTACCACCACCACATGAGATGAACCCCCTGTTTCCCAGTGAGGGGAAATGCCCCAGCCACCATTACTGATCCAGCCACACAGCTGGGGAGAGAAGCACTCCCCAGGCAGGCTGGATACCAGCTATTTGCACAATAAACTGAAAGGTTTACCTGAAAGCTTGCAGAAGAGCTGAGAACTGAATCCAGGAAACTGCAGTTGAACCAGATGAACATGCATTTACCCTAAACAGATCTCCAGTTTGCTTCCGCAGCCTACTGTTTGGTATTTACTCTCACCACACCTGTGAACCCTCCTAACGCACTCACTCTCACCTGTGCCCTTCTCTGAGCTCACAGCAGCCTCCTGACACGTGGGAACAGTATGCAGCTGGGTTCATCTCAACAGCTGCAAACGCTTCCAGGCCTGCTGCAGGGCAACAGTAGGACAGAAACTTGCAGAATCTAATCGACAGCTGTACCAGGCTCAAGCTGACTTACGCATTCATTATTCACATAAACTTTGATTTGTTCAGTGCCAGAAAGAAGCCATGCCTCTGCTTCAAACTGGCCATAGCCTCCAAAGCTCTGTGGCTGTACATACTATGGTTACAGAACTGTTCAGTTCTTTCAAATTCTAAACAAACTACTGTGCGCCTACCCACGCAATCACCTCTACTCAGAAGCATTGTCACAAGCCTTGTTTTTCTGCTTCTCTCTCCTCCTAAGTCCTCCTTACTCTCTCTCCAATTCATGAGAGTGACACTCCTGTGTATCCAAGATCTATTAATGCATCTTCAGCCAAGCCATGCAGGTAATTAATCTAATTAAGGAGTGGCTGTATTTATAGCCAATAGATACATATAGATCATACACTGCTGATCTTCACCTGATGCTCACCTTCCCCCTCAAGATCTGGGTCAGCTGAAGCCTGGAGAACCCAAGCCAGACCTTTAGACATAGCTCTAATCCATGCATGTTCAGATCACTGTCATAGCGGAAATGTGGGCTGTGTCAATTTTCTTTATGATGCACTGCCTTCAGCACCTGCCAGTGTGGAAAAAAAAACAACATTGGAAGTTCCTGCGTAATATACTTTGCCTTGGGATTGAACCATGCCTGATGGAAAGCAGTATCTAGTATCAAAGTATTTTTTTTAAGGCTCAGCACATGGGCCTCTTGAGCCTAGGTTCACCTGTTCTTGCTACACAGCTGCCTTCTGAGTGTCTCCATGCTTAATTTCAGGCTAATCTCAAAAATAAAACTGAAGGACTTCTGAATTTCTGTAAACTTAAAAACTAAAGACTGACAAAAGCAGCGGATTTTGTCAATGACATTCCATCTATCCAGTCACTATTTTTTCTCCCTCCCTTCAGTTTTTTTGTGGCTGACTTCTCATTCCAAGCAAACCCAAAGCCACTCAGGACACCAGCACAGAACAGCTGCTTGCTTACTTTACAGCCCAAGTGTGGATTGACACATCTTACAAACACTATCAAAGAGAACAATTTGTTACTCACCTGTAAGATTCCCAAGGTAGCCTTGCTGGCTGAAACACTTCTCTTTACCTTCCACAGAGCATAAAACACAATGAACTAACCCCAGCAGACACCTTCCCATTTACTGTCACCTCCTCTAGTGGTATACAAGGTGTACAGAGGATTGAATAGTTATGTGAAATAGAAACAATTTCCTACCTTTGTTATCTAGACTCAGAGTATAAATAGGACTGTTGGTCTTTCTGGCATTGGCATCTCCATTCGGATTGCCATCAGTACTAATGAGAGTTCAAAATGAACACATAGGTCTTTAAAACTGACTAGTGATTGCAAGGAATGGCAGTCATCCTGAGCTCCAATTTAACTCCCTCCCACACATGCCTTTTGTTAGCATGCTGTTAACAGTTTAAAGTTATTGACATCATAAGTATTGAATCATGAAGCCAAAATTAAAATAAAGGATTCCTGCTTTGCTTGTGGCTGCCTCCTTTCTTGTACTCCTCTCTCCTGCTTTGGTTGTGTACTTCATTCATCTGATGTGACGTGTATGTCTAAGAGGGATGAAAGCTATGGCAACAGGAGCTTTAGCACTCCGCTTCAAGGCTTACATGCACCAGTGTGCCATGCAGTATCACATTTCCCATTCACAAGGCTGTTCATGTTCTCATTCACGTTAAACTCAAGAGAGGAGTTAAACATGTTCTATAAAATGGAAAAAAAATGAGGGTGGCAGGTCCCACATGGGGTTTGGCATTTAGTTTAATAATGCTGAATTAGTAAGGGGGTGGGAGGGGAGATACATGGGACTCACATTTGAAAGTGGAAGTATCAGCCTGGAAGCATAAAAGGAAATAGGAAGGCCAATAAAAGCATCTGGGAATTACCAGGGACTTGCTTGCACTGCAGGTTTGTCCTAGTTCACTGCTTTAACTCAAGTACAGAGGCTGGTAATTCAGTAACACACACCCCTGGACAACACTCCCTGAACTCAATTTGGTTCAGCTACCCTCACGTGCCAGCCACCCCTGACAGACAAGTACCAAACCAGCACCTGGGGGTCACAACACTGCCCTGTCTGGGACTCGGAGACCCTTGCTCCTGAGTTAGATACAGCTGCTCCTCTGGGCCAGGGAGCTAGGCACAGAAAAATGGCTCTCAAGGCCCAGCTCGGTGCTTCCCCACCACCACTGTGTGAACAGGCCTGTAACACCATAGGACAGAACCTCCCATGCTTTTGGAGAACTGCTCTGGTCTCAGCAGGGACAAGCGGTGGTGCAGGCCCCCCTGTCCTGCCTTGGCCAGCCAGTCCAGCTCTGCTCCTACTCGGCACCAGCCCCCTTCATGGGAGCAGCCCGCAGTAGGCCCCCGGCCCGGCCCGGCCCGGCCCGGCCCGGCGAGAGCACATTGAGCACAGCTGTGCTGCCAGCAGGGCCTGGGCAGCCGCAGCCATGAGGCCATGGCCACACCTGTGCCTGGCAACACCTGAAGCCTATAAGAACAGGGCTAAAGCCAGGAACCAAACCCTGAGCACATCCTGCGTTCAGCTCTGTGCTGAGAATGAGCATGTCATTTTCAGCTTCTTGTCTGTGGGTGGAAGACCAACTGCTTATGAATGGATATTTTTTTGGCCTAAAGGAAACATAAGTCACTGTGATAGGTATCAGCAGGCACTGTTTGTATCACCTCTTCTGCTTGTGGTGAGTGCTATGAGGCCAGGGGGTGCTTCTGGAATGTTCCAAGATCTAAGCAGTGCTTCAGCAGGTACTGAGGACTCAGCAGCAGGTGGCTTGGGCAGCTCTTCTGAAATGCTGAGGTATGCTTTATGTTCTAATTCTGCCTTGGGATAATTGTGGTTTTCTTTTTTTTTTTTTTTTTTTTTTTTTTTTTTTTTTTCCTCTGAAGGTGATACTGTTTTCTGTGTTGGCTGCTGTATCCCACAGGAGGCATGTTTTTCCTGTGGAGAGCTAGGCTTGTTCAAGCCTGCTGTAGCCTGTGGGGAGGTTAGCAGTAGCTCATGTAAATGGTGTGTTCTCCTCAGAAAAACATCAACTTAATGATGAAAATTGTCTGTGTCCCTTCAAGCTTCAAAGTCAAATCTTCAAGCCTTAAGCTTGCTGGGTTTGCAGGAACAAGTGCAGAGCACTGGGTGACTCTGCGGAGCATGGTGTGCTGCTGGGTTTGCTGAGCAAGTACCTGTTTACCAGGCACAGAGCCCTGGCAGGTCTGCCAGCTCTGCCAGGAGGTGTTTTTTTCATCTGAGTTCTTGACTGGTGTCCAGGGATGTCTCGCTCAAGTGGATTATAGGGATGTTAGTATGCGTGCACTGTGACACCCTCTCCAAACGTGTACACCAGGTGTTAGTAAGCAAAGTAAACAGCAAAAGCCTCCACACTGAGCTGCTGCAACTCTTAAAATCCAAAACCTTTTAGAGTTTACATTTGCTATCAAAACAATTTGCTGACTACCGCTTAATTTTTTTTTTCTTATTTTTTTTTCTAGTATGGAATCATAGAATGGTTTGGGTTGGAAGGTGCCTTAAAGATGATCTAGTCCCAACCCCCTGCCATAGGCAGGGACACCTACCCCCAGACCAGGTTGCTCAGAGCCCCATCCAGCCTGGCCTTGAGCGCTTCCAGAGAGGAGGCATCCACAGCCTCTCTGGGCAACCTATTCCAGTGTCTCACCACCTTCACAGTAAAGAATTTCTTCCTAATATCTAGCCAAAATCTCCCCTCTTCCAGCCTGTGGCCATTACCCCTTGTCCTGTTGCTCCATGCCCTTCTAAAGAGCCCCTCCCCTGCTCTCCTGTAGGCCCCTTCAGTTACTGGAAGGCCTTCATGAGAATGGCATGGGCCCACCTCTCCAGCCTGCCCAGGTCCCTCTGGATGGCATCCCTTCCCTCTAGCACATCAATGGCACCGTACAGCTTGGTGTCATTTGCAAACTTGCTGAGGGTGCACTCGATCCCACTGCCCATGTCCACATACAGTTGATCACAGTGGTGATGCAGTTATTTGGTTAAAGCTAATATTTCAGTGCTGTTCATTTGTTGTATTTAGTATTTGTCAAGGCAAACTATCTTTTCAATTAGTGTATCTTAGCCCGCAGGGCAAATAGCAGTCTCATGGTGGCGTGTTAAGTGGCTATAGTCCACAAAGTTAATACTTGAGGAAGATTAATAAAATTGTCAGATCTTGGGGATTGGGATGTAATCTGAAAATTACTTTAATTGAATAGTTATAGCTAATTTAACAAGACCTATTCAACCCAGAAAATATGAACTAAATCCAGACATGGGAGTTAACTGAGAGTATACGAGGTAAAATAATTGTTTACTTAATTCTGTGTTTGATGTACCTGGGGGCTCTTGCTATGTTTCTCCATATGCAAAGAGCAGCTTTGAGTCTGCACAGCATTTACTTTGGTTTGAGTGAAACAAGAATAAATATAGAAACAGAAGTAAAATCTTTATTAGAGAGCAGGTGTACTGATCTCCTCTTCAACATGCTGCATTAATTTAGCCTGCAGCAATTGCAGCTGCCTCTACTGAAGTGAAGAGCCTTGAAAATATAAAGGTGCATGAGCAAGAAGACAACCTCTATGGAGGTATTTCCCACTGCTATTTTGTAGTGTGCATTAGTGATTTAGCTGCAGCCCTCCTTTGAGAAGTGTTGCCAAATGGCTGTACTCAGGCTACTTCAAAGCAACACTCAGAAAAGAAAACTTCTTTCCTCTCACCTCCCTGAGGAGGGAGGGCAGAGGCTGAACAGTGTGCAGCTGAACGTCTCCTCATGTGTCTGCTGCCAACACTGCTGCGATGCATGATGATTTGTGTTCTAAGTTGGCAGTCTCTGAACAAACTAAGCTTAGGAAACATCAGTTGGAACATCCACACCTCTGCTGTGGGACAGCCCCATTTATTTACTGTTATGAGGACATTGTCCAACACTTTCTGAATTTTAGAAAATGTAAATCAGTAGAAAACTGCGTAAGGGCTTAAGCATTGTGGCTGTGTGAAGCAAGACCAGTTGTGCTTGCGGGGAGAAGAGAATGGTGGAAGAGTCTCTTCCTTTCTGGTCATAACCATAACTACCAGTCCAACTCGTGTTGGATAAACGGGTCACTTTTATTAAGATACTCTAAGTTATTTTTAAACCTTTTTCAAGATGCTTTTATGCTAGTATTTTGCACTGGAGAGTAGTATTTCTTGGCTTTGCTTTTCATGACTGTGTCTCGTGTTGTAAGCCAGCCTGTGAAAACATATCTTTATTTCTCTGCATGTTATCCTTTACCTTCTAGCTCTTTGGGATAGTCTGTCTCCTAGAGCATAGTCTTGGACAAACATGCAGAGAGGACTTTGGCTCTTCTGCTAATAATGAGTAATTAGAGCAGTACTCTGCTGTGGGAAGGAGTTATTTGGAAAGCACAAAGTTAGGCAGGTGAGAATGCTTCTGCTTAAGCAGTGAAGATGACTAGTATGCTCCTGAGCAAAGATGGTATGAGCAGTGAGAAGTTCAGCAATGATAGATGTTAAAAGTTGCCCTTGACTGCTTACAGGCATAATTCTAATTTAAATGTAATAAAAACCTAAAAAGGCAGATCAAGCTGTGGAAAGCAGTTAAAAAGTCTGTCTGAAGACATCTGTAAAATGGTTTTATTTCAAGCAAATATAAGAAAATAGTTTTTTTTTAATTGTCTAACAATAATAGTGCCTCCATTTATACAATGCCTTTTACAACCAAATCCTTTTCATACATTTCCAAAACAACACATAAGTTGATTTATTTCTAAATGTGCTCATAACTCTCTTCTTTCCAGCAACACAGCATCTCTTCATCACAGCAGTTCTCTATGGAGAACTGAGCTCAAGGTTATGTAGTAAGTGCAGGGGCTGCTTGGCTGGGTCAGAAGGAAGCAGGAACTCCAGTTCTGCACTCCAGTCTGCATCCCTTTGTGCTTCCTTCTGTGCTGAGCCTGGTGGCAGTGCTCTGACAGGAAGCCTTGACTTTGTGGGGCTCAGTGCAATGCAGCTAAAACTAAAGGTGAGGGAGACTTTGTGTCCTCTCGCAATTAATGTGCTTTTCTTTTTTCCAGGCAGTCCCAGTCCTGTTTCTCACACCTCTTTCTAGTGCAGTTGTTTTATAATAGATGATGATGAGGTCTGTGGATTCCGCTTCACTTGGTTTTCCTAGCAGGCCTGAAATGGAATTATCTGCTTGCTTCTCTTGCTGTGGGGACAAAGATAGAGGTGTCAATTTCTCATAGATATACCCTATAAAAAATCCACTGCTTTCTACAGAAGGTAAAGAATACTTCTACCACGACAGAAGTCACATGCTTCAACCCTGTCCTCTGGGGATCTGACAGCATTTTGAAAGGTTACTCAGCATAATCTATAGGTAATTAAGGGGTGGGGAGATTGAGGCATATGATCTCTGAGCTGTGCATGGGCAAATCTCTTTGACTTTCTAGCTGGAGCTCTGAGGTTCATTGCCACAGCCCTGAAGAATATGAAGAATTTTGTGTGTAGCTGTAAAATGGCTACCCCTGTAAGGGTCTGGAGTTTTCTCTTGACAGGAAGTCAGACTGCCTTGGCTTTCAGTTCAGATTTAGAAATATAGCTGATGGGTATCAAGGATCTTGGTATGGGGAGAAGAGGAAGAAGTGCAAGGTCCTGGTAGGAGCTGGAGACAAAGTAGAAACTTCAGTGTAAGCTGTGATAGTGGCATCAGAGCCTGATCATAGCTGGACCTTCACTGTGCTGGGTTTGTATGTGCAGAGTGAGACCTGAACACCTGCAAACCTCTCAAAGGAAGGAGGCTGAACCAGAGAAACTCAGGAAGTTGGGTGGTATTCATGTCTTCCAGCCCAGAACACAGACAAATCCCTTCCCCTTTGTGTTGGCCTTGTAGACAAATGGGGACAAGAAGGTGAAGCGTGCCAGCACGATGAGTGTGTATGTGTGTGGGGGGAAGCAATTGTGTGACATGGCATCAAATCATCCAAAGGCAAAGTTAGTCCAGAGCCATTCATTTTGGACACGAGAGGCTGTAGCAGGCGCCCTGCCAACTGTTCTGAGGTACCTGTTTAACCTTGGGTATCTGCTGTGTGTCTTGGCTTCACCAAGGAAGCAACTGGCTAGGTGACCAATGTCTGGTGTCAGGAGAGCAGGTCAGTGGCAGAACCCAATCTAGAAGCCCCAAGAGTCCTGACTTTAAGCTTAGAAGTTAAAAGGCAGGAATTAAATCTTTCTCTGGTTGAGGAACTTGATGCTTAAAGCCAATTAATAACTGCTATAAAATAGTACATTATCCTAAAAATGCTGACAGAATTTAATGCACCTTATGGATGGTGGTGGTGTGTGGGGGGGTTTTACAGCTTAATTAAGTTTTGGAAAGTCTGTAATCCTTGGACAAAGGGCTCTGTAAATGTAATATGTAACAGCTACTACTTATGCAAGCAGTTTTAGTTCCCTACAGACTAGGGACATGAAGAGAATCACTATGGTGATTCCTTTCTTAAAAGGATAGCCTGGGAGCCTGGCTCTTGATGTGGCTGCAGTCGAGGTGGAAGGCTTCAAGACTTCTGCCTGCTGGGGTGAATGTGAGACATGGGCTTCTGAGCCTCTCTCACCTGCTGCTGGGGAATTGGTGTGTGTTTATCTGGACTACATTAACAGCAGGGACCAGAGCCCCTCAGTTAACTGCTGTTCTGTTGATGTACATCAATTAATCTGAAGCATTTGCTTAATCCATGAGAGAGTGGTTTTAGCCTGCTAGTGCAGCAGGTTAGCAGCATGTACATAGTTGAACTTGATTGTCCTTATCCGTGGGTTGTCCAGCCACAATTTTGTCATCTGCTGCTCTGATGACAATGATAAGGTTTGGTTATAGAAGCACTTGTGTGGCTGTTCCCTGCAGGACAGGACCTTGCAGTCCTTGAAAACAGTAAGGACATCATGGAGTTGTCAAGTTGCAAAGTTTGTTGCCTTCATGTGAAGGAAAGGAGATCTACTGACCTGGCTGGGGAGCTGCCTTTCTCCTAGGGCAGTGCTGACTGAGAAGGACAGATCTGTCAGTGCTGGTGTAAACAGCACAGGAGCTTCTCTAGCAAAAGCTTTTCTGTAGTGCCCTCAATGCTGCCATCTGTGCTGCTGCAAGGAGCTGTAAGGGCTGCTTTTTATCTTCTCTGTCTGCTGGGGAGTGTTAAGTCATGTCACTTCACCCCAGCATAGTGGCCTGTTTGTCCCAGCTGAGGCTGGCTGCACTGCTACCTGTCTTTTGAAGGAAGCTGGCTCCAAAGTTGTGCACTTAGCTGAGCACATCCTCCCCACTGAGCTGGAGAAGAGAGATCACAGACCGGCAGCTTTGTCCTTGCCTCCTCCTGCAAGTGACACTGCAGCTGGTGGTTATTCTGAAGGCTAGAGAGATGGAAGGATTTAGGACTGCCTGTCTTCTTCCCACGGTCGCTGCCCTCTGAGGGGCTGGTACTGCGAGGAGGGGGTGCCTCTTGGGTCTGCTTGGAGAGCAGAGTGGGAAGTGACAGAACTTCCCGGAGCCCCTCGCTGGGGCTATGCAGGAGCATATGGGCATCGCATGCATGGGTTGTCTGTCTGCTGGAGTAATTGCTCATCTGGCTAAAAGCCATTCCAATTCAGATGTTGAAAAGGAGCTGCTGGCGACACTTCCCAGGTTTCAGCCCTCCTCCCTCCCCACCTCCTTGCTGTCATAATTAAATCTAATATTGAAGTGGAACATTAAAGACATTATCACAGAGCTTTAATCTGACATGCATAAGCCCCTTTCTAATCGGTTAGGTCATTAGCAATGCAAAATAAACATAAATGAATTTGTGGAGGTTGAGGGATCAGTGTTCTGAGGATGGGGCTATTCTTTGTGTTTTTTGTTGTTTTCTTAGAGCATGTGCTCTGCAGGGTGGGCTTGGCAGCATTATGTTGTCCAAAGCTGGTGCTTTAACAGCATTGCATGTGCCAAATGTGGCAGTGGCACATCTTTGCAACACCAGCCCAAGAGCTGGGATGCCCTGTTCACCTTCCAACACTGAGACTTTCTTAATGCACATTTGAATTTCACTTTTTTTTCCTGAGTCCTTTAACTCTTTGCATCTCTTGCCTGTAATTGTGAGGATTTAGTCTGTCCTGTTTTGCTCAATGAAAGCAGTAATCACTTGATTACAAGAACTGGAGCTTCCAATAATGAAGTAGCACAGCTGTAGAAATCAGTCTCTCCTGCACGCATCCTGTGCAGTCACCATGTCTGACCTTTTCCCAAAGCCCTTCCAAATAGTACTGAGGCTAATCAGAAATAAGAGAAATTGCAGAATCTGAGGTCAGAATAGTTCTGTTTTTGTTAGTGATGCGGGAATAAGCTATGCTCAAGGCAGAGACACTCAACAGGCTTCAGGATGTTAGGTGACCTGTCAGGAAAGCATTTAACTGTATGTGAACTTCGAGCTTTTCTGACAGCCAGTTTGTTACTGTAGAGAGAAGACTACCTTTGTGTGGATTGAAAGGATTGTCTGCCCCCCAAAAGCAGGGGAGAATGTAGGAGAAGTTGAACTAGACCCTGCCATGCCTCCATGTAGTCTAGAACAAATGGCATGTTCTGCGCAGCTTGGTGCGAAGCTGTAGAGTGGGTGTGGTAGCATTTTCTTCTGCCTCATGGAGGACTTTGGAATTACTCTTTTGTAAGGAAAAGAGGAAACCCCCCCAGGAAAGTATCTTTTCCAATTGGAAACATTGAACAACCATGCCTGCTGAAAATCAAGGGAAAAAGTGTTTTGGGGTGAACATTTCCTTCATTAGCTCTGTTGTATTGACTTGGCAATGCAATCTGCATGGCCTCTCAATTTTGGGCAAGGAGAGGTTCGTTCTTTTAATATCTTTTAGAAGGCAGAAACTTGAGCAGTAGTTGCATATTTGCTTGATGAATCTTCCCAACACGTGTTCAGTGCTTGGAAGATGGAGTCGTTTAGGTGTATTTGAAGGTTATGACAGACACCTGTAAACAGACCGATATTGATAAAAATGTCGTTTGGAACCAGATATCTGCTTTTCTTGCAATCCAATTACTGCTGATGGCGAACAGCCCAGAACTAGCTGCAAAGTACATTAACCCAAAGGGTGATGGGCAGGCTGTCCTTAGAGGGGATATGATCAGGACCTTATTTACCTCTTGCTTTGATGTAACTCCAGGAGTTAATGGAGTTATTTGCTCTGGTGTAAATTACAGAACAGAATCAACTCCGGATGTGTATCTGTAGGGTTGCAGACTTCTTAAAGCACAAAGTATTGGCTAAATGGCACCAAGGCCAGTAGGCAAAGGCTCCAGTCCTACCAGCTCCTATATTTGCCCTCCAAAGTTTTATTTTATACAAGTCAGTTCACCATGGAAGATTCCTTAGCTTTAGCTTCACTATAAATCATTCTGAGAACTGAACTGGGCAGAGCAAATACAAAGCTATACAAAACCCTATGTCTGAGACTGGTAAGAAAGCACTGTCTCAAATCAGCAGATAAGGCCGAAGCCTTCTACAACCAGCAACTCTTTGTTGACAGTTTTACATGTGAAAGTATTTCCTCTGGACAGAGCCAGAAGGTATTTGCTTCTCTAATGGGGAAGCCCAACACAGGTGATGCTGGATGGTGCTTCCTGAAGATTCGAAATGGTGAATTTCTGAAGACTCTGGCCTGAAAGCAAATGTTTTCAGCTTGATAAAGGCAGCTAGAAGATGGTTCTACTGTGTTCTGTGAAGGTGGGACACAGTCTGGTGTCTGCCTGCTTCCTCTTATCTCTGCTGGCCTGGAAGACAGGAACAAAGGAGATTCCTGTTGAGAATCTGGATGCCAGAAACTGTCACTCCAAGAGTGGTCTGGGACCACTGGACTATAAGTAAGTGAGTATGTGTGATCATTTGTCCTGAAGTCATCCTCAACTACTTGTCAAGTTGTCATCGAGTCATTGTCAACTCTCCATCACACCTTGGATGACCCATCACTGCCAAAGACCAGCACCCCAGCACCAAGACATCACTGGGTCCGAGGAGTGGTGAAACTTCTTTGCTTTGCTGTCTGTGTCTGTCTGTCTGCATCTTTATCTACTTATACTCTTCTCATTCTTGGTAGTAGCCATTGCATAATATTGTCTTAGAACTTTTAATGTAGAAATAGACCTGCGCCAAAGTACTTCTACAGGTAATGCTTATTAATTGTTGTTAGTAAATCGGCCAGTTTTGCCTCCAAGTAGCTTATTAGTTGTTGTTAGAAAGCTCTCAATAAATTGCTTTCTGTTAATCCTCTCTAGTCTGGGATGACTCCTTTGCTAGTGCGACCTCTGTTGCTGGGGGAGGCCTGACTCAGGAGACAGAAGATTGACCTCCCTGGGAACCCACGGAGTGGGATGAGACACCCTGGGGGTGGTGGGTAGTTTGTATAGCTGAGGTTCCCTCTAAATCTTTAAGTGATCTGATAATTCTACAGAGGGACTCTTCTCTGGAAGTTCAGGTGTATTAATGCATCCAACAACAGAGGCTGTCTAAAAATCACCGATTGTTCTGGAAGTCTGGCCTGTGTGTGAGGCTGATCACAAGGCTGGTATTCCTAAGCGTGCTCAATGCAGATTTTTTTTTTCCCCACTTTGAAATCTACTGAGTTTCAGATTGAACTAAGTGAAGAACTTTGTGCATAAATCTATAATGCATTGTTAAGCATTTTAGGAATATTAACAATTCAGTATGCCACTAGTTTCATCTAGGGACAAGTATTATCCATTTACTAATCACTGGTAACCTGAAGATGGCTTCTCTCTGTCTAGAAGAAATAGCTTATTCTGCCTTTTAAATATATAGGGTGGGTTTAAACAGGGAGCTGATTCATGGATGTTGAAACTTCTAGATCAATCAGATTTTACATATTCAGCACTAAATCAGAATTGCAGATGTTACAGACCATAAAATAGTAGAGAGGGAATGGTAAAAGCCGGAGCAGGGACCCAAAGAATAAAACCAGGTTTTGCAGCAGTGTGGTTTAGACAGCTCTGCTTTCTAGCCCTCTGTCCTAACTAAAGCCTGTCATCTGCATATGCTTGCTAGAAGAATTTATCCAGCCTATAAAATTCTTCTGCTTTTTCCAGAGGGCACCTCAGAGGTGGGCAGGAAAAGAGTTTGATGCTATGTGAATTGTTCCTTCAGCCAGCTGATAAGCAGAGTCACCTTGACTGAGTTGTTCAGCCTTTCTTAGCTCCCTAATGCTCCTGCCTTGTGTTTGTCTAGATGGCAACTTCTGGATGGATGCTGTGGTGAACAATTTACTCCTGCCGGGTGCATTATCATCCTGCAAGACAGCGATAACAGCTGCACTGACTCCTTGCCCTGTCAGCAGCTAGATTCATACAGCATTACATAGTTCTAGTGGTTGGGGTCTTTCTCTCCCCAGGTGGTTAATGCACTTACCCATTCTCCGTTCTTTCCTTGGCTTGTACAGAAGAGGCTTTTCCACTCATGTTAGTGATTGTAGCATGCTTCACCACTGCATTTGAAGCAAACTCAATGATGTTTTTCAATTGTTGCTTTATCAAAGCAACATAAGAGGATGTTCTCTTGGCCCCATCCATCACGGGAAAACAACTTCATGCAGGGAGGAAAAAAATGTGTACTTCAGTGTTGTGTATCTATACCTAAAAAGAACTGTGAGACCGTGCTGTCATTCTGGGTGCAGCATTCTTTGGGGAAAGTCAGACATAAACAAATGTGGTCATTTAAACATGACTTGTCCTGCTAGCTATTGAACAAATCCTCAGCTTGTAAATAGGGTTGTTTTCTGCTGTGATGTGAATCGGTTTTGATGGCTTCCATGTTTGGATACACCAGCTAGTAATACCAGTCCCACAGGAGATCACCACTGAAAGTTCCAACAAATTACTGTTCTTTTAAAGCTCTTAGTACTCCTAGCTCTCCTCCTGATAACTTCTCTCCAAACTGGAGTGTAACATGATACAAATGGAAGTGGTACTGCTGTACAATTCTTGAGTTAGGTTGCGGTACAGAGCTGCCCACAATGAGACTGTTTGGCTGCCTGTTTTCAGAGAAGTGAAACCAAAAAGACAAGGTTAATGGAAGCTGCATTTCACCTGGATTGCTCTTATTTCCCATTCTATAAGCTTGTGTTGTATGCAGGTGCTTGGCTTATATCTTCATGCTGTCAATAACCCCAACACGCTTGAAGCAGGCAGGATTAATGCAAATTTTGAGGGCTATATTTAGAAGTAATTTAGCTATCATCAGTTAGAAGGGTGGGGAGAGATGTGATAGTTATTCATACTGATTGAATATTCTATTGATAGAGATGCTTATTAACCCTAAGCATGTCTTTCTATCCTAGTTTCAAGACGACAACGAAAATGTCGTCCCTTGAAATTCAGACAGAGGGAGGCAGAATTCAAGTGGAGAAATGAGCTGGGAGGGCAGCAGCAGGCTGGCTAGTAAGACAGACCCCTGAGGCTGGCTGGATGGCACTGGAACAAGTGCTGCATAATGGGACAAGCAGTGATGCTGGAGGATGGAGGCAGACAGCTGGTGGACAGGCTTCTTTTGATGGCACAGGTGTTCAGTGTGTGTGGAACTTGGGGCATGTTTAAGTTTCCTTCCAAAGCAAGGAACAAGTGCACTTTCTCAAAGCAAACTTTCTGCTTTTATTTTTTGCCAGAGACATGAGGGGAGGGGAATAGTCCTTCAGCGAGTGATCTCTGCCTCATGAGCAAGCAAGATCAAAATGCTCCTGCTCTGATTGATGGTAATTAGGCTAAGGAGCTATGGGGCAGGAGGAGTCCAGGGAGGAGGAACCAAATGCTCAGCACTCAATACAATTTCATCTTGGTTTCTAAAGACTGCTCTGCACTCTCTGTTCCCCCCTTGCATTTTCTGAACAGAGATTTCATTTCAGATAGTGCAGTCGGTGCTTCGTACTTCTAGGAGCATTTATAAAATGGAATTACCAGAAATAATCATGGTAATTAACATACAGAGTTATAAGGAGGAAGATTAATTACAAAGCTGTAATTCATCTGCAGAATATAAACCACAAGGAAAGCTTGAATAGGTTATCAGTGGTGAGGTATGCTAAGGAGAAGTGCAAGCCAAAGAACCCAGCCTGTGCTGCTGTGATTTTTGGCAGGGGCAGAAAAAAGGAAACTGAGGCAATGAGGTGGGAAAATGACTTGTCCGACATCCAGAAAATCAGAGATGGGGATGGGATCTGAAAGACCTGACTTTGCTCCTTGCTGTAAATTGGGGACAGAAATCCTTTTTCATTACACTGAGTGTTTTCTATATTAAAATTCTTTAAAAGTGGCACAGGAAATCATTGGCACTGCTGAGAAATGATCATCTCCTGGACTGCTGTCTGGTGCCTGATCAGTGCATCCCATCGTGGCTTTCAGCAGTATGGAGCAGCTTACACTGCTTGCCAACTTACAGGTTACTAACTTAATGTGGGTTATTAGGAAGGGCGGAGAGTTGGGGAGGTGCTGCTTGGCTACAGGATGCTGCTATCTGTTCCATGGCAGGGGAATTTGGATTATCACAAAGATTGCAGGGGAGGGCTGATTTCTACAACTAAGGGCCTTTTCTTCTGAAAGTACAAGCAGTTGATAATGACAGTAATTAACACAGTAGAAACAAGGTCAAACCCAAGAACATTACCCACCTAAGTCACTTTACCAAAAGTCATGTCAAAATTGTTGCCTTGGAGTAGCTTAGAAAAAATAAAATGGAGGCAACTGATGATGAGCTGTTTGAATTATGTAAATGCTCAGGTATCCACGGGGTTTGACCTTTTTGCAGATGTAATTTAGCATTCAAGACACTGTCATCTTGCTGCCAAAGTCAAATTAGATGCTTGCTACTGCAATTGATAGCTGATATCCGATCTCCTTCAAGAACAGGCAGTACTGAAAGGCAGGCAATGCTATTAGCTACAGAAATGGGAAGCTGCATTTTAAATATAAAGTGGTTGAAGAGTTTTGGATCCAATTCAGATGAGCAATATGCTTTTATAAAAACATGCATGTGGTTCTTCAAGTCATTATACCCCACTTTATGCATCTGCAGTCCTGCAGGATGGCTCTGGGCTCAGGAGCTGTCCGGGATCCTCTCACCTTGGGCATGCCTGGTTTCAGCACAGTGGCTCTGGGCCAAGCCTGTTCCTGGCCGCAGGAGTAGGGGACAGTGACAGCATGGCCGTGTAGCTCAGAACTGCTGTTTCCAGCCAGCAGAGACAGAAGGAGCCCTGACCCAAGTGAGTGCTTTTTGAGGCTGTAGAACTCGCAGCACAGGTGCACAATTGCATCCAGCGTCTGAAGCACCGGGAGCGCTGCAGGTGTGCTGAGCTCTGTGCAATACATGTTGGACAATACTGTCTGCAGGGTATGGGTTCTGTACCTGTGTAAGCCTTGTTGCTAGCCTGGTCCCATCTGTCCTAGCAATAATTAAAAAAAAAAAAAAAAACCCGCGTGTGCTCTGCCAAGAGTTTGGTGGCATGCCGGAGGTTGCTTCTGCTCCCAGTGTGCCAGGTGGCTGAGCCAATTGCTGCCATGCCAGGTTTGATACAAAGAGCCTCACTAGCCTCCCTTCATCCTGAATCAGTGTCTGCTACAGTGGATAGAAATGGCTGAAGAGACACCTGGTCTTCCTGTCCCTCTCTTGAACACAGCGTTTGATAAGTCTCCTCTCGTCTGGAGCTGGAGTCAGTTAGTTCGGGTCTTCCAAATCCTGACCAACAGCCCTGCTGAGGCATTCTTCCTGCCAATATCAAAAAGGCTCCTTAATGGTGTGGTTACACAGCAACACTTGCTGTCTAGAACAAAGCTGTCCCAGAACTGCTGGTCTGGTCTTAGCTTCCATGCTGCAGCTGAGGGTAGTTTGGGTCCAGATCTGCCAGGAAAGCTCTGCTGTTTACATGGGTGCGGCTGGCAGAGGCTGCCTACTTGGATGCTTGGAAATCTACTTGCTACTGTTTGTAGAAAGTGTACAGGGGATAACTGAAGTGTATCAAGTGTATAGGATCATTAAGGATGGAAAAGACCTCTAAGATCATCTGTAGATCTTCAACAGAACAATGTTATTGTTTCCTGTGACCCTCCACAAATTAGCAAATGACTGTAGAGCAGCAATTCAAAATTAGGCTGTATGCTTCTCTGACTGTGCTCTGCAGGCTGCTGTTAGCATTTTTCCTCATCATTATCCAAGTAATTTCCTTGGAGTTGCTCTATTTCCACAGGAACAAATGATCTAAAGCTGGCTCAAAATTCCTGCCTGCAATTGCTCCTCTGCTGCCAATAGTTAACTTCTAATCTGGTGCAAATTGTTGCTGTTCAAAAGCTTTCCACCTTGTACCTTCAGCACAGCACTTCCTGCCTGAAACTGGCAGAGAAGTTGGCCCATGTGTGGGGCTACGCTAAATCCTTTTCTGAAGGGCTGTTTTTTGGGGTGGGGTGCTTTTGCCCCATCTTCTAAATCAGGCTCACATTACTCTGAATCTGGATAAGAGCACTTGAACTGGATCCAGCTGTGCTGCCTTTACTGTTTTATGGTTCAGTTCAAATGCAGGTTTTGTATTTCATGCTTCATTATTTTTTCCACATTGTGTGGCCATTTGTAAACTGAAGGTGAATTGCACAATGTATTCCTCTCAGGCATGCAAAGAGGACAAATATTCAGGATAATGTGAAAACTTCTCTCCTGTTTGATACATTTATAATGTTTTAGCGGCAGCAAGTCAAGTTCTGACACTTGAGGTTGATTTTTGTCTCGCTGCATTTAGAAGCAGAGGCTGGGGAGTTGTTCTGCTGTTTCTGTCCCCTGTGGCACAGGAGGCCAAGTGACAGCTCTAGTGGAGGGCTGTTCCCGGACAGGTTAAATGTTCCCCTGGTAAATGACTGCCCATGCCTGCTCATGTGATCAGGGGAGGAGAAGGAGCATGTTAGCTGTCCTGAAACTGTAGGCGACTGTCCTAATTTCATCCCTGAAGTTGGGTCTGAAAGTGTTTTGTGTATTGCTTGAGGCTATGAGCTATAGAGTCCAAAACTGCTGGAAGTAAACATTTGATTTTTTTTTTTTTTCCTGTGGATGATAGTTACTGAGGTGCCATGCAACTCTCCTGCTGACTGTAAGTATGTAGAGTAGTTCAGTCATCATCAATATTTCCCTATTAAAAAAAGGGATTTCCATGTTAGAGAAGTGTTTCAGCTAGGCTTTAAAGTGTAAATCATTTTCACCTTTAGTGCATTCTGGAGACTGTTTTCCATTTGTCACGGGTTTAAAAGGATTCCTGTCCTTTATTTTTTATTTTTTTATTTTTTTTCCCCTGGAGGTCTATCGAAGGAAAATAAACTGAAAACAAACATTGAGTTGGAGTTTAACAAATACTTTCTAAGAACTTAAGCTGAAATGGCGCCTCTGCATTTAAAGACAAAATGTCCCTCCTCACAGAGGGAGGGAAAGGGTTATTTCTGTATTTGGAAGTGTTAATAATATCACTGATGTGCTCAACAGAATAGATGTCTGTGTGCACACAATTAAGGATAGAAATGGGCTTTAAAAAGGAGATGATTGCATCCATAATGTGTGAATTAGTTTGTCCCTTGGCAAGAAAAGCTGTCCAAAGTCATGCAGTGCTGCCAAGCCACAGATTGTGGTGAGCATAGTGACAGCCAGTGCAGTCTGAGGGTTTCCAGGTCCCAGGGAGGTTTTCTAGAAAGCCCAGCAAGTCTTCAGGCTGGCAGCGCTGCAGGGAGGTGTGGGCACGGTTGGGGCAGGTCCCAGGCTATCTCTGCTGCTTCCCCAGGTGCTGCTCTGCAGCACAGCAAGAAATGGGTGTAGCGCCTTCTCTTGTTGGCGGGTTCGGTGGCTGTGATCATCCATTCCAGGAGCACTGTGTTAACTTGTCCTGACAAAAAGCCATTAACCATACAGGCAAGGCTGTGTCTTACCCTGTAGCTGCATCTGCAAGGCAGAGGCAGGATATTTTTGCTCATTAAACATTTGAAAGCAGTGCTGCCTCCCCTCTGCTCAGTTGGTCTGTCCGGCACAGAGAGAAAGGAAATGCTAAGCCACCGGAAAAAACAAATGTGCACTTGTTTTTCTCTCTTCCTGCCAGAGTTAGCAAATTAAGGACTCTCCTAGTATATATTAGAGTTTGCTGCTGTTGGCAGGCCCAGTCAGATAGGCCCTTGTGAAAAAGGGGATTGCCAGAAAAGGACAGGGAGCTTTCCTGGGGACCGGCTGCCCTGCTCCCTGCCCTGTGGCACTGGATCAGTGTGCCACTGTGCGTTACCGAACGGCAGTGGCAGAGAAGTCATAATAAAACTCACAAAAATGAGGCTACTCACAGGACTCTGTGCCTGTGGTTAATAGACGCTCATGAGATCATGTAATCAAATGTGTCAAATATTTTGCAAGAACTTCTTACTCAGTTGGCTGGATAGCTTTCACTTCTTGTGCTGTGGTATTCCTGGTTTTCTCAGCCCACTCTGTAAGACATTTCTTCATTTGCACTCTTTAAAAGGGTATTACAGTTTGTTCTTGCCATAATGTGTTTATTTTCCTCTTCCTTCTACCAGATGTTAGGCAATTAGAACATGGCAGAGTAACATATTTATACAAATGAAAGGAAGTGAGGAATAAATGTTCTGAATATTATACTTCCTAATAAGATTAATTCAGTAGCATACAAATGGTGAAGCACAGACACAACAGCAAGTAGGCATTTATCAGTGACTTGTGTTATATGCAGGATGTCTTATTAAGGTAGGGGAGTAATCCTACACACACTGTGGATCCTGAATTTCAGGCAGTGCAAATGAGGACAGAAGAAGGCAATTGGGAAAGAATAAGTGGGTAACAAATCGTTTAAAAACTTTTTTTTTGAAAAAAGCTGAATTGGTAAAAGACAATCTATCAGTTTGAGTTTACTATTTCATTATCTACAATGATGTCACACTTGTGAAGATTTTATTCCTTGAACCTTTTGCCCATCCCAGTGTACCTTGCTGTAAAATCAATGTGGTTTTTTTTTTTTATTGTTACATGAATATGAATCAGTCTGGGAGTCATTTTAAAACAAGTATAGCTACAGTTTTTCAATTTTATGATTCCTAGTGTGCTTGGTAGGGATTCACCTCAAACTTTTTTTGTCACAGTTCTTATGAGTGTGGGGTTCAGGATTCAGCTTTTACTATTTATGCTACCACATCTTGAATCACAGCACAACACTCCCTGGTAGTGTTCCTGTGAGACCTTTTCCCAGAGGAGAAGTTCAGTGACCAACACCATTTGGGGACTTTCTTTGGAAGCCATCCATCCAGACAATGATTCAGTTTGCAGCTTGCGAGAGAGGCTGAGCAGGGCTCGTGCTGCATCACAGAAAAGTCCTGGAGATGGTGGGAGAACAATAAAAATGAGGTAGTGTCAGATCCTGATTAACCTGGAACTGTGTGGAGGGATGCTTCATGAGCTGTTAATTAAACGGTAAAAACAGTTGAAGAAGCGAACTGTCACTGCCTAAGAGTGGCTTGGGACTGATAGCCAAAGACGCTCTTCATGGAAACAGTTTTGAGTCTTCTGACCCTGCTGAGATTAATACCATTGTAGTTCTGACTGGGCTGCATCATGGTGAAGAGCAGAGTTTTCTGGCCCGGTTCTCTGCTCTTCTAGCTACTGCCACCAATCTGGCAGCTGTGACTCACTGGAATCACAGCCCAGTATTCCTCTGCTCCAGTAGCGTCCACCTGATGTGGGTGCTGTGTGGGTGCAGCCTGCAGGGGAGCTGGTAGTGCTGCGTGAGCTGGGTGTGCCAGCAGCAAGCTGAGCTCTCTGTGTGGAGGGGGCTGCCTGGAGCTGATGTCGGTGTGTTTGGTATTCTTTCTCAGCTTACAGCATTTAAGCTCAGGCTGTTTCTTACCTCAGAACAATCCTCTTCCTCTCCCCTAGGTTTTGAACTGCAGTAATTTCAAACATTAGTGGAAGAATAAACTTTTTGCCTAAAATAATTGTATTCTGTATCAGTGACAATCTATTCTGTTTTTTCCTTGAAATTGTGATTGTATATGGTAGCAAACTTTTACATTCTCCTCTGCAAGCTATATATAAAATATAACAGATAGGCAAAAATGTATTATTAAAGCTATCTGTTTTTCCTTGGCATTCCTGTAATTTAATAAACTGCTTGAGCTCCATTTCTGCAGTTTATGACATAACAAGAATAAAACCCATCCTTTGATTAATAGCTATCCAATCAAGCCCCCCCCCCCCCCCACACACACACACACGTTAAGTATAATGGACTTAGAAAATTAGCTTGCTTGGTTCCCAGAAGTTTGTTTTGGATAGTTGGATTAAATGACTTTGGAAAAACTGCAGTGATAGCAATATGAGCAGTGCAAGACTCCTAGAGGAAAGGGAGAGAAACTGCTCTGCGCCCACAGATGAAGGTGGTTCTGTCTCCAAGTATTGCAAATCCAGGTGACTACAACTCCTGCACGTGTCTGAATTCGTTCAGATATTGCGAAGCTCTGCAAAGTTGTAATGGCCTCTGATGTTGCCAGGCTGATTGCATTGTCGGTGTGCTAGGATGTGTGTTTCCACCCTGGCTGTGTCACAGTGCCAGGTTCTCAGAAACAGAACAGCACAACAGAGTGGTTTTAATGTTTGTCACTGGTTTGGGTTGGTTGCCTGAGAAGGATCTGGTGCACAGCCACGTGTAGGCTGCGACAGGCCTTCTGCATCCGGCTGAGACCCACCTCCAAAGCACTGAATAAATCTGAAACTCCTGTAGATGGGTGGAAGAACAGGACTACTGAGAATGGCTTGCAGTAAATCCTTAAGCGGTGAGGAGTCAACAAGATGGAAATGAAGCTGACCATTTGTAAGAAGGGCTGCTCTTCTGAGACTGTTGTGTTAAATACATGCAGGAAGGGCACTGGAGGCACGCAGCAATGCCATGTCCAGGATGACCTCTGCTCCCAGTGAGCTGTCCCTGTGGCAGAGTTGTTTCCTGTAGTACTCCCGCTGTAAGCAGCATGTTATGGGCCTTCAAGGAGCTTGAAACAAATCCCTTGAGCCAAAGCAGTGCAGGCAGTTTGCATGCATTTGGATTATCCAGTGAGTGAGCTGAATACAGAAGGAGAGGTAAATGCTGTCAGGAGCTGATGTGGCTTGTTAGAGCAAGGGATGAGCACTCAACCTTCTGCTCTCTTCCTAGACTTCCTACTGAGAGCACAAACATTGCAGGTCAAACACCTTCACATTTGTTTCCTGCTTTGGGAGGCTGGGACCAGTGATGCAGCTTCAGCCTTCTGCTTGGAAGTTGGGGGCAGGAAATGTGGTGCCCTCCTGCCACCGCAGCTGGGGCTGTCTGATATGTGGGAGTGGGATGGAGAGCTTGGTCCCCTCATGATGGTTCCAGCTGTTGAAGTATCCCACACTCTGTTGTGCCCCTACTTCATAATTTTTTTTTTTTTTTTTCATGAAAAGAGCTATTACCACCCCTGTAGTGAGGGCAAAATCAAGGTACTGGGGCTCCCCTCCCAACAGCTGTGCCATGGCTGTGCAGAAGAAAAGAGCCTTGAAACTGGGGCTTAGCGTGCTCATGTCTGAACCGTTCCTTCCCTTTTTCTGTCTTCCTTCTTGCTCGTGTTGACCATTCAGGCTACGGAGTGCTCTAGAAAATAACCAGCTGTTTCGTTAAGTGAATTTGCTCTATCCTTCAAGTTGACAGATGATTTTTATTATGTACTATTACTTAATGAACTCTTTTGTGGCAAATGTAATTCAATACAGATTCTGATTCCCAGTTTGTCATCAGTCCTTTTGCAAAGGAAGAGAAATGGAAAAGGACTTGATTCCTTTATCTTGTTATGCTAATTGCATTAGGAATATTGGAGAAAAACAGCCAGTGGATTTAACAGCAGAAAAATCCAGGCTTGTATCCTACTGAAAGAAAATGGGAATTTACTCGGGCAGAACATAGCTGACTTTAGGCAAGGCAAATTCTGATTCAAGTTTTGGGTTTTGAAATACAAGAGTAGAAAATAAAAATAAAAATCTTGCTCTGCAAAGTTCTTTTTGAAAAGAAGCCTGTACCAGACATAACAGGGTATGTGGGGAGGGAGTTGCAAGGGGAACTTGAAAAAATTCAGTACTTGCTAACTAAACAAACAAGGATTTGGTCAGGAAGCTGCATGTGACATCAAGTAATAGTGGGAAGTAATAGTGGGAAACACTGGAAGGGAATGGCAGTAGGGGTCAAGCCAGCAGAAAAGTGTATGTGAATTCTGTGCCTGTTAGAGACTGATTTGTGCTCTTGAGAATATTTGAGTGTTTGCCTGCCATTGGTGCCCTTAAATTAGATGAAATTTTAGATCTCTTATTTCCTAGATTTCAGCTTTTTAATTGTAAAAGGGAGGCAATTTCCCTTTTCTTGCTTCTAAGAGATTTGGGACAAGTATGTTGTGAAAGACTGGAGCTGTGGATTTCCAAGCATGAGTAGAAAGCTCCTGAGAACTGGAATGCTTGTGCAGTTAAAATGGGGCTCACAGCCACATGTTGAGTAATGGCTGAGAAAGGAAATACTGATAAGTGTCTTCATTAGGTACTTTTGATCCTATGCTAAAAAACTGCAATCCTGCCTTAGCGCACTAGTGTTATTGACTGAGGTTGCAGCTGTGGTTAGACCACTTGTGCTTCAATGATCCTATGGCCTCATTCCTCACAGGACCCCAGAGGTCGCTCTTTTTTGCATCTTGGCTAGTTTTCAGTCTCCTGAAGGATCACAGATTTCTCTTTTCCAGCCCAAACTGCGGTACAGCAATGGATCTGTTTAAGGGCGTGTTGCTAACAGATCGAGCCTCAGTGCAGTGACAAATCTGGTCTCGTAGTCTCCTTTTCTAATCTTTTTGGATATGAGGTGTACTGATCATTGTGGAATGACACCAGTGGAAGCTTGTAAGCAACATATGGACTTCAGCTTTGATTTTTTTTTTTTTTAATATGTATATATTTTTCTCCTGGCTGTGTTGGTATCATTTTAACAGTCTTTCAGATCGTGTTATGTTATCAATCTGTCACGCTACCCACAAGGCAAGGAGCGCGAAGAGCACTGATGCTTTGGGGAAACACTAGAGGTTCCTAATTGCTTGTCTAACTTAACCTAGTGGAAATTTTGGCTTATGCTGATGTGGAGAAAAGAGGACTAGTATATACATCTTGTCAAAGCGTGAATTTCTTGACATGAATCGTCCCAGATCTGTAACCATCTGGGTAACCCAAAATAATGTTGGTGCAGTGTCGAAAGAGTACCAATGAGAAGGGAGCAGACTGATTATAAATGTCACCTGAAGGGTCACTAAGATTGTTGGTCCGCCTTACAAGACTAAGCATACACCATGTGAACTTGCACTGGCTTCAGGCAAATCTGCACAACAGAGTTGTACTCTTCATTAAACAAGATTAAAAGGGAAGAAGAGTTGCATTTGAGTTCAAGACTAGTTTTACTTACCAGGAGATGAATGAGTCTTGCATTTATTGAGTATCTGGGGCTAAAGCTCGGTGACTAGAAGGATGCTCTGTCCTTTGCTTGACATAGGAGCCACCACTGCAGCCACTCCTCTGTCTCACAAAGTGCTTTGCCTGCCTGCAGAGGCTGAGCACAGCTGGTGCCCTCAGCCCCTCCAGCAGTGAGTGTGCCCTGCATCCTGTGGGACCTGCAACTATCTGCAAAATACCTGAGCTTTTGTTAAGCAATGTAAAGAACTCATTTGTTAACTTAATCCAACCTCAGTCATTCCATGATTCTGTAATTTGATGTGTATGGATGTGATACACTTCAGCAAAATATAAACCTTCTCAAATTTAAGAGCAGGCTCTTCCATACTGCTGGGTACGGGGCAGTATGGTTGGAAACTGTCCATTCTGTGTAACCGAGACTTTTCACCAATTTTAAGGCAGCGATAGACTTCTACGATAACTGGCTCTGATGTGCATAGCACAAGCTGTAAAATCCCATAAAACACTCTTCTGACCCAGCAAAATGTGGCTAAAATAAAATATCAGATATCTGTGGCCAGGGCTTCCTTTTATCCCACCATCTTTATTGCACCAACATTCAATTTTAAGTGGTTCAGGCATCTGTCATAAATAAAACATTGTCTTTATCTTCCAAAAGGGAAAAAGCCCCTTTTTCTGTCATCCTAAAAAAATTATTTGTCATGCAGCTATTTCTTAACATGTAAGTCACATGAAATTATTCTAGATAGAAATCTTCACTTTTGGAAACGCAAAGTTCTTACAGGATCCTAGAACTTCTGTAAGTTAACAGATTTTTCTGTAAGTATCAGGCTAGAAGAACTGCGTTTGCATAACAGTTAACAGAGTTCCCACTGGAAGGGTAGCTGGGGTTAGTCCTCACAGCCTCCCCAGGTGCAGAACTAAACCTGAAATAAAAAAAAAAAATAAAATTTAGCTTCAGGAGTTTACACCTAATTTTCAAATAACTTTTTTCTTCTTTTTTTTTTTAAGACACGTAATATGATTTATAGAAAGATGATGTAGGGAAAGTATGTGCTATTCCTGTCTATCCTGTAAGTATTTAGTGAAAGAGGATACACAGCACTTGCATATCCAGAGACTGTTACTAGATTGTTACTGACTTTTTTTTTTTTAAACTACAGTTTTTATAGAAGCTTATGAAGATGAATTCCTTCATGACATTCTGACAATGTCAAAATATTTTGGTTTCTGTCATGTTGAAGCATTTTCTTTTCACTAGATTTGGAAACAAAACAAAACAAAAAAAACACCTGTTTGTTCTTTGTCCATGATGACTGGAAGTTACAGGTGTGATCTTAGGGGTGGAGTGTTTTGGCTTTGTACACCTAAAAGCAATTACTTGGTTTTCGGTCAGAATAATTTTGGAGTTCACACCCTGTAGTAACTTCTGTCTTTTGTTCTGATTTGGTGAGAATGGAGCTGGGAAGCCCAGTGGCTGAAAGCACTGTGAGCTCTGGGAAGGTGTGCAGGAACCGACAAGCCCTGAAAGCAGAAGGCAGATCTCCAGGTCCATACCTGTAGCGGGGAGGAAATGGGTACCAGGCCCCGCCGCCCGCTGGTGGTGGATCCTGGCCGTTGGTGGGGAGCTGAGGTGGGCTCCTCTGCTGGTACAGGAGCCTAGGCTGAACAGAGGGGATGTAGCTCCACAGAGGAGTGTAGGGCAACTGGAAAATCTGCTGTGTGCTATATGGAGCCACCTGGGGAGGAGAGAGACAGCACGCAGGAAGACATGCTGACAGGCAGTATTCCCAAAAATCTAAACTGGAGCTGACTGAGATATTTTTTAGGTATTGTTGTGGACTTTTTCCCCTACTTCTCCTATCTCTCATTGCAGGGACTTCTGTCTCCATTCTAGTTTGGGCTCAGATTGCTTAGCTTTAGGAGGTATTATTCAGATAAATCTCTGGAGCAAAAGCTAGAGGGTCGGGTGGCTATGCTGTATGTGCAGCTGCTGGAATTTGACCCTGTAAGTTCTCTCTTTAGCCTTTTTTGATACTAGAAAAAGAACTAAATGAACTTAGCCAAGCTCAGCATCTTGTCCCCAGATCTATTTTTGCAATGGCACTGATGTCAGTCTTGACATATGGCAAACAGTACTGACTAATCTATAGTGCTTAGCATCTGTATTCTGCAAATTAAAGCATATTTGTAACCACTTAAACACACCTGTCTTGAATAGCATCCAAAGGTAGGGTGCAGAGCCTGCTGGAAAGGGATCCTTTCTTGCTGATGATGTGTACCCTGTTAAGCATATGGAAGGCATGATGTTAAGAACAGTCTAAGCTGGCCCATTAATTACTACTGCCTTTGTTTGAGCTTTTTAGTGGAAGGTTATGCTCAGAGAAACCAGGTCAAACTAAAGTAATTACTTAACGTTGGGCAAAAGTCTTCCCTTTGTCTCCCTGTGTCAGAGAGCTGCAGAACAGGTGGCTGCCTTCTGCTCTGTGGCTTCTGGTTTGCTTGGGGAGAAGAGCTCAGCTCCCTGCTGAACGCTGGGAGGTGGAAGGACCGTGTTCTGTCCAGTCCTAAGGAGGTCTCTGTGCTAACTAATCATTGATGCCTGAGGAAATGGGAAAATCCATGGACTCTAAACCACAGCAGCAGCTTAGCCTGGCACAACAGGTGTGCCCCGAGCCATGTCTCCATGTGCTGTCCTTTGAAACAGGCTGGTGACAACTTCTGGGGTGAAACGAGTTCTGTTAAAAAGGTAAAGCAACGGTTCTCTTTTTCTTTTTTTGCCAGTAGAATCAAAGGGAATTAGGTGAGAAGAGCCCATATGAAGCCATGGATACATGAGATTCCCAATATTCCTTACTTCTTTTGATTTAAGCATGTGCCACCTTAATAATCCTAGGTGGATTTTTCTTACTTCGATATGAGGTCCTGTTTCACTAGACTAAGAAAGCAGTATCCCGGCGTGTAAACAGGGTGACCGCATGAAATTAATGAATTAAGTCAAAATATTTGCAATACAGGATAAATATTTGTAAATACAGTATAAACATGGAAACTAATGAATGCTGAGAGAGGTCAACATTGAGTATATATCAATAAAACATATTATGATCACGAACATCTAAGAGGACTGCATTAGGTATCCTGTTTAAACTTTGTTAGTGACTCACTGCCACTTCAGCGTAATTATTCATTGCAGGATAGCTATCTGGCTTCTTTTAGACTCTGCCCTACAAATCAGCATGCAATTTTCAAAGCAGTGGTAGCCAGTGTCCTGAGCTTGTCACTATGGGCTTGGGGTTGTTCTCATCAAAATGTGCATTTATTTTACATTACCTCAATCTGTGGGAAGTTTGGGTAGAGTGGAAATAGAGGAGGTGGAGGTAAGCTCAGACTTGGACACACCAGCTGATTTAATGTCGTGGTTGTTGTAACAGTAGAAAAGCATGGAGTAAAAGTTCTGGCTTTGTATTTAACTTTTTTTTTATCCAGTGTTGCAGTAATTACTGTAAAAACAAAACAAAGTTAAAGCTGAGTAAACATACTCTTAATTAATCTGTGAAACACTTGCAGTTAAGAGGACATGCTTTCCTTGTGAGCAAACTGTTTAAGATGCTTTTGCAGGCTCTACTTCTACAGCACAGAGACCCCAAACATGGAAGCTCGCATTCAGCAGATTTCCCATGCACAAGGCTTGGGAAAGGCATTGCTGCAGAGCGAACCCACAGTGCTGCCCATCTGGCTCCAGCCAGCTGCTTCCCAGCAGCTTCCAGTAAGTCTCAGTTGGCCCATGACTCCCAGGTGCCATTCAAGCACTGTGCCCACATCCATACCTGGATTCTGCAGTGCCTTTGTGGCTGCACTGGAACCAGGTTTGGGGCAAATCTGGGTGATTGAGAGCTGCTGCTTCTGTCCTGCAGCTTGACTTTCTGCTGTTGGAGCTGGCACAGCTGCACGGCTCTTTGTGGCACCAAATGTGCCTTTCTGGATGAACTCTTTCACTGTCTTGGTTTCCTCAGCCATGAGCTGGTTGCCTGGGCCTTTGGCGGTGTCTGTGCGTTTCAGCAGGGATGGCATCTCTAGCTTGCTGCTCTCCACGCTGCCTGTTGTGCTGTCGTCCTCCAGCCCCTTGGAATTCTTGTGAGAATTTGCTGAACACGAAAGGTTGGTGATGGTGGATTTGGAAGAAAGCTGAGCATCGCAGAGAACTCTTATTTTCATCTCCTTTTCTCTGTTTCCAATCATTGCTCTGTATGTGCTTTCAAGTCCCTTTGTTTCATCTAACAACCAGTCTCTGTAAGAAAGCAGAATATGGATTGCGTTCAAAGTTTAACTTAAAATTCAGCTAATTTCCTTGACTCCTTCTACACTTTGCATTTCTCTCATTAATGTTCTGTGCAAGACTAGAATATTCCATCTCAACCAGAACAGAAACTTCATCTTTGACACTGTCCTTTTCCAAAGAACTACATAAAACAGAGGAGAGAAGAAAAAAAAAAAAAAAAAAAACGAACTTAATGCATCTATCCAGGAAAAAATGAAGTTGGATAACAGCATTTCACATGGGAACTCCTGAAGTCCTCTGGGAACTTAGAGTGGGACCACTGCCAGGGCTGAACAACTTTGTGTTCCTTTGCAGCAGACCGAAGTGCCTGCAGTGGTTCCCTACACAAAATACTCATTTAAATTCCAGTTTGCTCTTTCACAGCCAAGGATGCTCAATAGCTTAACATATTATCAATTTACTCATCTCAGCTTGAGGGAAGGTGATGCTCTGTGCATGCACCATATAGATACATATATGGTACATAAACAGATTGCTAGAATTAGGAAAATCTGAGTAGTAAGTATCTAATTATCTCTAATCATAAGATCACTATAATTAGTAGGATGCTGCTTTTCTCCCTATTTTCAAGAACAGATATCTTAACAAAAACCTCAACGAATTTATGGATATAAAAATAGAAAATTGCTGTTACTTCCAAAGTAAAGTCTATTTCATACAACTTCTTTCCCTATCTTTCAGTGGGATCCCTGTCTCCAGTGGTGACTGGAAGGACCTGAAGAGCTGGTGGCAGCAGTGCTTGTCTCAGAACTACACTTTTGGTGTTGTGTGTTAGGTTACCAGTGCTGTGTTTCAGTGTATTTACAAGTGACTTTTTCAGGCACAGAATAAGGCTCTAGAGCAAAGATGTGAACGCAGCCTGTCATGTTTCTAACTCTGATGCTTGCCTATGGAACGCCACCCTCTCCTCATGGAAGAACATCAGCTCCTGTACATGTCACTGACTAGTGATGTCCTCATCAGAGGGGGTTCCTTGTATCACCCCTTGGTCTGTGTTCTTAGCAACTTGCAGTTCTGGATTTAAATACTCCAGAACAAAACCAGGAAGGTGAAACTTGTTTGTTCAAAAGATTCCAGTTACATTTTAAAATGAGCATACCACCAATTTGCATAAGTCAATATTTTAAAATAATTAAAGATTGCTAAATTGAGCAAGGTCATGTGATGTAGTCTTTGGCTACTGATGTTATTGCAGCTGGTGAGTTGGGGAACACCTTTATTGACAGTTGGCATATAAAAAGATGGATTGAGCAAAACCTTTCAGTACAAATCTTTCAGGACTAACAGTACCCAAGGTGTAGAGGCTTCTACCTCCAAGGTCAGAGGCAGAAACCTGACCTCAGGCTGTCTCACTTGAATAGTTTTCATTTTAAAGAAGTTCCCTTGAATTTTATACAGGAGTTTGGTTTCAGCACGTCAGTTTTGGTGTCTCCGGGTTCTTGGAACAACTGATGAGCAACGTGCTGTGCTGTAGTACTGTGTTGTACGGGTGTATGCAGGGGGTACTTCTTTCCCCAAGAGCCAGCTAGCTAAATGCAGGAACATGTTGGTGAGAGAAGTGGTCAGACGAGTTGCCAAAGGTAACTCAGAAGTTCAGCAGGTGAACAATGAATCATTTTTTTGAACATGAGGACAGTACTCTAGCCACTGTCTTCTTAGTTTCATCTGATTTGGAGTTGCTGAGTTTGTCTCAGGTCCTTGCTTGTTGTCCCTGCCTTTATCACTTGTCCTAAAGTCACAAGCTCACAGTGATACAGTAAAACCCAGACCCCTCTGACCTGCTGCCTCAGCCCACTTCCAGTCACTTCAGGGCGACTGCAGGTTGCCTGGCCTGGGAGTCGTGTTGGTTAGGCTGCCGTATAACTTAGCCTACTGCTGTAGCCAGTGCAGCTCCATTGGGTTCACTGTTTTTTCTTGATTTACCTGGTTTCATTTTCTGCATTTTTTTCTAGTTTGATCTTTTTTTTTAAGAGAAGGGTAAGGAAAGGAGCCAGGACTCCCAAGATCTACACCCTGGCTTTCTCATTGATTTAGCGTTAGGCACTTTGCCTTCTGTGCCTCCATATCTTCAGCTAAAATTATCTGCTTCCTCAGCCTGTGAGGTTAGGTATTAAAAGATGCAATGACTGTTTTCACTGCATCTGGCAAGATGGACCAGGTACGTATGATGATTTATTTAGTCTTTAAGAACCAGGCATGTGCTAATACTTGCTGATGGATAGCTGAATTTGTAAATTTTATTTTTTTCTGCTTCAGGAGCATACAGTAAATATTATCCTATTAATCTGAAGAGCATCCTTCCCTCCCTTATCATCATTTGTCCCATGGAACATGATTTGGCATAATTTTTTCTGTGCTAAATTCAGCTTCTCTTTGTAAAGATCAGCTGTTTACAGTAGCTTCCTTATAACACTTTAATTTTCGATTTTGTTCCTTCTGAATGCTGCTTTCAATTCTTCCTGTAAATATTTTGATGTGTGTGTAGTTGTTTTTCTTTAAATGTTGTGGGGAAGTGAATGCAGCAGCTGCTTATGGTGCTTCAGATTTTGAAGTAGCTAGATTTCATGGGACACACTTTCCCAAAGAAAATTGGTTATAGTGGGAGAAGTGGGAATACTTCGTCCCCTTAGGGGGCTGCCAGAAGCCAGCCCAGCGCCCCGTGCCCCTGCTGCTCATTTCCACTGGTTGTGAAGGCCCTGCTCGGACAGACACCGAAGGAGCGGCAGCAGCCCCTTGCTCTGCGGTGCTGGTGGTCACTCACCTGTTCTGGCCGCTGCCCCTGCTCTGCAGGGAGCCTGGCCGGTCTGCGTGGGCGGTGGGCTGCAGCCCCTTGGGGAGGCTCTGCACGCGTTTCCAGATCTCATGGCAGGCCTTGTCCAGGCCATCCTGGGGCGTGTTGTCATGGATCCAGATGTACCGTGGGAACGGTCCCAGGGGGAACGGCTTCTCCGGGTTCACTTTTGGAGCTGGAGACCCGTTCCCATCAGTGAGCATCCTTCAGCCTCTTCGCATTCAGGCGATCTGCTTGAAAGGTGTTTGTGTAGGTAGCAAACGGAATGCAGAGCCGTGGCAACCACAGAATGCCAGGACCTGGCAGGAGATAACTGGAAATACCCACTGGGCTTCCAGCAGCTGCCAGCAGTGGAAAGGGGATGGCAGTGTTGTATCTCTCACACAGCTGAGAGCTTTCTACCTAATAAATCTGTAACTAGATCCAGGCTTCCCAGGTTCAGCATTCAGCTGTCCTTTGCCCTTCCTGTACTTGAGCCCTGCCTCATCCTCAGCCCTAAGGAGTGCACAGCACTCTGTTAACTCGTGGTTATGCCCAGATCACAGAATGGTTGAGGTACTCCGGGCTGTTGAGATGCAATAAAGTTGGCTAAATACCTGCTGAGAATGTGAGAGGTAGCAAGGCCTGAAGGCAGGAGGCTCATCTGAGCTCTGCTCTGGCTGCAGGGCTTCCCAGCCTCTGGAGGGTGCCCCCACCCGCCAGGACTCCTTACACCAGAAGATGAGATATGAAATGGGTGGTAAAGGTCAGAAATGGGCAGCCAGCCAGGACCTGCAAGCCTCTTCTAGGGGGAGGTGAGTTGTAATGGCAGAAGCTGGTGGCTGTGGTGATGGTTTCTGCTATATTTATCAAGCTGCTGATTTAGCAAATAAATGCTGTTTAGTTTTTTAGTTTGTTTGGTTTTTTTTTTGTTTGTTTGTTTTTTGAGAGGGAGAATAAGTTCTCTTCATCGGGTTTAGGGTCTTCTTTGGGAGGAAGCCCTTGATTTGAAATAGGCATGGATTAATAAGCCAGGAATAATGTTGAACTGTGCCTCCTCAATGGCTCGATTATGCCTGTGGACTGCTCGTGACACTGGCAGACTTGGGCTCTGCTGACGCGCTGCTGTGTGCAGCAACCAAGGCACATCTCCGTCTGGGTGCAGCATCGGGTGGGGGGCCCTGAGGTGGATGGCTGTGTAAGGGAGAAGCAATGTACAGAGCTGTCAGGTGTGGCTCCTAGGTCTCTGATCTTTTTATTTGGATCTGTGCCTTCGAACAATAAGGTCTCTTTGAACAGGACACTGCAGTTAAACAGACATAAAGCATCTCTTTCATGTAACAGCCCTGGTTGCCTTGGCTCTTGGCATTGGTTCACAGTATAGGCAGTGGAAGGATTCAAATGCAGAGAGGACAGGGAAAGGGAGTGAGAAAGAGGATTGATCCGAGGGTGGAGGGACAGATCTGCAAGCCCTCTATAATTTGTTTTTAGCTGTCAAAAAAGCTCATTCAAGGCAACCGGAACAAGACTGAAGAAGGGGGTTTTGCAGCGAGCAACTGCAGCAAATGCAGAGCCCGGTGATGGGGGCGGCCCCGGGCCGCTGCCCCCGGCCCCTCCTGCAGGGGAGCACGGGCAGGGCGGGGGGGATCGCGGTCATGGGGCAGTGGGCTGCTACTCGTGGCGAACGGAGAAGCAGGCGCTAAGCAGGGTCTTGCCGGGAAGGGGCGGGGGAGGGGAACTTTCTAGGGTATCTCTTTTTTTTTTTTTTTAAAAAGCTTTAGTGTCATTAACGAGTCAGAGTTGTTTTTCTTGTCCATAGATGTGAGCATCTATAATTTGTCATTACAAAGATAATCAAGATCCTGACTGTATCTTTAAAGGACTGCATTTTTTCCCCATCTTGCATGCAGCCACAGGGATAATCGCACTAACAGACCTTTTTTTTTTTTTTTTTTTTTTTTTTTTTTTTTTTTTTTTAAAAAAAAAAAAAAAAAAAAACAAAAAACAAGTGGGAGGGGGGCTGGAGGAGACTGCTGCTTCCCGGCCCTGCGGAGGGGCAGCAGCGCTGCCAAGCTGGTCCGGTGCTGTGCAGGGGGTACAGCCAGCCTGGCCGTTCCCAGTGCCCCTGGGACAGGTTGCAGCCTGGGGGTGGCTCTTCTGTGTTCTGCTAGTATCAAATTTTGCTTCATCGGAAAAATAGAGTAAATATCATCAAGTTGTTTACAGAGGCACGGGCAGGGGGAGCGTTCTGGGGGGAGGCTGCATTGCTCCAGCAGATCTCTTAATAGCAGAGATGCTGCATGTCTGTACATATGCATGCTAGGCTCCTAGTAAAATGGGGGGCTGTGGGGCTTGCTGCTACACAAGAAATCTGTGGTGTGCCTTAAAAACAATGACTACAATGCTAAAGCGTAATTTGCGGCTTGTTGGTTGTGGTGGAGCGGGGACTGGTGGGAGGACTGTGCTGGGTCCAGGAAGCAGAACGGAGGCAGGTCTGGTCGGTGGCTGCACAGCAGCCCCTCGCCACAGCACCCGTGCCCCCTCCCAGCATTTAGGGAAAGAGGAGAAGGAAGCTAGAGGAGCGATTAATCAAGTGGCTAATAAAAAAGTATAAATCCCCGGGGACTGCGTGCTGCTAATGCCGGGGAGCTGGCTCGGAGACAGCCGCCGGGAGGGACGAGCCAGCCCTCCTCTCCTTGCCTCTCCTCTCCCCGAGCTGCTGCCACACTTGGTTCATTCCAGCTGCAGAAGCTCAGCGCCTTCCATGCGGTGGGATTCTTTTTTTCTGGGCTGAAAAAAAAAAAAAGAAAATAGCAAGCCTGACCTGTTTTTCTTCCCCCCTCTTTCCTTTCTCGTCTTCCAGCCAAGCCGAGGACTATCCCAATCACAAACGGGGGAANNNAAGTGCGAGAAAAAGGACGGGGGGGGGGGGGGGGGGAAACCCAGCAGCAGCGAACCCCCAGCACACCCCATTCCTGCTGCCCTTTGACATGCAACCTTCCTTGGGATGGGACCAGCCGGGATGCAGCTGCAGCCTTGGAAGGAATTGGGGAAAACTGGGGATCTTGGCTCTGATGATGGTGGAAGTGAGCTCATGGAGCCGGGTGCTGCTGCTCTCCGTGGGGCTGCTGGCTGTCTCAGCGACCGGTAAGTGTAATGGAGAAGGCTGGCAACTTTAGGAGCATTTGCCTTTCTGCTGCTTAGATCCAGGGACTGCTGCTAATCCTCTTTCCTGGGGTCTCTGGTGTGTGTGTGCATGCATTGTATGTCAGCACGTTTCCCTGTAGTGTTCAATAAGGAATGTATTTTCTTCAGACCTTTCTACCAGATTGTTGCTCCCAGAGGGTAGAGGGAAACAGTTTCAAATGATGTAATAGGATCAAATAGAGCCTCCTTTTATTTCTTCTTCTCTGCTGGGTCAAATAATTTGTGCATTTGTATGATATGCAAGATGACTGTGAAAAATGCCATCACTGTTTCCCCTGTCTTTCCCTTGCATCTTAATTCATTTCACTACCCACAGTGTTTGACCACAGCTGATAAAATAGATGTGTGCACTCTCTGTGTGAAGATGGAAGCACTTCTTCTTCCTCCTTCATTTGAAGTTGATATACTCTTACAGATGAGCTGTTTGGCCTCAGCATAATGATTTTTCTGTGGAAAATAGATTTATTGACTTGGAAGACAGACAGAAATAGGCTTGAATTTGAGGGGAGGGCATGTCTCCTCCCCAGTTTCTGCAACTGACCTTGTAGCAAAAGCATATCGGAGGACTGAAGTTTGTTTCTGGTGTAAACAGCAAATATTTAGGGACTGTCCTTGTGTATGTGGGAGGGGGAAGAGTGGGAGAGCTGAATGTTTGGCAGTCTTCTTTCAGTACTGCTCTGCCCTGATCTTCAAGAGTTTCTGAATAATGTTTGCCTTACCTGCTGCAGGCTAGGATAGAGGAATGTCTGCGTGTGTGTGTTCATGTGTTTGAAAGCTTCATGTTTTTTTTTTTTTTTTCTTTTTTGGAAAATCTTGTGCTATCTAGAACGGAATGCTCATTTTATTATGTAAGGCAGACTCTTTCTCTAAAGAAATCCAGAATAATTAACTGTTCTTCACAAGCACTCTTGCAGTGGACCCTAGGAGTTGTGCTAACTGGAAGCATCTATTAGGGAAGGAGTTAAAAGCGCCCAGCCACCCACAAGTCATAATTAGGAATGGGGATTTCTTTTTAGTGATTATTTTTCCTTTCTTCAGCAGGAGCACTTAGTCTATACACAAGGGAGATCTGTTCCAGCAGTTTCTGTTGTGCTTTTCTGGTATGGAATAGGATGATGCAGAGATACCTATGTAAGATTTATGTCACATTTTTACAGATCTTTTTTTTTTTTTCTTCTCTCCGGCTATCTGTAGCTTATTCATACTGGATTTTCCAGGTTTCTTTCTGTACCTGCTTGTTCAGTATTTAATCCTTTCTTTTCAGGCCCCAAGCTCCTCTCTCTGCATGCTGTTCTGATGCCTTCACCCAGTGGCTGGTGCTCCTTTTTTCTCTGCAATTAAATCTGCAAAAGCTTTTTAGGTGCATTTATTTATTTATTTGATTTGCATCAGAATTAGAGGTATTTGTCAATGACTACTCTTTCCTAGCTCCTTCCTTTTACCAAATTCTGGTATCCCAGTAATGCTTTTTGTCAAGGCAAGGGTTCCACCTTGAAACGAGTAGCTTACCGCAAGATCTCCAGAACACAGTGACCATCCACCGAGTGAGCACAGCCACGTATTGCAGAATCCATTGCAGTTTTGGAGTCTAATCCCAGAAAGTATGATTAGTGTGGCCTGGAGCTTCTGGTACCTTTGCTAGCAAACTGTGATCCGTGGTAGAACAAAGTTCCTAAGAGGCTTCAGTTCTAATCTTGCTGGTTCTTAGGGTTTATGTAGGTAGTAATGACCGCGAGTACCCATAGTGTGGCAGTAGAGCTGTATGTGTATAAAACTACCAGTTAGTAGTTCTGGCCGTCTGAAAAAAATAAGGGAAGGAAATCCTACTTGGATCACATCAGCAGTGTTTGTTGGTAGCTGTGTTGTCCAGGAATGTCCTTTTTTAAAAAAAAAAAAAAAAAAAAAGGCCAGTTGCTGCGTGTGCGTTCATCAGACACTACTGCATCTGAAGGCAGGGTAAGGTTGCTCCTGTTTGTGGAGATAACTGACTCAGCTGTGGGAAGGAGCTTTATGACATGCTGAAGTTTTATTATTTGGGAGCTAGGAGGAGAGGAAGCGGTTCATGGTTTTCTTTTCCATGTTCCAGTGGTGCAGTAATTTGACAGCATTTTAAGATCTGAGGAGGGCCCTGAATTTGTCTTTGGCTGTTGGTTGACTGATTCACATATGGCCTCTCAGAAACCAAGTGTATAGAATGATTCTGAGATTTTATTTCTTGATTGTCAAAACAGGTAGCCTTCATAGGAATAAGAGTTCTGCTGTTCCCTTCAGGGTAACTGGCTGTGCGTTGGCACTGGGGCACGCATTTGCTGCGTGTATTGGCTGGGTGTATTTGGTACACGCAGTTTCTTTTGAAGGCCTATGATAACGGGCTTGATGTGTTATTCGCGCTGCTTTATTAGTCAGTATCTTGTTTTGTACTGGGTAATGGAAAGTTGCACTGGCTTGAAGCATGGTCTCATCAATTTAAAACCATTGCGGTTTTCTTTCTTTTTTTTTTTCTTGATAAAGGATAGTTTTTGGCAGTGTCTTCCTCAGAAGAATGGAGGAGCAGGAAGCTGTTTATGAATTTTGATGTATGTGTACATATCTACATCATAAAATAGCCTTTCATTTTGCTCTGTGGTCATAAATCTCCACAGGATGAAGAGCGATTTGGGGTACTTGGTCTGCTAGGGAAGCAACTTAGCTCTGAAGTTCTGAGCGAATTGAGCATGTTTTTTAAGGGATAAGGGTGTGAGATATTAACTCTGGAGTAGGGGATGTAAGTTTGTTTAGGAGAGGAGGAATAATCACCACCAGCTTGATTACATTTGGTTGTGGGACATGACGAAGCCTCAGTATTTTATGGAAGTAGCTGAGCATATCATTCCAGTCCGAGTCCTGCTGTTGGTTTTGGAGCAATATGGTTATCAGTGCGAAATGGAATGAATGATTCCCACTTACTCATTCATGTCTTTTGTTACAGGAAGGGAGGTGTTTCTGGCAAACGTTTAGAGGGTGCAGCTCATTGCCTGGGATCAGACTGGCTTAGTGCTTCGAGGGGGAGGGCAAAACAGAAAGCTTTGCATTGCTGTGCTCCTTCCTCACCCTTGGGTCTCTGGGGAGGAGATGCCTGGTCTGTAGGCTTTCACTGTTCTACAGGAGGGTAACACAGGTGATCCTTAGGTGGATGAGACTGGCCCAGTCCTTCCCTCTCTGTGTGCCTGTCCGTATGTGCCTGGACAACTGTGTGGCACTCAGTTTTGACTAGGGCATAGTGAATTTGCTTTCTTACCTCTTCACGTGGGTTTGCACGCTCATGAGTTCTCAGTGAAGGATGTCTGAATTCATCATGGTCTTCTCCATGGAAGCAGGTACCCATCTGACAGGTAAGGAGGCACAGGGCAAGGAGCCCTTACTGGGAGTGCTGCAGTGTGTGGCACTGTCTTGCTGTGTAACCTTGGCATGCAATTTCACTTCTGTTTTCTCATTCTTTGTGCTGATTGCTCTTCGTTGGGGGTACAGGAGGCTTTCCTTTGCCATATAACTGTTCATTGCCCATCACTCTGTTTTTTGTCTCAGCGCTGCTGAGGAACATCTGAGCTCAAGCTTTCCTTTCCACAGAGCCCAGTCTGTCATGTCAGATACCTCCCAGGGAAACTCGGTGTCAGCTGGCTGATGGCTCCCGGCTGAGGCAGCCTGCAGTGGTGCAGAGGTGGATGTCTGCTCCGCTGATCCTCAGTGGCTGCCTTCCGGTTGTCTATGACTTTCTGTCGGAAGAAGGCATCTGTCAAAATGGGTGCAGGGGATGTGATCCGGGCAACCTGCCGTAGCTCCCGGTGGATATGCTTTTTGCTGAGGTGGTTTAGGGTTCAGGGTGTATCTGACCTGTTGATATATGTAGCATTCCTGCTGTAAAGAATGCGTTTTCCTATACAGGAGTGAATGCCTTGTAGATCTGCTTTTAGGGACAAGAAGGGACTTCGAGAAGTAGGCACCTGCATTGCTTTCAAAGAAATCAAGATAGAGATTAAAAAAAAATTGTGATGGTAGACCCCATAGTTTGTGTCTACACAGTGTCTCTGGAGGAGTGAAGTACAGTGCAGTTATGGAAATCAATGTACTTTCCTTGCTATAAACATGATGCAGTGCAGTAATCTGCAAAACAAATATACTGCTGCCGTGCTACGCAGTGGCTGACTGATCTGATAGTTGTTAATGCATAACTGGGAAAATCCCATTGATTAAAGAAATCAAATTAACTCTGTTTCAGTCTTTGCTGCCATGGACACAGCCAGAACGGAGATTGCACACAAGCTCGCTGCAGCATGCTATTTCTTCATCCCTCCCTTGTGAATAGTGGAACAGAGGGTTTTTTTAGTTTGTGGCTTTCATATGGTGTTCTTCCCATCTTCCCAGTCTGAGGTACATGCCCTGCTTCAGTCCCTTGCAGGAATGACTGCAGTAGTTTTCTGTCTTTGAGGTACTGACATCGCTGCCATGATACACTGCTGCTTGTTTGTGTGCACACCACTGCTGTCTGCCAGGTGGGAGGAGAAGCAGGAGCTGCGTTAGAGCCCTGCTGGTGCTAATAATTTGTGTGAGGCCCGCGTAATCATGAAGCAGAGAGATCCAGTGATCTGACTTTCACTGGAACTGAAGGAAGATTTTGCAACTGTGAGGCCTGGAGCAGCTATGGTTGCCAGGGAGATGTGTGATAAAGAAGCAATTAAAAAATTCTCCCCATGTTACTGACTGCAAAAATAAAAAAGTCTACTTGAAAATGCCCTGATGACTTGGTTTGGGGGGAAGCAGATATTTAGAGAATGAAGGAAGGGGAATGTAACTTGAAAGCACATCCATACAACACATTTACCATACGTGGTAAACAAATTTATATAAATTCTAATAAAACTCGTCCGCTTTGAGGGTGAGCAGGGGCCCTTTTGTGTCCAGCGCTGTGTAAACGTACCACTGGAGGCGGCTCTTGCCTGGAGGAGCGCACAGTCCAAAATACCAACGCTACTGGGTATAGCTCTTGAATGTTAGAGGATCACAAAGGCTGGGGGAAGACCTCGATGCAGCGAGGTTTCTGGCCATGTTGCAAGCAGTCTGCTGCTTCAGTTACATTTGTCTAGACGCAGTGAGAGGCAACCAGCGCCACCAGAAAACAGCTTTATGCTCCTAAGTACACCCAGCGGGGCTGGGTAAGAGTGCTGCCAAGCTCTCATCAAGGCCTGGTGTACCTTAATGTTCTCTGGCATTGGTGTTTCCTCCTTAGTAATTCTGAGTGACCTCAACATGCAAGTTTCCATCTGTAATCAGGAGGAAATTATCAGCATCTTTTATATCCTGCTGGCAGGGTTTCTTCTTCCCTTCCACCCTCCATAGAAGACATTGCTGCTCCTGCTTCATTGTTAGCCCTGTACAGAGACTGTCTGTCTGAAAACATCTTGCTGTAAACGTAGGGCAGGTAAGAGGTGGGACTAGATGCAGAAAGACTTGCCCAAGGTCACACAGCAGGTTCGTAAAGGAGCTGAGAACAGGCTCAAGGCCTTCTGCCTCCCGTGTTCCTGCACACTAGACTGCAGCACAGAAGTGCCATCCTGTTGCTGCTGAGAAGAGATGTTTTTAAGGTGCTTTCTCTCTGCAGATGAGCTCTGAGCTGTTCTCTGCTAGCGGATGTGGAGGCATTTTACAGTAGCTACCCTGAAACAGAACAATTTCTCAATCCATTTATCAAAATGTCTGCAGTTACCATTTCAAGGCAGATAAAACAACAATGAATATCAATAAAGGTGTCTTTATCCAGGACATTTTAAAAATGAAAGAAAGAGAAGATTGGTTCTTTTGGCCTCTGGCTTGCACTAGCACTCTGGACTGTGCGTTCTCTCCTAATGTAGTGGCTTTATTTGGGTTTCATCCACCTGCTGTGTTGCCACCTATCTTTCTTTTAACATAAAGAATGTAGCTACCTCTCAAGCTGTCAGTTTAGTGAGATGCAGACCAGCAGGGCATTTCACCACACGGGTCCCGTAGCTTGATGATCCTGGTTCCATCAGCATCCAGAACCCATTACTTTAGAAGGTGCAAGAGTACTGAACTAGAGAGACAAAGATGAATTAATCACAGCTAGAGAATTAACCACAACTGGGGATTTTATGGTTCAGTGCTCTCCCGATGTTTGTGCTCTTTCTTTCTCCACTTGAAGAAGTCATCAGAGCCCAGTTCTTGCCGTTTTCCATGGCAGTTGGCTCTTAGAAGTCCTTGAGGCTCTGAGCCTTTGTCCTTCTGTTTCACTTACTTATCTGTGAAATGGGGATAAGTAGAATCTGCAAAATCCTAAAATGATTTACAGATTTATTCTGCAGAGAGATCTTAGTGTGTTTGTGATAAGCTTTCAGCAGATACAAATTGCACTCTGTTGATTAGCCACACAAGTTTTATGCTCTTGGTTCTCTCCCTTGATTGCACGGAGTGAATTCAACCATTTCATGTACAATTTGGGATTAATTGTGAATGACATTGAGGTGAAAGTTGTCTGTTCACTGCTGATCTTCACGAAATAAAGTACTTGTGGCAAAAAGTCAGAAATGTAATGACATGCAGTTTCTGTTCCAGCCGAGGTTGCTTAGCTCCTTCTGTGATTTGTGGTATATTACTTGCACATTTTGTATGGATGCGTCCACATTTACACCTTTTAGGGAAAGACTGCAGCACAGCTTTTAAAAGAATTAGGTGCTCCAACACAGGTAGAAGGTAGGAGACCTGCAGCAGATGAAGAATTTGCCAAAAGCATTGAGGAATGAGGTACTGATCTTTAGCAAAACAGGGCACTGACCAAAGGAGTGGTCTGGATGCTCAGGCGTGAACCTTCCACAGACTCCTTGGCTCGGAAGCAGCTGTTTAAGCTGTGTGAGCTTCAGCTTCTTGTATGCAGTGGAGAAAACAGTGGTAATGCGTTACGGAGACTGAAGTTTCAGGGACTGCAGAAACGAAATAGAGAAGTTATTTCCTGATCATGGTGCTGCTTACTTATCAGTAATTTAGCAATTTTTTTTAGTTTAATTGGTGAAAACAATTTGATGGATTAACCTTTTTTTTTTTTATAGAAAGTTTGCCAAAGAACTTTACAGTGGGGGAATGTCCTGTGCTTGTTACAATTCTGCCCGCACTCTGCTTTTGCTGCCATTGTGCTTCCAAGCTCAAGACCTAGTGGCTTGTAAAGGGGGCTCTGTTCCACTGCTCTTCTAGCTGAATGGGCAGTTTCAGCTGGCATTGAGTGTCTTGCGAAGGAGCAGGTCTTGCAGTTTGAAAATGTAAGGATATTCTGGGTCTCATTCTGTTCCCCAGCCATACCTCCTTCACATTTCTGTAACTCCGTTATCTTCAGCAGGTTTCTTCCCTCCTCTCATTGGTACAGGGCGAAGGAGGATCTGGTCCTTTGTCAGAGAGGCGCTTGATCTGACATTCAGTGAGCTGCTAGAGCCAAGTTGGAGGTACAGAAAATGGAAGCTCATTTTTTTTTCTGTAACAAAGGCACAATTCAATATTCCTTTCACATTTGATACACTGAATAATAATATCAAGAAAAATATATATCCTTCCAGAAAGGAAATCTATTTCGTCAGAAGGATAATGAGCTTTCCCAAAGCCAATGCCGTTTTAAAAGATGCCACTTGCATCATGCAGCATATTGTTTATATCCCTCTATTGTTTTTTTGTCTCCATTATGGAAAGGTTAGGCGTTGACTGTGGACACTGCACATCTGTCAGCAACAATCCTGGGATGTGTTCATTAAAGTTAAGCACCACTTGAAAAGGACTCCATAGTAAAAACTAGTGTCCACATGCTGAAATAATGAGCATTTGAAGGGTGGGGAACTTGCCCCTGGTTGGGCTGGGATTTTTTCTGATGTTGAGTTTAACACACAGCCTCTGTGGAAACCCGTCCTGGAATGAAGAGGGACGGTTTGTTTTGTGCCGACGCCTCTGCAGGGTTCTCTCTTTCCTGAGGGCTCCGGCTCTGTTTCTGGAAGCTGAACATCATTCTGAATGATGTTCAGGCGATGCAGGTTTTCAAAACGTGGTGGTAAAGCAATTGTGGTGTGTTTCTGTGCTTCGGTAGGGTGTTGTAATGAAAATACATTTAAAAAACTGTCAGGTGCACGTGTGCCGAGGGAACAGCGTGTGAAACAGTCTCCGCAGTGTGGAGATTATCTTAAAGCCTGGAGCTAAGGCACAGTGAAACCATTGTTGTTTTTGTGGCTGTTTTTGAATGAAGTTCTTGGGCCTTGATGGTGAGGACAGATCATCAGGAACCTCAGCAGAGATGCCTCAGACCAAGGCATCTTCTGTCAGCGCTAGGTACAGTGCTGCTTCCTCTGCCTCGGCGAGGCTGTGAGCAAACAGTCCTGCAAGCCCATGCTGTCGTTATCTCTTCGTAAATAGCTGAATCAAGTCAACTGACGAAGTCGGCTTAGGAACAGCAAGTTAATTTCACTGGATTTGAAGCGCTCCAGAAAATGTTTTATAGGAGGGTCTGGTATTTGTTCCTACTGAGTGCTGCGACAGCCTTAGAGTACGAATTGTAACCTTTTTTGCCTGGTAGCCTGACACTGAGGGCTATTATGGGGAGGTTTTTTTCCTTTTCCATGACTGCATTTAGCAAATGAGACTTCTTACAAAAAATACGCAATTTGAACCTATGAGTGGATTCAATTCACCCCTTGTTAACTCTTTGATTGAGAGCTATGTAGATTGAAGAAGAAAGGTATTGATCTACTTTTGGGATTGATTAAATAGAAAGTCTGAGGGTGAAAATGAGTTTTTAAATGAATGGACAAGCTGAAAGAAAAATGAAATTGTATGATACACTGGAAATAAGTTCTGAGAATCTTCGGCATAGATGGAGGCCATAGAATACAGAAACTGTGAGAGTGCTTTGGGCTTGGTACATGTACATGTGTCTCAGCAGGCTGGTACCTACCATGAGGATTCTGAATTGGATCAGAACAGGATAAAAGTAAGCCTGGTTTCTTAGTTTCAGAGCATACATTGGTTGCTGGTATTATGTCTGGACATTGAAAATTGTTGTCTATGTGAAGGAACTGAAACTTTCAATATAGTTGAAGTGTTTCACTTTTTTTTTTTTTTTCTGCAGATAATTCATTAGAAACCTTCTGTAGCTATTTGTTGTTTAGGCCGTATTACTGCCAGTTTTTCCCCCCATTTACCAAAGTGAATTGCTAGCTTCTCTGTGCAACATGGACTTCTGATGACTTTCATTGATTGCTCAAGGTGAGAAGTGGGTATTTGGTAGTAAATATAAAGTGCAACAATACTTAAAGGATGTGAAAGTGCTGTTAACAGAATCAAATAAAAAATGGATTTATATCCCAACTAAAACTCCCAAGAGAAATTGCCTTCTGTTTGCTTCTTTTTGTAATTCAAATATAATAATAGAAGAGCAAGCTGTTATAATGTAAACACCTGGCAGTGTGTTTTGTTGAAAGATGCACTTATAAAGGTACAGCACATTTCTTTGAGTGTGGAGGGAAGAGAATTGTAGCAGAAGAGTGGAGTGTGTACTTATCCAGGATGAGTGTTTTTTTTTTTTTTTTTTTTTAATTTAATCTGAAGGTATAAGGTTTTGGTCACTACTGACAGCTAGTTTGCTGGTTATGGCATTAGCTGAATATTTGAAGCCTGTTCTGTATCATTTCCTCCTACAGAATGCCCCTGTCTCCCTTCTGTTTAGGGCCCTAGGTGCTAAAAAGGGGTGGTGGCCACCCTGCAGCTGTTGCAAGCAGAGAACAGATTTGAGCAACTCCTGGGCTTCCCATGGAGTTATAGATGGATGAAAATGTAACCAGGTCACTCCACGGACATCTGACAGTTTAAGCCAGAAGCTTAAACATGGTGGGAAAGGGGAAAAAATGCTTGCAACTCCCTCTGAATGTAGGGCAGGCTTGCTTCTAAATAACGCTATATCCACTGTACTGTTCTCCTCAAACTATCAATTCTCCATCAGTGTAGTGATGGAACTGCAGTATGGTGGGAACTCTTAGCTGGGTCAAAGATCTCTCCTGGAACAAGTTCCATTCTCACTGGCCTTAAGGGAGCATTCTGCTTTACAGATGGACACGCTGCTTCATATCTAATAAGGCAAATAAAGCTGCAGGTACTTTAAGTCTTTTTATAATGATGTGGATTTGGTAAAAGAAGGAATGGAGACTAATGAAAATCTGTCATAAGGAAATTTTTAAATTAGGCCTTCGATGTGATTTGTGAGGTGGATTTCACCCTGAACCTTATTTCACCTTTCTTGCTCCTTTTTTTGACGATAAAGGAGTCCTGACAAATAGGTTTGAGCACAATGGATTGGTGGTTAAAATGCATATTTTCTTTCACTGGAAAGTAATTGAACTTGAAAGAAATTGAAAAATTTGTTTTGGAGATAATAATTAGCAGCTTATAAATGAGACTGAGTAAAATTTCCGCCTATGAGCGGAGTCTGTTTGGGGTTTGTGTAAACGTTTTTGTCAAGTTGTGGTCCTTTTTCTGAATTTTCCTGTCAATTGAGATGAGCTGCCAGGTGGAATGCCAAGTTTGGGGGAGACTAATCCGAACCTTGGGACCCTGGAAATAGCAGATGTGCTGTAGAAAGGCATGCCTGCTCCATAAAACACATCACTTACATGGGTGTCTGAGCTGCAAGCGGGGAGAGTGGAGTCTTCGCTGCGGTCATTTTACAGATGCAGAGGGAAGTAGGAGTAAAACGTTACGAAGCTAGCCCTGACCACTGAAGGTCCATTTGAAAGGGGACTTGGGGTCCTTCGATGAATTCCTTCGGTTTTGTGAAGTCTTGCACAAGGTAACCACCTATCTCATGCTGGAGATATTTAGTTAGGGTCAGGGGTTGTATCCAGGCCTCCCCAGCCCCAGCGTAGTGCCTTAACCAAACGGTCCTTCCTTAGGCTGGCTCTTGGTCTCGGTGAGCGCAAGCGTGCCGGGTGGGCTGCGAAGCCATTCCCCCGTGAGCAGAGCAGGGCGCAGCGCTCTGAGAACGGAGCGTGAGCGCTGCGGGGGAGGTTGGATCCAGCAAAAGGGTGTCTGGGCAACGGGAAGGCCGTGAAGGGAAGCGGCAAGAGAACTGGTGAGGCTGCTGCTCGCCTTAGAGCTGGCATGCGAAACGTATGTGTAAATTGGTTAATGCTTTTGAGGTGCTTTGACGATGGAAAGAGCTGTACAAGTGCTTGGTGGTATTGTTGTGCTGACAGTGGCGATGTGGAGGAGTCATGGTGCTCAGGGAGCTGACAAAATTGATTAAGAGATAATTTTGAAAGAGAAAGTTTTGAAGGGAGAAAATTACATCCCTGGAGAAGATGCCATTCTGGCTGAACGTTGGGATAACTCACTGCTCAGAGCTGAGCAGACGATGTCACGTAGCGGATGGTCTGCACAAGTTTGCCACCTTCATCAGGAATTAGGCAGCTGTGGATAGGCACATTCCACGTGGGACTACAGGGGAGTGAGTATCGTCCCTTTGCAGAGAGCCCAGCCTGGAGGTGTGAGATGTTCCTGGCTCTGCTTGGATTCAGCACTAACAGCAAATGCTTCATGTAGCCATACCACTGCCTTGGGGCTTGTGATGTTTATTGTATGGGACAGAGTGGGAAGAAACACAGATCTTGAATTTGTATGAGGAATCTGACTGGGAGTCCCTTACCCTGGCTTTAAGCCAATGCAGGGAGATATCAGTGTGGCAGAGCTTCACTAGTAGCTGTGTTGAAGCTAAACCCTGCTTACAGCGGGGTGAGCTGTAGTGCATTTGCTTGCTGACAAGATTCTTACTCTGTTTGTTGTTAAAATGTTCAGAGCTTGCTTTCTTTCTGTATATGCTCCTTGCATCAACAAACTCGGCCAACCCGATCTCTGTAGGTCAGTGGAGCATGGAAACAATCTCTCCTTTTGTGATGCAGGCAGACCCATTTCTGTGTTCCACGTGTGTCTGTTTCAGAAGCTTTCCAGATGAAGTAAGCAATGTGGTCTTTGTCACTGTGTTTTCAGGGAAGACTGAAAACCATGATTTGGTTAAAAGGTGCTGAGGCATTCTATGTTGTGGAGTAACTAGTAATTTAAATTCCTCATCAGTGTTGGCCAAGCAAAGTTCTATTTTACTCCCATGTATTTGAAATGTTTTCTAACATTGCATCTGTTGCTGTCCACTGGCTGTTGGATGTGGTGGTATATGGAAAGGTGTGCCTGCCTGCCTGCCTCCAGCTAGCTGTCTTGAACTAGCACAAATAGAATGCAGTATTTTTAAGATTGCTGGTATGAAATATTAAGGAATATATACATATATACATATATACATTTATGTATCATAGTACAGGTTTCTTGGTTTGCTTTGATACTGCTTAGATTATTTAGCATATATTAGCAGGGATTTCTTAGATGATTATTAAAACCAGATGCACACTGTTAAACACACCAGGAATACATTTACTTAATTTTGTCCATCTACTCCTATAGTAATTCAACTGTATTGTAGCTCTGTAAAAGAAGATGATGGAGTTTTGCTGCTTATGTCATCATGTGTTGGTGCAAATCTTCACTGCTAAATCCCTGTCCTGTTATCTAGCTTGCTTTGGTTCTGTCTAGGTTGTAAGCATTTGTACAGAAGTCTGCAGGGGTAAACACCTCTGAAGTAACTGAGAGAGGTATAGCATGCACCTGGGGAAGCCAGCACAAACTGTCACAGCTCTTTGATAACCTCATGGGGGTGTGTTGTGGTATTCACTGAACAGCTCAGTCCTTACCAGCTACATCACAGTGTGAGTATTTAGGTCTCCCTTTGACAGCAGTCTGTTGTTGAAATAAATAAAAGCCCGATGAGGGTCTTGAAGACTGAAGTCCCTTCTGTCTCCAGGTCATCCCAGGGAAGGGGGCCGTCTGTGTCAGGTCAGCGTGCCATGCTACCCTCTGTGCGCCTGCTAGGAGCAGAGAGCTTCGGCCCCGGGGGAAGATCTGCCATCTGCTATCATGGCCGTGTGCTCACTTCAGCAATTTCTGTCTGAACCAAACAAGGCATTGCTTTCCAGCAGATGAAGTCTCTGGCCTTTCAACGTGTCAGGGGGCTTCTGTGCAGTTGTAAAACAGACGTATGTGTAGTGTCATGTTCTTGTGATTTAAGTTTTGCCCTGCAGTGGTTTTTGATGTTACCTGTAATTGGACATTTTCCTTTTCCTTTTTCTTTTCCTTTCCTCAACAGCATATCAGATCTCCTTTGATCTTGTTACTGGAAGTGTATGCCCTTTTGAGGTTCAATCATGAAATATAGAAACAAAGTTTAATAAAGCTGAAGGGATTTCTTTTTTTCCTCCAGAGGAGAAGGTTAGCCGGGTGTTGAGGAGGGAATGTACAGGCAGGGACGGCAGCCAACACCCCACCCGTGTGGGTTGTGTTCGTCTGTGGCAGCGCTTTCCAACTTTTTGTTGGAAACAAATGTTGTTGACCTCAATATTTCCAGTGTAGATACCTTTATTATATAATAATTTATAATTACATTGGTTATGGTATTACATAGGTTCCTGTTCTAGGAAATGGAAGAACTAGCATGCTTTGGTCTAGGATTTTCCTGCTTTGGAAGGTGTGTGTTGCTTCCAAGACATGTTGTAAGGGCTGGAGTGTTGCAGGGCAATGCAGCGCAGCGCTGTGCTGCATGGGAGTTCAGGGCTTGCCCCTCCTGTGCTGTGGAAGTATCTGCAGTTTCCAGCTGGAAGGTGGCTTGGTTGGAGCTTTTACTGGAGAGTTCCAGTGATAGGAATGTGGCTAGAAATCCCCGACAGGTGCGGGGAATTTTTGTAATCTTCCAAAACAAAAGTTTGGTAGGGAGAAGATGGGTGGGCACATGTGGGGAAAACCTAAATGTGTTATTACTGCATCTTCGCCCTGCCATCATTGCATCTGATCCTTTTTTAAAAAAAAAAAAAAAACTCGGGGAAACCCTTAGAATTGAACTGTTAACTACGGCTGGAGCAATGCCTAAATGCTCCGATAGCAGCCTAAGGCCTGGGCTCTGTTCCCCAGGTCTGGCCAGCACTGAGTGGGACAAAGCGATGGCGGTGGGAGCACGAGGCAGTTGGAAGGAAGGGAAGCGATGCCTCAGAACTGGAGAGGTGCCTAAGCTGGGCTCAGGAGTGGTGTGTTGGGTTTGCAGTGTGCCCACAGTACCGTGAAAACCTGCTGTAGTGTGGAAGCTCGCATACTGCTTTTGGTTTGAGGCAGGTGCTGTAATTCTTCCTGGACTTGGCGGAAGGGGCATGAGCTAGATTCAGATCAAATGCATGTTCTTTGCCCTTGTGTTCTTCATTCCATGTGTTCAGAGTAAAAAGGCCCTGGCTATCTGTGATGTAAATCATTCCCTTGATGATGTTCTTGAATCCAGTGGCTTTTGATTAAAAGTTATAGTTAATGGCATGTCTCTGCATTATTTATTACCCTGAAGGCTTTGATATAAGACTGTAGGTTAAATGAAAACTATGAAAAGGTGAATACTTAGGGAAACAAGGCTTAGGTTTATGAAGTATGAAGGTACTTTCGCTGTGTGTTTGCTTAATTTGTGTGAACAAGAAAATCAAAGCTAGCCTATGGGTAAGTGAGTTCTGATTTCTGATTGTCTGTAAAGATCTGGAAGTCTGCTATGTAAGAAAGCACAATCGCTTGTTGATAAATGATTCAAAGCAATAAACATCAGGAAAAGGAATCTTCTTCCTGACTTAGATGGTAGATCAAAGAGTTCTTAAAATGGTTTGAAGATCTTCATGCAGTAAAGGTGAATGATTCTGAACAGCAAGGTACACAGGAAAATTTGGAGTTACTGATGCATGAGCAGGATCTGGCCCTGGTATTTCAGGCCAGAAGGGAACATGCTTGTGTCTGCAGGACATGAATTTCAGTTTTACAGGGGAAAGTGTGTTTTATGTTCATCTGTTTCATTGAATAGGCTAGAACAATACTAAGTAGAAACGCTTGTGCATAAGTAACAGATAGGCGGTTCTGCCCAGAGCAAGTCACTCTGTATGGTTTGATATTTAGTTCCTTGAATTGTGTGGTGACCATACATCAGCGTTCACAAAATTATTATTTTTTTTCTGCTGAGAAGCAAAGGGCATTGAGTTGTATTTTAGGAAGCACTTCAGAAGTAAATTCTGCTTGTCTCTCTCCAAAATACTGGGTCCATAGAGATTACTGTGTTGCAAACCTAAATAGTTAGAATGCTTCCTTCATATATGCCGCTAATAATCTGGCCTGGTAAGCTTCAGGAGCTGGAAGTAGGTGGAAGATGTTAACCAGTCTTGGATGTTCGTATTTTATATCCATTTCCTTTACGTTTGTACCATCAGACGCTTCTTAAAACTATGTAGCTCCTCTGGAGAGTGTTTGTAGTGACAATATTTGAATGTGCAAGGTTATCTGGGTCTGCAGAGTGGCTGAAATCCTATGTGGTGAAGCCTCCTGGTCCTTGCCAGGGTGCAGCAACCAAGGCAGCCTGCTCCTGTCTGCAAGTGTTTGTTTGGAGGAAACAGCAAAATTCCGTTGCTGTGAACATGCTTTAATGATTGAGGCCCTTCTTAAAGGCAGGCCGACTTGTGTCGGTCGGTGTGCAGCGGCCGTCATAGCTGCAGGTCACGAGACACTGGGGGCATGGGAGCCTGCTGTGTGCTGCCCACCCTGCAGTCACTGGGGCGTGAGCTGGTTCTGCCCCAGGGCTCAAGCAGTGATACTGCGTTAGAGGCGGGTCAAAAGCAGGAGCGACCAACACGAGAGCTGTCCCACGCTTGTCTAAACAGCATCAGTTTTATCGTGTGAGTGAACCTGCCACCAGCTTCTGTCCCCAGCAGCAGCAGTACCTTCTGTTGTCAGAAGTTCAGTTTCTGAGTTTGAGGGAGTTCTTCCTGCCCTTCTGGCACAAGACTCGTCCATACCCTGATGAGGGTTTTGCAGCTTTCCCAGCTCAACAAGCAGGGATGTGTTTGTCTGGTATGTAAGTGTCCAGTCATGTTAAGTTTTGTGGCATGTGATTTACCTGTGTATTATAAAATGCCACAGGCAGCCCCAATTTCCGTTAGAGATATGGTTCTTCTGTGAGCATGTTGCAAAGTGAATATTTCATCGTTTTCCTTGTGTGCATGGCCTAGAAGTGAGGCTGATCAGGCTGTTTCCGTTGTCAGGCAGTGCATATTGCACAGAACCAGAGCCGTAAGCTGAGGTGGATGAAGCTGACTTAAGCTTTCTTGTTAAGGAAATTGTTGTGTGCCTGGGTAAAGATGGTATTCTGCAAAACCTCAAGCCCTCCACTAATGTGTTTTTTTGGGGGTTGTTTTTTTTTTTTTTTTCATTGGTTGTGATCACTTTGGAGAGACTCTGTCCACTGCACAGTGCCAAGCATGATAATGCCTTTGTCCTTGTCTAGAAACTGAGTGCTACTGCAATGAAATTGTTGATTCATTCCTTAAAAAGTTATACCCTCATAAAAACGACTTTCAGAACTGAAAATGGCAGGTTGCATTGGCAGAGCATGAGTTAGAATTAGCTCCGTTCTCGGACCACTCGTCTCTGTCACAAAGTAGGACACTTGCCCACAAATGCATATCTGCTGATGAGTTTCATGTTGGTGTTTTAGCTCCAGAAAGTAAGAATCCATGGGTAGCAGTGTCAGCAGGTGGAATATCTGCGCAGATATTGTCCCTGCTGTGTCAGAGCTTCCTGCAGATGACACCTGAACTGTTAGCTGCATGCGTTTACCTTTCTCATTCCTTGTTTTGGCTTTTCAATAAGAGTGGCAAAGAGAGAGGGAAATGGGAGCGTTCTGGAAGCATGCAGCTCCTCTGGTGTCAGCCTGCAGCGGGTGCAGGAGGCTGCTCCCAGGCCACAGCTTGCGCTGCTGCTGCGGCCATGCCCTGCGGTCTGTCGGAGCGGGGCTGTCCCAGGGCTTAGCTCCTGCCTTCGTGCCACTGAGCGAGGGGAGTGGAGGGGCCTCGTGCCCAACGCCTGCGTGGGATGCAGTGCTCTGGAGACTTGGAAGAGTGTTGTCCTCAGTCAGAGGTGAACTCAGCTAAACCTCGTGGCACTGACTGGCATTGTCCTTTAGACTTCTCTATTTGGCTGCTGGGCCAAAGGGATAAAGAGAATTGGTTTTGCAAGTGTTCAGAGGAGAAATGGTGTGTTTCCTTGTCATGTACTTTAGACTTCAGATAAGGTTTTGTCAGTCAAGCCAGAGCTGAGCTAACTCATACCTGAAAACAAATTATAGAGTATGCATAAATTCTCTTGGGCTTCCTGGATCGCTTTCCCACGCCTGCTGACTTTTTCCATCAGTGTCCAATATAAATGAAGCTCCCTACTATCACAGTTGATGAAGAATATATTGCTTTACCGATTGTCAGCTTTTAGAAAACTAATTTTTGTTTGCAATAAGCAATTTTTTTTTAGCTGTGTGCAAAGCACATCTTGGTCAGAATCATGAACATGCAATTATTTCAGAAGATTGGTTTGATATATCATAGGACTGTGTCATAATTTTCTATAACATATTTGTTTTTATTCAGCTGGGTTTAAGATGTACACTTTCATGGCCTTATACTTTAATCACTAATTATGCAAGGACAGCACACATTTATATAAATCTTAAATCTTGTCTTTCATATGACCTTGGAAGTGTTTGGAACACAGCATCTCTAACCTTGAATTTATTTTCTGAACTTCATACGGCATCAGTAGCTTTAACACCATCAGAAAATAGAGAGATGCAACCTCTGTTATTTCCCAATTTCCTTAAATGTTTCTGATGACACTTACAATTAAAATAAAATGTGCAGTAGAGACAGATTCAATATCCCCATATTGCCTACTGCGTGCCAGTCTGGGTGAAGGAGACAGAATTCAGTCACATCCTAGAGAACAGAAATCTGTGGATCTTCGGCAGTCTCCAAGTTACTATACCAAATCTGGCCGAATTTTAGCCTCCTGTGATACAGGTGGCAGTCCTGTGCAGCCCGCTGGCAGCAAGCTCACATGTCCTTTCTGCAAAGAAATAGAACTGAGGCGGAGGAGGGAGTAAGATTTCACTCTTGTTCATTTATATTGACAAAATGTGCTGAGAGATGCAGATGCCAGGTGCCACCGAAATGCAAAGTGCTGGAGTCTGGCCTTGTTAATGAGTGATGTGCCTAGCTCAGCTTCCATCCCCCATGGATTGTAGGGCTGTCGTAACTCTTGCTGATGTAATGAGCACGATACAAAAAGAGTCTTCGGGTAGTAAATATGATTAACAATTGAGATTCATGAAGGTGTGAGCTTCGTCCTGCAGAGACAAGTTTCACTAAGCATTTTTGCACCAAAGTAGGTCAATTTAATTATAATTGGCTTTAATGAGCCCTACTCTGCTGTTCTTTACCTGTAGCTGGTTGGCACTCAGAAGTGCAAATGCCATTGCAGCCTTTGAAAAAAGCAATGAGAAACCAAAGCAGTGATTTTATCTGATTAAATTCGGCTTGAAAGGCATGGTTATCTGCATAAGCAGGGCTAAACAAGCTGGTATCAGTAAGAAAAGCCAGACCAAATGGAAGCGGGGCCGCTGGCTGTAGGATAAAGGTGAAACGTTGCTCTTAGTTTCACAGCAGTTGCCTTGCAAACTGTCTGCAATTTCATTTTGGTGTGAGTGAGTGGGGGCTCTTCCATTAAAGCTACAAAGTTATCCAGGATTGTTTGGGTGAATTTGTCTTTGTGCCTCAGCAGACATTCCAGTAAAGTAGCAGTGATGAGAGGAGGGCACTAAGGAGAATTTGTCATTGAGGCTGTCCCCAGCAAATTTGTGTACCAGTTTCCCTTGAGAGAGAAAGCAGAAGGTCTCATATATCCAGAAATTGTGCATCGTGGCAGTTGGTCTTTGTCTTTGGGATGTCATGTTCACAGGTAGTGCTTTGGGGAAGGAAAAACTGATTGAGGGAGGCTTTAGCTATTTAGCTGGTGGGTGCAGGATGGGGCTTTGCCTCAGAAATGGAGCCATGGAGTCAGGGCATACATCTGCCCTGTGCTTAGCCTGCATGAGGAGCTGAAACAGCTCAGAACTGGGCGAGAGAAAACAACAGACCAGGAAGGCAGCCTATCTGTATGCACAGCAGAGCCCTGACGTTAGCTCAGTCTTCTGTTCCTCCAGTGCAACTGAGAGTGAAAGAAATGGCCAACTTTGTCACCGTTATTCTGCTGATCTGTGGCCTCTGAACCCCTCATGCTCTGTGGCACCCAGCTTGGCCAGACACCCCTGAAACGGGGTGAATCCCTAAGCGTATAGAGCATGACGAAGAGTATATTGTATTTGGTCATGGGCGGTGGAAGGACCTCTGGGTGCGCAGCTGGTTCTCAGTTACAGTCGGCAGCTGCCATAACTCAGCTGTTATTAGCTTGTATTTAAAGCTAGATGAAGGGTTGCAGAAGAGAGAGGTGTCTGGGTCTGAGCTCCTGCAGGGAGGACAAACAGGGCATCTGTAGACAATGCCTTCATCTGCTCCCTGGGACAGGGAGTTCCTGAGGAAGAACAAATACAATGGAAAGAATCCTACATGATCTGTTTTGATGGAGATGTTAAATTTTGTGTTCTGCACCATCTGACTTCTACTTTTGTCTTCTCTTTTGCCAGCCCAGAACTGCAGTCATGTTTTGCATGGCCCGAATGGGACAATACAGAGCCCAGGCTTTCCATATGGATATCCAAATTATGCAAACTGCACGTGGACAATCACTGCGGAGGAGCAGAACAGGATACAGCTTGTTTTCCAGTCCTTTGCATTAGAGGAAGATTTTGATGTGTTATCTATCTACGATGGACTGCCTCAGCAGGGGAACCTGAGAACAAGGTATGTTGTCTATAACAGTGATGTTTATAAACATATTCCCCTTTCTGTCACTAGGATTAATGCATCTGGGTTGCAGACTTATGCAGCAATAAACTTCGTGAGCAATTCTTTCAGCTGCTTTGCTTTCTTATCTCTGATAAGGTTTGAAGTGTTTCTCTGAATGGCTGACTGTAATGATTTATCAGCAGTCATTCTAGATATCTAGAGATGTTAATTAGAAAATGGAGGAAGAGAAGAGCAAAGCTAACATGCGGAGGAGCTTCCTTCAGTCCAAAAAAGATTCTCTGAGTGGGAGGATGGGTAATGGGATTCAGTTATATCTCTGCCAAATGTTTTGTGGGTCAGTTTGGGTGATTCTCTGTATCGTAGTTTGCCCACCAGCTGGACTGGGATGGTAGTCTTTAACCTCTGACTAAACTGTTGGGCCTTTAGGGGCAAGGAATTATCTGATAAGATAGTTTAGTACGAAGAGTCTCTATGGAGTTTGCTTTCTAAAACTTTCAGGTAGCATCTTGGTATTAACAAAAAGTTAAGTGAGTGGCTGATGACAAAAGACATATTACTGTGGAGCAACTGTTACGTGGTGTGCCAGTTTTCAGCATCTGGAGGAGTAATAACTCCTAGATCAGAGGCATGGGTGAAATCTGCTTGGTGGTCTGTGACATGACAGTAACATAACTGAAGCTGATGTCTGATAGTAGTGTACTCAAAACACGAAACATTGGCAGCATCCAGTGTTGCAATCCCTAGTTAGGATGTGGACAGTTCTGGAAATTGTACTTCAAACTGTTTTAGGATGGGTCCCTTGACCTCAGTGTCTTGTCTAACAGCTGTAAAGTCTGAGTTAGAAACACTGGTGAAAATCAGCTCTTTGTGTAGATTATTTCAATTATGTAAATCAATCATATCTTCATCTTGCAACTGATCTTGAGAATCCTCCTAATTCTGGGACCTCATCACTTAACCAGAAGGGCAGGGTAGTGCTTTGCTTTGGGAGTTATTTAAAGGATGCCTAAATCTTACATACAGTTCTGCTGATGAAACTTTATATGGTGAGTAGTCAGTGCATCTCTTGCCCTGAGAAGTCCCAGGAAACTGCTTTTCTCATTTGCAGTGCCAGACATTTCCTTCTGCCCTCTAGATGTCAGAGGGAGGTTCTGCTGAAGAAGCAAAGTCTGTGAGTGAAATTAATTCAGAATTAGGGTCACAGTGGAGTAAATCAGTAAGACACTGTAGGTGAGCTGCATCCAGGTACTGCTCTGAGCTACTCATAAGCATGATAGGGTTATGGACAGAAGTACCAGCGAGGACATCGTGACACAGTCTGTCAGAAGAACAAACTCCTGAGATGCAACTTGGCATCTGTCTTGTAACCTGTGGCCTTGCATCTTTTAGGAAGGTAGGGAGGACAAATAACATACTTCCTCTGTATCACTGGTGGAAGTTTTGCACAACCTGAGTATTTAAGCATACGTAAGTAGCAGGATGAGACCAGGAGCACAAAGCAATGTGAGAACGTTTCATCTCTAATGCGTAGCTGAGCTATTCGGGTCGTGGTACGTATTTAGTGCAATAGAGGAAAGCAAAATAAGCAGAAAGATGTTGGGGGAGCTTTCCAGAGGTCTGACAGCACTTGCAGAGGATGTACAGAAGTAAGTGAGACGTGGACTCGTATGTGATGGACACTCGCCTTCTTCCCCCGGACGTTTCTAGATTAGTGATCGCAAAATCTGGAACCTGCTCCTCTGTTCGGTTTGCTGTCTAACCTCTTCGTTCAGCTAATATTTTTTCATACATCATTCTTGCCTCATTAAACTCTGAAGCTGTTGCCCAACGTTGGCCTTTTCTCTCCTTTCTGTTTTCTTCCCTTTGGCTATCAATTTTGTGTTTTTATTTTTTTTCTCGAACTGCTTTCCAAATGTACTCAATTCATCACTGAAGTGCAGCACTTGAAGATGGATGACCACACGTCATTCATCAAAGCTCGTGCTACCGGGGGGCGGGACAAAATAAGCTATAAGCAAGTGTACAAAAAGAAAACCTGTTTCTAGAGAGAAGATAACTGCTTTGTTCACTGTTGTTTAAGGTCTATCAGCAACACAGTTAACAAAGGCAGGAACCAGACCTCCCTGCTTCACCCACTCAAGCTTATGCTGTTGGGCAGCGCTGATTTATTTCAGTAGGTCTTGCCTGCTTGACTGGGAGAACAAAATGATCTTAGCAGAAACGAGTGGCTTGCCTGTTGATGATGTTTTTCTGTGCTGAGGGATGGAAGATGGTCATGTCTTCTCAAACCCCTGGTATTCTATTTCAGGTGCACATTGCTGAGTCCCCCTGCTCTGGTGTCTCCGTGTCACGCCTGCGCCTTTCTGAGGAAGGGTTAATAATTGTGATCAGCCTGAGCTGGCAAACACCCTGTTGTCTTGCAATTTAATGTAGTGTGAAAGTTCCCTAATAGAATAAGAGCAGATTTAATCCAATGAGACATTTGCTAATAAACTGCTTTACTGTATATTGGGGAATTTGCATTGTATGTTTGTGATGAGTAAGTGAATATTAAACGTGTTTCAGTGTCTTAATTGAGACACGCAGGGGTGTTGCCATCTTTCACTATGAATTTGCCTTGTTTGATGAAATCAGAGCTTACTCCAGAGTCCTTGCTGTTTCAGCCTCTCAGATGATTCTGCTTTTTCCTCCCACCATACACTGTCTTTCTGCAACTGAAACCACCACAAGCAGGGGCCGTTGCAGCAGAACCTTCTTTAGATCCTGAGAGCAGTGGTGGCTGCAGCTCTTTCTCTCCCTTGCCGTGTGTAGGATCACTGTGTTTTCAACAGTTCAGTTGAAATTTTTAACTTCCTTTGAGGCCTGCATGCGTCTTTCCTTCTCCTGAGCTGTATTTCACACGTAACCAGACCAAACTATCCCAAATGCCCAGCCTTCAGGTCCCTGCAAGTTCTGAACTGCCAGTGGGAGGTCGGATCTGAAGACTGCAGTTGCTCAAGAATACTTCTTGCAAATTCCCATTGTGCTTTGCTGATTGTCATTGTGCAGGGGATGCTCCAATCAGGTTGCCTTCCTGATTGCTCTCCCACCGTGCTGGGTTTAGCAGCTCAGCAGAGACCTGACTGAAATTTGAATATTTGGAGTTATTTAGGGATCTCAGATTGCTGTGGGATTTGGGAGATGCTTTGCACCTTTCCACATCTGACTGTTGTTCCATGATATAAGCAGACAGTAGCGAAGGAAAGCCAGGTGACATCTTCAAGCATTTTCATCTGATGCTGATGATTTGCAGGATGCTGTCAATGTACGAATCTTCAGTTAGTTGCTAACTTAACTGAAGTTTCAGGCCTGCGCTAAGACCTGGGGAAGGTATATTTACAGCATATTCAGTGAGTCTGTAACATCACAAGCATCATCCTGTTTTTCTGATGGAAGTGACTGAGTTTAACTCAAAATAGGACTGGTCAATTTAGAAAATCAGGTGTATATTTGTCCTATAAAAAAGAAAAAGCGTCTGCTATAGCCAGGATCCCGCTAGTGCAGCTTCTGTTCCTGCAGGAGTTCCTGGGAGGGGTGTGTGGACACCGCTGGGAGGAGCCTTCCTGTTCTGATGCCTCCGGAGTGTGCAGTGTCAGAGGAAATGTGACAGCCAACTGCAGACAGCAGGTTCCTACATAAAGCAAAGGAGCCTACTGCCTGCAGCTTGGTAGCGTTGTGAAGAACTTGTTTTCTAGCTCGTGTTCAGTGTTTTCTTTAGAGGTGATGTTGCTTTTTACAGGGAGATGCTGATCCTTTTTTCCTGACAGGTAACTGATGGGGTGAGGCGAGGATTGCCGTCAATATGTTGTGTACGCAGTTAGAAACATTTCTTTAGCCATATTTAATTGACTGAAAGATGAAGTATTTTGTTTTATCTTAAAATTGCGTGGCACTAGTGATGAGGTGAATTACCCACTGGCGTGACCTATTTGCAGATGCAGCAAATACCTGTATCTTGCCCGTTTCTCATTGATAATCTCTCAAATATTCTTTGAAAAATTGCACCGGGTGACTTGTTCTCCCGATCGGTAATTAAGTACAGAGCTTTTGATCTTAAAAACAATGAAAAGGGAGGAGGAAACAAAGGGAGCAGCGAAGGAGGGAATGCCGTGCACGTGCCGAGTGCTCACGCTTGCAGTGATGCAGCCCTGGGTTAAAAGAACGCTCTGGGGTTCTGCCTGCACAGGGGTTGGATTTGCTGGAGTTCAAGGCTGTTAAAGAAATTCCAGGAGAAGCAGCATTTACTGTCTGGTAATGCGCAAAGTTGTGTTAGGATCCTGTGTTGAGTCACCTTTGGTCGTGTGCCGCAGTCCTTTGTAGTTAGCTCATGTCTGCAAGGGGACTGCATTTCTTTTTACTAAAGGTGAAGATAAGTAGAATAAAGAGGGCCAGCTAAATCCTTCTGTCATCCTTAGTCAACTCAGAATCCTATCTCCCTTTTCCCTTTAGCAGAGTCCTTTTGTCACTTCATATTAACTCCGTGGGGAGGAAAAAACTCCAGATGCTTAAAGTTCTCTTCTCTGTAGAATGAAATGCACGCAGCTTTTTCCTGATGCTTGTCTGAACACTGCCTGCAGCATTAGGGCCTTTTTGCCCCACTGTATTGTTCTGGGGAAGTGCAGAATGTTTGAACTTTGAGATAATTGATGGAACTAAATCTGGAAGTCCTGGATTGCTAATGGGGTTAATGCAACTGCTGCTCAATTTTGAGGCTGTGCTCAAATTTCCTGTGTTTATTAGAATAGTGTTTATCACAACGGGTGATAAAAACTAATGGCGGAGTTGGGGTGGGAGAATGCTCCTGCCCCATGCTGAGCACGGCAGATGGAGGTGGGGTGGTTGAGCAGCCTCGGTCCTGGTTTATGTCTGAAGGCGCAGCACTCTGCGAGGCGGGACCCGCTGCTGTGTCGTGGCTGTGGCACAACGGGACCCTGCTGAAGGCCAGAACCTTTCAGCCATGGCCCCTGACCAAAATACTAACTGGGGAGGAAGCTTCCTGGCTGATAGTGTTCTGCATTGTCTCTGCTGGACTGGAATTTCCTCCAGGTGTGCCAGTTCCCTGCTGTGTGTTCAGGACAGGGCCTCTCTGTGGCTGGGCCTCTTACACAATATTTTGTTTTCAAGATTGGTTTGTTTTTTATTTTCCCTCTAACCTGTTTATTAACCATGGTAATGGGTAAAAATCTGCTAGAAAACCTTGACAATGACTTCTGCTTCATATTTAAGGTATGCAGAGCGTAGAAAGATTTTCTATAATTAGATAACATCTAGTAGACTTAATTAAGAGTCTGTGCTGGGGCATTCTGCTTTTGGTAGATCTGGGAATACCAGATGCCAATAGTAATTGAGGTGGGTTTTAAAGGTGGACTTTTAAACAATGTTGAAAGATCACGGAGGATCATCTGACCTAACGGTCTCCCATGCCCAAGCTGATACAAGCTCTGGAAGCCTCCTGCTTCTCAGGTGCAGAGCTGCAGGCTGGGAGGAGCCTGGCATTGTATGTTCTTCCCTAGACCCCTCTGGCTGGAGCTTGGTTTTCCTTCAGGCCAAATGTTAACAGCACGATTATAAGGCTTTTCGACAACAGAAGCGGAGCATCGCGAAGTCTGAATGCGATCCGATTTGCGACCACTGGAGACCCTGCAGTGCCCAAATCTAGTGTATATCTGCAAGGTGAGAGCTCTAACAGCTCACACTGGACTGCTTCTTTCCCTTATCAAAGATGGTTAGCGATAAGACAAATGCTGCTACTACTTTGCTACTGCATGTCCTGTACAGGGAAGGTTTATCATCTTTTTATGTATGTGGTGTTTAATATGATCACAGACAGTTTTAGTCAGTACAAGTCACTGATTTTAGACACAGAGTTTTTATTCTTTTAGCAGGAGTGGCGATTTACACAGCCAGTGGGCAAGCTTTTGGGGTTAGAGCGAGTGAGATGTGATTTTTTTTCTTTAGCAGTAGAGACAGGAGAAATGGAACCAAGCCGTAGACCTTGCCTGGTGCTCCTCATCTCCCCATCAGTGCTTTGAGGCCTCGCATTGTAGAGGAGGGCAGACAGCAGCATGGGGAGGTTCACTGGGCTGCCCCAGGCAGATCTGCAGTGCCCGTCGACTCTAATTCGTTATGCTCCTATTGGGCAGCAGAGGGTGGCCTGGCTTCCCTTGGACTCTTCAGAACTGGATTTTGGTGTGGTGCAAGAGCGGTTGCAGGCATCTGGTCCTTTTACTTAGAGAATATAATTGCTTGTGATTTCATAACTGTATGGGAAGCATAAAGGTTCTGCTGTCCAGAGGTGTGGGAATTGTCCTTATGTCCTCAGTTATTTTCTGATACTTAGGCCTGCAGCTGGTGAGCACTGCTGTAGTGGAATAAAGGGTAAAGTGAATATTTTATAAATATTTTATAAAGCAAATAAAGTAAAGGAAGTAAATGTTTGCATCTGAACTATCTGGTAGCTGTTGTCACTGATTCACGTGTTAACTGAAGTGTAAAATGCTGTTTTAGCATTTCTTACATAATTTCTTTTTGTGACTGACCTTAAGCTATCCAGGTGCACAACAGCCTCTCACTGTAGCTCTCTGCAGTTCGTGTGTTTGTGGCAGAAGAGGAGTACGGAAGCAGAAGTGGCTAATGTGAGAGGAAAGCTCTGTGGAGCTGCTGGGTTCGGACTCGAGGCTAAACACCAGCACTCACCTGCGTTCCTCACCTCTGCTTGATATTCAGTGCTCACACAAGGTGCAAGTGAACAGAGAATTAGGTATGACATGAATCAATATTAGTCTTTTTTGGATAACTCTTCATCAGCAGAAGCAGTTTTTTGCGCTGTACGATGAAAACAGCCTGAAACATCTAAAAATCAAATTTCTTATTAATCTGCTTTTTTTGACTGCATTTGTTATGAAGTGCAGCTTGCCCTGTTTGTGCCATTTGGACACATTCCTCTAACTCTTAGGTTTATAGACAGTGGATTTCTGCTGTTTCCTTCTTTTCTATTGTTATTAAATTTTGTTACTATTTACAATTGCAAATTAAATTTTAAGGAACTGGAGGTGGCATAGCTGTTCTCTGGTCAGCAGTGTGGCTGCAGTTTGTGGAAATCCCCAGGAGGATCAAAGCTCACAAGTTGAGCTGCCTGTCCTGGGATGGCCTGGGCAGAGCAGTTCTTGCCTTATCCTGCCACTTAGTAGTCACTTGGGGAAGTGAGGATTCTCTCTCCAGACCGACATCTGAAGCCTAGTTCAAACCCTGATTTTGCATGCGTATGGAGTCAAAGGGATGCACGGACTTGGCAGCTGAGACCTGGAGCTGCTCTGCATGTCAGCTTTGGCTCTTTACAGTTGTATAGCTTTAGCTTCTTGAGATTCAAATGGAGAAAACAGGAGGAGCCAGGGATGCATGGGTAGTAAGTACCAATAATAGCAAAGCCATAATTAACGTTTTTGCTTGATTATGTCTCCATGCGTTTGTTCACCCTCTTGTATGCTCAGCGTGTTCTGGGATTATTCACATGGCTAAACAACGAGGCTTTTGGCCATAAGATATGTTCAACCACTGTGCCCAGAGCACTTAGAATTCTTTCAGAAATCCTTGGCATTGTTTGCTTTTGGTACTTAGGAAAAAAGCTGCCTCTGCCTCTTGGGTATTTATGCTAAAGATCCCAGTCTCTGTTAAATTGTGAGGTTAGATATGATGCTTGAGGACTGCTCAGAGAGAAATCCTCTGTCTACTGTGGGGAAAAAATATAAAGCTCCTCAAGTTGGCAAATTCCTAGAGCATCAGCAGTGGTGTGCTGCTTCGTCGGCAGCCTGATGCTGGCGGGATCCTCAGCGGGATCCTCTTCTCCACAAACCTTCGCTGGTGGAAGGGAATCCTCTGAGAACAGAGGAACGTGCGTGCTTCCTGGGGCTCGTGGAAGCTCAGAGCATGTCCTCTGTGCTTGGCCTGTCTTGATGGCAGGCACAGGCTGGGTTTGCTGAAGTCACCAGGTCCTGCAGCAGTCTTTTTAAATGGGCAACAGGAATCTTTTGGGAAATTAAGTAACCACATGGTGTTGAAGGTGATCTTCCTTTTCTAAAACTAATTTGTATCAATGCCTGAAAGGAAAAATATTCTCTTGACGTTATTGATTGCATGGTGTATGTTCTTCTGGCTACAAACAGAATTTACCATTCTGTCCTACTTGCTAGATGGGACTGATCGTCAGTCTTTTCAAACTGACGTTTCCCTGCTCCAAAGAGAAAACAGTCACACTCACAGAGACTCGTATAAAGACCTTTTGTGTGGGGGTGGATGGGAAATGAAAATGAAACAAAACAACACCCACCCACTCTATTAAATGCACTCCAGTTACAGCGTGGTTCTTATCGGTGTCCGCAATTACCGCAGTGTGACCCGGAGCCTCTTCACCCAATCTTCTAGCTTGGCCTGCTTAACCTGTTGTTTTTTTCCCCTCTCTTCTAGAGATAACGCACTGAGGAAAGAAACAACTTGTGCTGTGTGTCACCTGGCCACTGACTTGGCCTCTGGGCCTACCTTACTAAGCTTATTTTTAGGGAATGCCTCTTCGTTTGTAGGCCTTCAGTAACAGGCTAGTTGGTGGAAGGGGGATGGGCAGCTTTCAGTTCTGCGAGGTGGTGGCACCGCTTGGAGCTGGTGGTTGCGTCCTGCCGTCAGTCCCATACAGTTTGTCATGAGCTGAGCACGTGGCACCCGAGCGTGACCGCAGAGCTGTGACTTGCAGTGCTGGAATTCAGCAGCTGTCCTCCAGGTCAGAAAGCAGCCTGAGAATTCTTGTATTCATTCCATCTTTCCTACATTTAAAGCTGTTTTGAATATTTATATCTGTTTAAAGTTCTTTAGGCTTTAAGATGCTTTTTTTTTTTTTGCACAGCATGCAATAGAAGAGCAAATGGTGTGAGTACTGGGGTACCTACAGCACCCCCAGTATGCTAAGGCTTGTTTTTCACTATTTGCACCACGTTCAACAGTGGGTGCTGTGTGGCTTGCAGGGAGTCCTGAGGATTTTTCCTGTTTACTGCATTTCACGCCGCTAATAACCTAATAAAACCTGTTATATATAACCAGAAATAACCTAAAACTGCCAACTTGTGAGTTGACGCTGCTGAGCCTTACTTGGTTTAAGTCCAATCCTGTCTTTGTTTACTCAGAATATCAGCTCAGATTTGCCAAGAGGTTACTAAAATTTAGTGAACCTTCCTGATAATTTGTTTTTCTCCTGGATTTGTAGCAACAAGACTAGAAATATAGCTTCCAAAGTTTGCAGAGCTCTGCTTGTATTTCACTGTTATTTGAGAACATAAAGACAGCACGAGCATGGAAGGGATGTGATAGGAAATTCCCAAGTTTGCAGTTTTCTTACTACTTTCCATTGTATGGAGAAAATGATGCATTAAAATTTGGTTCTTAGTTTCTGTTCACAGCTTGAGAGCCATGAAGGCCCCATGTATTTGAGATGTCTGTGCATGCTTTAGGTCCTATAAATAACATTTTTCTGGTGAGGATTGACCCAAAACCCATTCTAAATGAGCAAAGAAATCCATCCAGCCTGGAATTTATGAGCCCTGTGACTGTCCCCGGAGACTGTGTTAGTTAATGAAGCCTTTGTCAGTGTCAGAGGTAAGCAAAGGGCTCTTGTGCCTGATGAATTATGCTTGGCTTGGAGAAGTGGAAATGTAGTTGCTTCTTTAGTCACGCTGACACATGGGGCTTGATTGCATGAAGTGAGATTGAGGACTGTTTGCAAAGAGTAGGTAAACTTTCTGAAAAATAGCATGTGTCCGTGGGAACGAGTCCAAGGGACATGCTAGCTACTGTCTTGGTATGAAAAAATACAGCAGTGTGTTGGAAGGAGCCAATTGATGATGGTATTTCAAAGCAATGTAACTGTGAGCCAGCTGGGCAGAGGGGGTGCCTGGAGAGGAGCGCAGAATACAGCGGGCACCGCGGTGTTGGCTGGCAGCACAGTAGCTCGGAGCTGCCTCGTGCACCAAGAGCGGAATGAAGGTGGGGTCGCTGGTGCACTGGTAGCAGTGTGCCCCTGAGACGTGTGCTCAGAGCCTGGTTGGGGTTTGCCTCCAAAAGAATATTGGTTCTGGCATAAATAATTCCTACAGTTTCTAGAACTTGGATACTGTAGGAACAGCAAGATGTCCTCTCTCTTCTCTCACCGACTGCTTCATCCTATACCCACCACAACTGCTATTAAAGAGAAAAATCTACTTATACTGAGACCTGAGTTGGGGTGGGTTGCTGTGGATAAACTCCCTGATCTCTTGCATCTGTTCTTTTATTCTTGGCATAGTCCATAAATCAGCCTTGAGGAGGACATCTGTTAGTGGCTACTTTGTGAGGCTCTGTTTCCAGTTTCCCTAAAACTTTGATTTTTAAACATGCACACATTTCTGAAGGTGGTGTTCTGGCAGCGGAGTGCTTGCACATTCTTTGCATCAAGACTGAGAAAGTGAAAATTGTTAATAAAATATTGCTCATCTTACACCTATTGTCAGAGGGAAGACTGAACATACAGGTAGGTCTCTGAAACTGGTGAGTTCCCTCTTGTTTCTGTGTACGTCAGACAACTATCCAGCTGAACAAGGCACGCAGTTCGATGCCAAGCCAACTGGAAGCTGTTGGGCTGTTCCTGTTGGCTCCAGCTGGCAATGGATAGACCTCGTCCTTCAGGAACTGCCCCAGCTGGCTGCCTGGGGAGCGGGAGCTCCGGGTGGGAGGGCTCGCCTCCACCTCTGGGCTCTGGGGTCGTTCCTGAATGTAGTCCCTTCCACCCAACTTCGCTGGGAAATTGTCCTGGGATAGCAGGGGGTATCAGACTGACCCTCATGTCATTTTCACTGTGTATGGTGCAGAGAGTGGTTCATTTGATGGGAAATTTTCTTTAATAGGTGCCTTTAAATTACATACAGGAAAAAATCACCCAAGTATGGTGTAGTGTAATTTAATGCTGGGTTAAATGATGCAATCCAATGCATTTTCATTAGATGTTCTGAGACACTTCTCCAGCATTTATGCTTTAAAGGCTGCTGGATTGCCAGCTGCAATAACTATTTTGATTGCAGTCTGAGCTGATGGTGGGCATCCTACCAGAAAAATAATGTGCTCTGCTTTAATTATGGCACCTGCATCCTAAAATGGGGGGCCTGCGTCACAGTCTGCTGCTGTACTCAATACAGTGGAACAGGATAATGTGCAACAGGTGGAGGTGAGCCCATGTGTGGAGGGGTTTGGTGCATTTTTTCCTGTGCTGTGGTGCAAGGGCGAGCTTATCAGGGTGAACTTCTGGCTCTGCTTTAGGTTGGTTACCCACAGCAGGATCAGAATGAAGCCCGTGAAACACACGCTGAAAATCTCACGCAGTCATTGTTGACCCTGAGCAGCTTAAGAGACTAATCACTCAATAATCCATTTGGGCAGAGGTACAGACCAAATGGGAGATGATTGCTTGTGCTGTTATTACTGCCCGCGCCTTCTTGTTATGGCCCTTAATTTAAACAAGGAATGGAGTCTGCTGCATTTCTCTCTCTCTCGTTAGTGTATACATCTTTTTTTTTTATTGCTACACTAAGTAACGTGATGTCAGAATGTCTGGCTGACACATGAAGCCATTTGGGAATGATTACTTGTTGTCTGCAGTCATGTTGATGCCTGTGCCTTAAATTTGCCTGGGCTGCAGCTCAGGGAGGAGGTGGGTGTGCTGTGGGCTGGGCTGCTCTGGGCAGCAGCGCTGCGGCTCACGGCTGGGGTCGGGGGCTGGGATTGGGGCACTGGCCTTGTTGCTTGAGTTCCTGTTTCTTCATGTGAATCTTGCCTGTGCTCTTGCTTGGAGAAGATGACAACAGAAGTGAGAAATTAGCTGTGTGTGTTGGTTGAAGGCTTAAGAGGAGGAAAGCTGTAACTTTTTGACTGCAGCTGCTTCTAGTGGAGGACGTGTGGAATTTTGTGGCGTTTCTAGTGGGGGTTGTCAACATAGAAGATATGAAAATCAGTGTTAGAAAAGGTAGGAGTTGCATATAGACACTTTAAGGTTTGAGGCGTTTCCTGCTTCTTTCTGAGTAAGTTTAGATTTAGCATTAATGTAGAAAGACTGAGGCTAAACCTCTGTTACAATTTCATGCCCTTATACACAGACCATGCTTCACTTTCAAGGCCCTGTAACTACAAAGTATAAAAAAATATGCTTAAGGGCAATTTTGTTTCAGGTAGCACTTAATTCCCATTTTCTCCTATAGGATGTGCCCTTTCTTACAGGTAAGCAGACATGTAAATGTTGCCCTGAATTAAAATCAACATCTGCAGAGCGGAGTTGTCCTAGTGCATGCTGTGAACAGAATCCATGATGCAAAAAACTTAGTTCAGAGAGAGCAGATCTGCTCTGGAAATAAAGAGCACAGACTTCTGGTGACTAATTCCTGGGTAATGATGAAGCAGTACGTGGTGGTTAGGTGGGAAGAAAAATCATCAGGTTCTGTTTTCCATTGCATGTTTTTATTAAAGATGGTTTGTGTTTCTTGGATTTTTGTGTAGATAAGGGTCTCAAGCTACTTTAGTTAAATTGCAAAACAAATTAATTAAAACAATGGCACTCTACCTCAATGCTGTGCACAGTAGAACTATCCGAATCCAAAGAGAATACTTTGGAGCTTTTTTTTTTTAAATAGCAGCAATTGTTGTTTCAGCTTATGTGGACAATGGGTTTTACACTGAGTGCTGGTGAGTACTTTTCTGCCATTGTTGTCTGCCATCATTGGCAACTGCATGAATTTTGCCAGTAACGTAAAATTTTTGCTTTATTAAGGTTCTAAAGGCAGAACATGTCAGCTTCCATCGATCAGATAGTTCAGTCTGTTTGACATAAATATTTGAGTTTACTGAGTTAGGGGTAGAGTAAGAGTGGCAAGGAGAGTGGCACTTACTGTCTCTGGAAGTTGCCAGAGGCGGGTGACAACTTGAAAGAGGAGGTGCTTGGGTTGGGCCTTGGGGTGTGCTGGTCCCTGGCCCTGTGGTCCAGGAGGATGGTGGCCTCAAAACTAAGGAGTCCAGTTTGTTCCATGGGCACTTTTTTCATTCCATGCAGTATGAGATGAGGAAATGCTCCGAATAAAATACATATTTGCAGGTGCTTCCTAAGGGTGGTCTGTATCACAAGTTATCTTTTTCCCTTTCTGTAAGAAAGACTTGCTGCTGTATAAAAGATGTGGGATAAGCAACTGTGTATGTGTAAGAAGCATTAAACTTCCTCTCTTATAGCAGCACATTTATACCAAACTTTGTGTTGTGATCCAACTTGAACTCTCCTGATCTTGAAAGGCATCATGTGGCAGCAAGTCCCATCCATTACTGCCCCTTCTGCATTTTTGTACACATCTGGTTCCAGTACAGTTGTCAGGGATTGGGTCTGAACCTGTCCTTGATAACAACAGGCAAGAATTTAATGAGATTGCTTTTTGAAAAGCAAAGCTCCTTATGTAAATGTGTCACGTAAATCACCTTAGCCAAGTGTGAGGAGATGGATTATAAGTTATACAATTGTGATTGTTTGTGAGAAATGTACATTAGCTGTTCCTGGGCTGTGTCAACATAGCAACAGGGATTTGATATCTGTGATCTAATAAAGTATTACAAATAAAACATCACGAAACATTTCCGTAATAAAATTAACAGTTGCCATGTAGCTCTGAGTCTGCAAGTGGGAGAGAGGCTGATGCACAAAAAAGAAGCGGTCTGTATTTGCGGGTCCCTTCCAGCTGAACTATTCGTTCTTTTCTCAGCCTGGTCTCCTCAGCTCTGAGGACCTCCCTGCCCTTTCAGGCTCTGGTGCATCGGCCAAGTGGCAGCTGCCCCGCTCGTCGCGTTGCTGGCAGGTCGGGGCAGGGCTGGTGAGTGTAACCTTCCTCTTGATTTCTTTCAGGTTAACGGGTTTCCAGCTGCCTGCTCCTGTTGTGAGCACAGGGGCTGTGCTGTCCTTGTGGCTTGTGAGTGACTATGCGGTCAGCGCTCAAGGCTTCCAGGCCAACTATGAAGGTGAGTCTGCCCAGAGCGGTGCCTGTGTTGAATCTTACTTGTATTGCCTCATGGAAGGGTGGGAAGCTGAAGTGCAGAGTTTATACCAGGAGATAATAGATATACGCACGCACAGACGCTCCATCTAGGACGGATGTGTCCGGCTCTTAGGTAATTTGATCTATCTTTTTCAGAATTCAAATAGCTGATCCCATGCAATGGTGAATGGAAGGGATCCCCACCTCACATCTGTGCTCAAAAAATCTGTAAAAGCTTACTCCAACACCAAAGCCAGAGTGGCTGAGGCAGGAGGGCGGAGTGGAAATGGACAATGGAGTCCTCAAGTGCAGAGCTCTGTGTGGCCACTGGAACGTACAGCTGAGCTAATGGGGAGTGCATAGGCTGCATTTTTCTTTATGTTCTCTTTGCTTGTTTGTCACATTTCTTTTCCCTGCACCTTCCTCTCCAGCTATTTAAATTCACCTGCTGTGTCTCTTGTCATAAATAATGTGCAGTGTTTGGTGGCTGTGGACGTAAAGGGTTGTACGTGAAGGCTTGGTTGCTTCACAAAAATCTTGGGTCTCTGTTAGTGGAAGCCCTAAAATAGGTGAAAGAGCTGTTTGTACTGGAAGGCAGATCACCACTGCAGTGTGAGCTGGTACTGCTGGGTAAATGACAGGTTAACCATGTTTAAATTGGAGTTACAGTCATGTTAATTATTGAACCTTGAATCTTGTCTCTATCCCTGTAAATGTTTTTCTTTGGAGTCCTGAGAAGTTCTCAGCCTTAATGGTAGTTTTTGGTAATGAGTCCTACTGTCCAATTACCCAATGCATTAAACCAAGCAGATGCCTTCATTTAGGTGATGATCTAGTCTCAGCGTTTTCTGTGCTTCAGGTTCAGGAGAATTCTGTTTAAATGCCCTCTAATTTCTGTTTAAACACTGTGCTCTGCCCTGAGGCGGCAGTGGCACTAAGGTTTTATTACTCTCAGTGATCAGTGTTATAGCAGGTGTTCAGTGTGGCCAGGCAGTGTTGTTCGTGGCTGATCTGGGCTCTGCTCAGGGGGCAGATGTCAGCGGGGGGGGGCTTGTGACTGCAGTTGGCATGGGTGAGCATGGCAGAGAGAGGAAAAGGGGATCCCATCCCATTCGCAGACCTCTGCTAGAATGTGATAGTCACTTTGGCTAATAAACGTGACAGTACATGGATCCCAAACTGTGGCAGAGGACAGTTGTTGTTTTTTTTTTTTTTTTTTTTTTTTTTGTCTTTGAGCATTCATTTCTTGGCATTTAATTGCATTGTTGTTTGCACTACTTCCTTACCTCTTTGCTGTACTAGCCTGGTTCTTCCAATCACTCTCTTAGTCTCCAAGCAGCTCCAGACATGCTTCTGTGCAAAAATGTGTGTTTTGCAGATAAAATGTAAGTAATGTCCGTTTCCATAAGGCTGTGTTCGCCTTTCTTCTTTCGATACCTTCATGCCTAGTTGCTGGTATTGTTTCTGTGGTGCAGCAGGTGTTCTTGTACGCTGGCTTGCTCCAGGGCTACCCTTTAGTCACATGTTTAAACTATCTGAAGTTTGATGGTAAGGAGATAACCATGTACATTTCCAGGGGGAAAAAAAAAAAAATTTAAAACTGAACCACTGAGTGGCACAAAGCAGACGGAGGCTAAAAGCATGGGTCTGCACCTTCCTGCAAACAAGGTACTTGCTATCTGGGTTTTTGTTAACTCAGAGTAAAGGAGGAGGTAAGTGTGCTTTTGATCAAAGTGCTGCTGCTTTGATCCAGTTCACTGGTAATCTCCGACTTGGTGAATAGCTTGTGATTCGATAATTTGTGTTTAAAGACATGGTAATGCATCAGAGTCCTTTTGTAAAACGCTTCTTTATGATCTGCTGTCAAAGCGCGTTCCTTATTCGCATCCTCCCTTTAAGCAGTCCTTGGGAAATGCACCGGAAGAAACCCAGCTTGAACACTGTAACAAAAGAGCCTAGGAAATTTATAGGTGTAGGGACAGTAAAGTGATACTCAGACAGTGCCCTTAAGCTGCTGTCTGCTCTACCCTGGTCTTCTGGAAAGTAAAGAAATCAAAGCTGGCTTTGTCTCAGCCAAGGTCTTCCTTACTATCCAGTTAGTGCCTGGCAAAACCACTTTGCAAGCAATTTCTTGAAAACAACCCAGACATCTGCTCGTATCTATGTGTGTTTAGTCATTTCTGGCTGTTTCAGCACACACTTAAGCTATACATATCAACTAAGAAAGGGAGCGCTTGCATGCGTTGGTGGCAGGATGTGTTGAAAGTGTTTCTGCTGAAAACATTTAGGGATGCTGTAAGAACAAATAGGCAAGGTGAGTTTGCAGAGCTTTTTGCAGGCTCAGGTGGGGCTGGGGCTGGAGGTGCACTGGAATGTGAGGAATAGCCAGCTCCAGGGCTGCCACACGGTGACGCTGCTTGAGCCTGCACTTTGCTGACTGATTTTCCTAGGTGCTTGCGGGTTGCTGCTAGATGATCCTTAATGTTCTCTTCCTCTGACTTCATCTTCGTTTAGTTTGGTGTGTACTGCCAGCTTATTTTCGTTGTCTGATTCTTCATGTTCTCCAGTCTCTTGACATTCGTTGTGGTTTTTCTGTAGATGTCAACTATTATTTCAAAGCCTAGTAAATACCAGGGATTTCATATTCATCCTTCCGCAGTAAAAGCGCAGAGAGCAGACAGAGGCTGATGTGATGGTTGCCCAGCACGGCCATCTCCTGAAGGGTGGAAGCAGCTGCTGCTGCTGCTGACGCTGTTCCGGGTGCAGGAGCTCTGTTCAAGGCGCTGGCTGAGCTCTGGGGACCTGGCGGCTGTGCCTGGCTCTGGTGCAGGTGTTCTGCAGCGTCTCTTGTTAGCCGCGAACTCTGAGTTCCCAGATCCTGTGTTGCAAAGCGAGGTCAGAATGGCTCGTTGACATACATGCTGCTATGAATTTGCATTCATGAATGCAGAGGCAGCATTCAGGGGCTTCTGTGTGGCATGGTGGATGTGGGAAAGCTTACAGCAGCCTCGCATTTGAGGAGACACGACTGTATTGCCAGGAATAACTGTGCTTGAGTGGATCATCTGGAACAAGAGCGACTCCTGTAAGATGACTGGGAATAAGAAATTGCCAGATTTTTCTTGCTGAAGTGAAAGCTCAAATTTTCTTTTCCATTTAAAGAAAATACTTTAGTCAGAAGGATTTTTTTTTGAGATTCTTCTACTAAACAAACGGTTCTTAAGATGCTATTTCAGAAACTGTGTTTTAGAAAATACTTGAATTTAGTGCTTTCATGGCTACAACAGTCTTGATTTTTTTTTTTTTTTTCCTAATATACTGTCCCTGGAATAATGGTGATTCCACCATTAGCCTTGTTCACCCTCGGTCTGTGGGGTTGTTTCCTTTGGTGACTGAACAATTCTTAGCATTCCCAGCCAGCCGTTGAGGAGTCCTGCGTTTCATTTCAGCTGCAGCAGAGTTCTGAAGTGGGCAGCCATAAATTATCAGAGCAAGAATTTTTTAGGGTTTGAATTTTGACCATCTCATCCCATGAAAAATATTCTTGGAGACTTAGTAACCAAAAATGACCAATACTCCCATTCATTACTTCCCCTGAGGGATATGTAAAGCTAATATTAAGGCACATGCCTAGATTAGTGTGAAATTAATTACAGTCACTCCTGCTGTGCACCTGGTGAATACAACAGTGAGTTGACATTTAAAGTAAATGGGCCAAGTCTTTTACAATAAGAGGAAATCGATCTAAATAGCGCATCATTTCCTCCATAGTGCTAATAACAGTTCATGATGAACAGTGTGGTTTTTTTTTTTTGGCTTATTAATGTGAGTATAAAGTTATACTATCATTTGTAAACCATTACCTCTTGGCTGTATCACTTTAGAGCTGAGGGTATGAAAAATGGCAAGGGATTTAAGGAGAGATCCCAGACACTGCTCTTCAACCTGCGTGGCTGGCTAGGGCAGCGCTGTCAGCTCCACGGTGGGTGCAGCGGCACTTTCAGCTTTTCCAGGCCATAGGAGCCCATCTGGAGTGTTTGTCAGGCACAGCGCAGGCAGTCAGTGCCTGACTATCTTGCCTAAAACTTTTCTGCCCTGGGTTCGTGCACTGTAACTGCTGCAGAGAACGGAGGCGTTGGTGGCCGTGGGATGGGGTGGTTCCACGGGTCGCGGTGGGGTTGGAGCAGGAGGTGCCAGCAGCGACCTCGGAGCCCAGCATTGCGGTGTTGTGCCCTGAGGAGTGCGACCAAAACAGGCAGATGGGGAAAAACAGAATAAACGTTGTTGCTGTTTTTAGACTTATTTTTTTTTTTTTCTCCCAAAAGCAAAGTTCATTTAGAAACTCAACTGCTGGAATGTACCAGGGCATTTGGGACTCTGGGCTCCTGTGCTGCAAAAGCTGTGCTGTGAGATGCAGTACGATTGGACAGTAGGTGAAGATTTTCCTTCCCAAGACATCATGTTTGATTACAGCTGCAACAAATTTGATAGCTGCAAACACTAAGTGCCTGATTGAAAAGAAACAATTATGCCTAGAAGAACACTGCTTATTTTAAGAAATTAGAAGAGTTTAAATAACAGAGGGAAACAACCCCAAGCAATGGAACTGTTTTCCTTCATAATAAATGCCCTCCTCTTTCTCAAGCACAAATATCTCATTCTTTAGAGGGCTGTTTGTGGAGCTGTGCGTGCATACTTAGATAATACAGTCAAAAACTGGTTCCTGTCCGTTTTATCCATTGCCTTTACTAAACCCAACCAAGGTTTCCCGACTTGCTCTGTGCACATGTTGTCACTGTGCACAGGCTGTGAAGCTGCTCCATGTCTCCGTTTTCCCATCTGTCATTTGCCTTCACAGTGACAGTTGCCCCATTAAGGGAGGACGAATGAGTTTGATTTCTGTCTTCAGAAGCAGAGCATTCCAGCCTTCAGCGAAAGGAGAACTGTCCAAATCAGCTTCTGATTATGACTAAAACCCACAGTGTCCTTAATAAATAAAAACTGGGAATTCTCCAGGACCTTGGAGTGTGCAGTTTCTGGAAGCCCTCTGATAAGCTGGGAAATAATGATCCTAGTTTTCATAGATCAGAGTGTAAGAATTTGGATGCCCAAACCCTTTTACTTTCGGAAAAATCTTTAACACAAATATCTGGGAAGAGTTTCTGAACATTTGGCTTCACTTTGCCTGTGCTGGGAGGAAAACTTGGGCTCAGGTGGTTTGGGAAGGATTCATGGCTGCGAGAGAGTAGCAGCTCGGACATGTTGGTCCTGCTGGCTTGCAGATGCCACTGAAGAGCCTGAGTTGTTGTGGGGAACTGCAGAGCCAAGGGTGATGTGTGCTGCTCAAAGCACTCTCCATCTGGGTAAACAAACTTCAGAATTGCCAGGCTAGGACTGAATAGGGTAAAATTTTTAAAGCCGTAACTGAGCGTACTTTGCACACCAATTTGCCTTCTAAGCAAACGCTGTATTGGGTTCATTTAACCGTCCAGCTGGGTCCCAGCTCTCTTGGTACCTGAGTCATAGCCTGAGACACTCTGGGTCCTTGGCACATTTACTTGGTGCTTTTCTTTGAGACCAGGGCAAATGAACACAAGTCCTGCAGCAGTTAACCCTTGTTTGGGTGGCAGTGGGAAGGACGAAAGCTCCGAGTCCTGTTCTGCTGCTTTTTTTTTTTTTTTCTGCAAGTTTGGTGTTACCTTGGTATCTCTGTACAAGGTGCCTTACTGTGTTCAAAACCCAACAGCCCTGCAGCTGAATGCATGGATCTTGATGCCAGAGTGTGCTGGCTGTTTAACAGCAAATTTTATTCTAGTCTGTCTGGTACTGGGAATGATGTGTGTGTGTGTGGCATAAAGCCTTCAAGGACTGTCTGCAGTGCCACCTGTGACCGATAAAGGATGCGTAGCACATTAATAAGTGCAAAGATAATGCTAAATGCAAACTGAGACCAGCATATTCATGATGTCTTCTCATTCAGACAGCTGTATTTTCTGGTTTTAAATTTTCTTCTGATGTTCAGGTTAACGCAGTACTGTGCTTTGTTGGGTGGAGCACTGTTGCACTGTTGATGTACCGTTTCGGCAGTGGCTTTAACTGCTGTGATGATTCCTGAATATGTACATAGCTGGCGTTCCGTGCTGAATCCACCCGGCTACTTTTCATTATTAAAGAGCTGTGCTCCAGAATTAGAGCTTTTAATTTAAAAAAAAAAAAAAAAAAAAAAATTGTTTGTAGTCCTGACAGTTTGTACAGAGAAAACTATGGAGAAGAACAGCATGGGAAGCCATAAAATGGCATTTCTCTGAGTGTGCCAGCACTGAAACAGTGGGCCTAGAATGCCCCCTCGTCTCTAAGAGGCTTTAACTTTATTTCTGAGATGTTCATTACTGTATTAAACTAATTCACAGCAGAGGACTGCAGCAGAGATGCAGAGCTGGTTTGTTCGTCGAGCACCTTTCAGCTGTCTCTGGCTTGTTCGCAAGGCAGAAATCCCGGCTGCAGGGCATGCTCCTGTCCAGGAGCAGTAGCTGGAACACCAGCATGGCCTGTGCTGGGACAGGATACTGCTACCCTTGTGAAAATAGGCTACACAGTATTGGTTATATTGCACTGCTGATGGAAGAGGGGAGGAAAACCCCTTGAAACCTAACGAAGTGCTGCAGTTGCTGAGTCACTGGTGAATGAGGTCAGACAGGACAAGGCAGCTCCTGGGCTAATTCACTTCCAAAGTGAATTAAACTAAATGGAATTAGAAACGTTTTAATTCTGAATTAAATGCCTACCCGAGGTTTGAATGCAATTCAGCTAATCCATTTTAAAAATAATTTGTGAATTTTTGTACATAGCCCTCCATATGGAGAAGCAATGAAATAGCAAAGGACAGCAGCAGATGAACCAGAAGTTTTCATCTAATTCTGTGTGCCAAAAATTGTTCTATTAGTTTATTTTGCTGCAGTAACTTGCTTAGAGCATTCAAGCCAGCCAACAAGATCAGCAGCTGAGATCCTAAATTGGCCATGCTGGCTCCATGCGCTTCTTAGCAATACTTATTCTTAGCAGGTTCAGGGCTAAGTTAACTTGTTTGGGGTCACGCTGCTGTTTCCAAATGGCTGTAAAAGAACTGATTGTTTTTAAACAAAGAACCCCACAAGCAGCTATTGTTTTGGGGTTCACAGCTTGCAGTCGGAGCCATGCCAAACTGTGCAGCTATTCAGTCAGCACGCTGCACGTTGTTGGTGTTTGGGGTACGTGAGAAACCAAGACGTCAAATAAGCAGCAAGGCAGTGGAGTATTGTCGGTGTCAGGATTGTTTCATGCAGCGTAGGGTCTGGAAGAGAGGGTGCTTTGTAATGAGATTTCAAGCATAGCATTGGATTTATTCTGTGTCCAATCAAGTGTTTGCTATGAATGCAAAAAATTTGGTTGGCAATAGGTTTACATATCATATGGCTTCGGATTTTTTTTTATGGCTGCTCTTCGGAATTTTTCCAGAATTGCCCAACTCTGTAGCTATGTCCCTGTTTGTCATCAGCTGTTCACAATGTGCAGCTACTGTTTCATTTAATTTACCATATGCATATTGCAAACAAGTGATTTTGCACAGTCAACTGTTCTGCGCAGTCATGTGTTGCAGCGGTGGATGCAGCCCTGGGGAGAGAAGCAGGGAGATGCCTGGTGGGGCAATGGGGCTGTGCCCCAGGTCCTGCCCTGCTTGCTGCTGGCCTGCGCTGGCCCCTTTGAGGAATTGGTTGTTTATTTAAAAACAAAATTCAGAATTTGGTATTTTAGACAAATAGCTGTTTTATAAACAACTTTTAAAGGGCAAAAATCTTCCTGAAATATAAGGAGCAGCTGCTCCAGCCCCTTAATTCCAGACCTTTGCTGGGGCCAAGCACCCATGGGGGGCAAGCCAGGAGCGTGGCTTTGGGTGGGGGCTCAGGGCAGATGAGGTCTGGGGGTGTGGGGAGGCTGTGGGCAGGGGCTTTGTGGGACCATTTGTTGGCTGAAGCTGGTGATGCAGGTTCTTGGGGCAGTGCTTGCTCCTGGCAGCCTGTAGTGGTCAGGCAGCAGAAGCCTGCACGACATGGTGCTGACGTCGTGAGTGCAATGGCAGAGAGCTGGGTGCGGGTGCGCTCTGATTTCCCCTTGCTGCGTGTGTTAATGTTTGAGGGCAGAGCATGACCCTGTTCATTGGGTTTAACTATGTCCAAGGGCAATAACAGAAGCTTGCAGAGAGCTGTGTGTTTTCTGTGTGTCATCACCACGTCACCTCTGCAGCCAGCAATGCTGGCAGAGAGCTCCCCACCTCAAGAAACATTGCGGCAGATGCGTTGCCTTCCTTTGTGACTTCCGATTAAAACACCTCCCAGGGGAACTGGGGAAGGAAAACCCAACCTTCCTATTCTTTTTCTTTTTAGCTATACAAAAGATTTTTATTACACAGATGAGCTCCCAGCAAGTCTGCCTTAATTTACTACTAATTGATTTTAAGACTTGAAAGCAGCGAAGCTGATTAGCATTTGCTGACTCAGCTAGAGCCCTCCCTGCACACCAGAGCATGCAGCGAGATATTGACCTGTGTTGCTGCAGCACTAAATGAAGTTGAGGGAATATTAAGTGTCTCATATTGGCATTTTATTTGCATATGCAAATGAGATCAATCAGTGCAGACACAGAAGAGCAGAAATAATGCTTTGCAGTCAGGATCCAGCATTGAGCACCTAGCCACACATGAAGTGACACTTGCTCAGTTCCAGTGTGGGGACACTTTGCTGTCCAGGAGGTCCTGCTATTTTCCCCTCACCACAAACTGCTCTATTGTCAGCCCATTTTAGAGACAAGTGTATGGAAGTGCAGAAAATACCAAAGAATTTACAAGGTTTACTGTTGCTTCTGCTTGCCTGGCACTTGGAAGCAGGGTTGGTTGTGCTGGAGGTGTGCTTGCCAGACCTGTGCTGCTGTAGGTGCCTGGGCAGGAGGCAGGCGTTGGAACCAGCACCTTGAGGTCTGGCAAGGTGCATGTGAAGGACTCTGATCCTAGTTCCTCCCTGGCTGGCCTTCGTTTTCCTCCCTTCTTGCTCCTTTTTTTTTCTTTTGCATATAATAGAGCCATTCCTTTTCAATCAAGGAATCTATTTGCAGAACATGTCGTTGTTGGATGCATTTGGTTTTGTTTCAGCATACATTTCCATAAAGAGTCACGACTAATGAGCTGTGTGAGAATTGCAGACTTGCTGCCAAGGCAGTTTGGTTAAAAGGCTTGTCCGTCCTTCGTTGCCATTTGATCCTCACCCAGGCGCAGTTTGCTCAAGCAAGTACAGCCGTGGTGGCTGTGAAAGGGGAGGCGAGGTGCTGGGGATGGCTCTGTTCTCTGAACAAGTCCCCGTTGCTACTAACGCAGCTGCACCTCCTTCTTATTACATCTGTGTCTATATGTTGGTTTTCCAGTTATGTTTCATCAACAGATTAAGGCTATGAAGTGCATTTCCTTGTTGTTAAGAGGTTCGGCCAGTTTTGATTGTAGCCAATGTGAGGAGTGTTTTGGTCTTATTTCCCAAATTGAGCAGTGTTGAAATTCTGTTGACTCTGAAAATCTGAATCCTGGGCTTGTAAGCCACTTGCCTGTTTGGACAGTGTTGTAAGGGACTCATCCTTAACCTAATCTCTGGTCTTCATCGCTGATCCCTCTCATATTCCTTCTGGAGTATGACATTCCCAAGGGCAAGGGTCTGTGTCCACACTCTGAGCCATTTTCTGTATCCTTGAAATCAGGGCTCCTTACTGTACTTCTGCTTGAATTCCATGAGGTTGTATTTTTATTGGTTATTTTATTTTAATTTGCTTTGAGGATGTTTCACAGAACTCTGTGCACCTTTGCAGGGGATGAAGCTCTTTATCACTCCAGGTTTTGTTACTCGTGCCTTCTGAAGCAACCAGAGGTTTGCTTAAATGAAGAATCCTCTAGCCTGGAAGCTGGTCCTTACACCACAGGATTTACAAACGTGATTTTAGTGGTCTTATGCTAATGAAACTTAGCAGTTTGTTTTTGTATAGGAGGCGAGGAACACTGGGTTGGTCCTCAGCTGGAGAGGTCAGTGTGTGTCTGTTCTATGCCAGCTGAGACTTCTGCAAGAATCCTCATTATCTTAAACTGCTTTCAGTGGTCCGTATTATTTTCTTTAGTGGGATAAGCCAGCCTTTAGATGCCTCCATCTGGACTTAGGCACATAATCCCATCTGCATATCAGGTTTATTTGACTTCAGAGAAAGCTGCTTGGGGGACTGCTGAAGTCCAGACTAAAGCTGTCTGTATGCAGCAATCTAGGTATGGAAAACTAGCCTTAAGCTTAGCATTCTCCATCAGTAGGGGGCTGGTTGACTTTTGATTCTGCAAGCAAGGCAATTACTGCAGGAAAAGAGGAGGTGGTTTGGCTGATCAGTGTTAATGTTACCGCTTTGCCCTGATTTGAACTTACCATCCATAGCAGTAATGGCTGGGAAACAGAAAGCAGTCTGCAAAGAAGCTGAAAGGAAGCCTGCGTGGCTGAGTAGCAGAAAACCTATCCCACAAAATCCTCTGACATGGGCTGATTGGATCTGAGCTCCTGCAAGACGTCTCCTTTCAATCCGTTCAAATCCACCTAGCCCGTGGATGGTAATTCCTTCCTCTTTTCTTTACCTGGCGGTATTTCTTTCCAGTTTTGAGATTAAAATGTCATCTGTCCAAGTAGAACCTGACTATAAATAAGAAAATAACTTCTGAGCAGTTTGCTAGGGCCCATCTTACTGGGAGAGCCCTGCTCTACCTGTGGCTTAAGTCTTGGCTCACCGGGGACTGCTGGTGGGTGGCTTTTGTTTTTGCCAAGTAAAATTGGCAGGGCCCCAGCCCTTAGGGTGGCCATGGCAGGGGGCAGCAGCAGGAGAGGACAGAGGCATTCCCTTCCTGGGTGTCTGTAGGGCTGAGCAGAAGGCATTGCGGTTGGGTGCGGGTTTGTCTAACACGAGATCAGTTCGTGTTGCCGTCAGCTCCACCAAAGAACAGGACAGGAGTCTCCTGTCATTTAGCTGCCTGTTGTACTCTTTGGAACAGGAGAGAAGAACTAAAGCACATCTTTGATTTAAAAAAAAAAAAAAAAAAAGCTTAAACAACAGAAGCCTTCAACTGCATGCAGTACACTTTTGGGTGTAGGTTTTGATCAGCTCAAATAGAGTGAATCCTTCTTAATTCAAATTAAACGTGTATTTAATTAACTTATTTCTGTTTCCAGAAATGAATGCACGTGCCACATGTGATCTGTGTCTGACTACTGTGCATTTTCACCTTGACCAATATTTTGATTCAGAAAGCACTATGATTAGCTGTCAGCCATTTGAGATTTGGAAAAATCAAACAAATCCCTTTGTGCTGGCTGTGCTAACTGAAATTTTTGATAATAAAACCTGCAGCTGGAAGAAGATGTGCACTGCTCTAGTGTGAACACACAAGCTGCTCCAGCGGAGGCACTGTGAAGTCACTGGCAAACTGAATATGGATTAAAGGAAAATCAAGTTGGTAGTGCTGTTCGCAGCAGTGTTAAGGGGTCAGTGGAGCAAAAAGTCTTTTCCTGTACTGCTCTGCCTTACTGCTGTCTACTTACACTGGATTTTTTTGGCGAGTCCCCAGGTCATACACAAGTGCAGGCAGATGAGGCCGTCCCTGGCAAAACTCCCTGTTGAGGACGTGGGGCGGGTATTTGGGGTTTGGCCTTGAAGTGCTGTTCTCAGCCGCTGTAGGGCTCACCAGCAGCTGCAGGGGTCCCTGGGCAGAGTCCCCTGCCTGTCTTACGCTCCTTTTTGTGCTGCTTGGCTCAGAGCAAGGTCATCTGTATCTCACTGCATAATAACTCTTCATGCAGGTACAAGCTACACTGAGAATGGCTCAGCTTCCTAAATATATGTATATATTTATTTATACAAAAATATCTATAAACATGTGTGCGCTACAGCATTTCTCTTCACATTTAATATTTTTCTCATGTCCTAATGTCAGCTGCCTTTACAATTTTTGTTGTTGATTACTGCGTCTGGAGTAACAGATAGGGGGGAAAAGGCATTTCCTTAATGTGTTTTGCAGCTTGAGTTTGGAAGATGCCACGTACAGCTCTGTGAGGCCGAGCGACAGCAGCGATGCTTCATCCAGAGCGTGAGCCGCTGTGGTGCGAGGACAGCGCTGACACAGCCTGGGGGAGGTGGCAGGAAGCGGGGCCGCAGCGCTGCCAGTGTCTGGGTGGAAGCGCACCCATCTGCCTCGCCATCCAGACCCGAGGGCTCAGCCTTGGGGCGCTCGGGCTGTGCTGGGGGAGTCGGAGCGCGCAGCCGGTGCAGAAGGTGCAAACCGGTTCTTGCCCTGGGTGCTGGAGGTGGTGAGGTGCGGTGCTGTGCAGGGAGGGGCAGGCTGGGGCGGGGGCTGTCATCAGCCCTGGTGTGCTGCTGTTCGGGTTCTTCGGGCAGGTGTGGCTGGAGGTGGAGCAGCTGGTGTGCTCTGGGGCTGCTCTGTGCTCATCAGCTGTCACCTGCAGCAGCTTCTTGGGTGGGGAAGGAAGGTCACAATGGCTTTGTGCTGTTGTCTTCCGTATAAACCGCATCCTGTTATTAGAGAGGAGTAACAGTGATTATTCAGGCACAGAAAGGCTCAGTGATATTATTATTATTCATAAGAACAGGGCCTGTCAATCAGTAATCCTTGAAATGTAGAACAAAATAAATACAACCTGGCTTTCTGTCGCCTTGTGGAAGTGCTGACAGATCTGACCCATGTTTCTTTGTAGCAGTGCTAAACCAAGCCTTGGAAGGGGCGTTCTTCTTCTAGAAGATATGAAAGCTTGGTATAAAATAATTATTGTTGGACTGCTTGTTCTTTAAAAACAAACAGTAGGGCTGCCGACAGCTGAAAGCTCAGTGTGTGAATCTGTGATTGTGTGATGCTATCCTGGTGCTCAAGGGATTAGAAAATCACTGGTGCTTAAAAAAAAAAAAAAAAGCCAAACAAAAAAAAAACACAAAAAAAAAATAGGGGCAAAGGGGATGGAAGAAAATGCAAACAGGAAAGGAAACAAACACCCTGTCCTGACTGATCCTGTCCTCACCTGTTCAGCTGCTCCATCCATTCCTTAATGCACCAACTTGTCTGGTGCTTTGCCTTGAGGAATGGCAAATGCATTTTGCATACATCTCTGTGCCAGCAAAGAGCGGGCAGAAATGAATCGGGGTGCCTGTGCCCTTTGGCCTCTGCCCAGGGAGCGCAAGGTATGCTCACAGCAGGTCGCTGTGCTGCCTGTGGCAGCCTTGCGCACTCGTAACAAGCAGCCCGGGAGATAAGTCGTCCCTTTTTGCTCCCACCAAAGACAACGATCTGCAAGATGCTGTCTTGGCCGTGTTCTCTGTGAGGTCAGCTGCTTGCTTTGATCAGCTCAGGGATGTTGCTGGGTTCAGGCTGACACAGATGTGGTAGTCATTTGATTATTGTTGTTTGTGTGAACATCGCAGTAGCTTACTTGATGCAGTCCCGGCAACTGCCTTCTGCATCCAGGGAGGTGCTGAGCTGTGCTTTGTCTTGGAAATTTCACAGAGAGAGATTTCATCTGCAGGGATGTCACTGAGCAGTTGGGTTTATTCCTTTCTGCTTCTCTGAGCCTCCCTCCAGCTGAAGCCAGCCCAACTCTCGCAGAGCCCCTTTCACTCAGAGCTTTACCTTGTGCCATCTTCATACAGCTTGTACCAGCTTAAAGGCATTTACAGTTCTAGCTATGTGTTCTGCAGCGTTGGTGTAAATCTAGGGGCCTGTCTTCTGATGGTTTGGATCATCATATCCAGGTGTTTCTGTACTGTGGATTGCTGGATGTCGGATGACAGGTCACATGCCCGTGCTGTGTCACTGCCTTCTCCTTTTTCATTGCATAATCTCATTAGCAGTTATGCTTTGTTGTGAATATATCACAAAGTTGTCCATATGTTTGGATCCATTTATCCTGAGCTATCCTCCAGCATCCTCGTCTGTTCTTGCGTTTGTGATGGCATGAAGTGTATTTGTAGCTGGGACAGGTAGCTAACAGTTATGGTATTCATTCTGTTTGAAATCCACAGCTCAGTTTACATACCAGAAGATGAGTTTTCTGGCTGTCAGTGCTGTGCTTGACCTGGGATCTAGAATCTAAGTTAAACCAAACTCTTACCTCTCGATGTGCATTGTCACAGCTTCTGTGTAGAAATCAGATTTAAAGGAAAACTTTAGATCTTGAAAAAACATCATTATTTTGAGACTGTAGGCTGCAATGAAAGCCTACAGGCTGTGCTGCTCCCCAAACAGATCTATTTTTGTGGTTTTGTTTTGTTTTCTGGCACAAGTGAAACATTCACTATCAGAAATCCCATGAGAAAAGATTCGCAACAGAGTTCCAGCCTGGATGACCCTCAGCAGCAGGTAATACCTAAATAATGTTTGAGCATGTAAATGCCATGTGTTGCGAAGCTTTCTGTTGTCTCCACTGTGAGCACACCTGGTTTTGCTCGGGGCTGGGGCAGCTCTCTGGTGCTGGGGGTTTCGGTCCTGGCCGAAGTCTCTCCGGGCAGCAGCCCGCAGCGCCAGGAGAGCTGACCTGGCCGCTGCTGCTCTCCCGGGGGCATTGCGCCCGGCCCAGCGCTCCATAACCCTCTGCCAGCTCTGGGATCTGCACACCCTTGTGCTCAGTGACCGCCTCCCCAGATGCCGGGGTTTGTAAGAAAGGAGGCGCGTCTATTGCCTCCTTGGGAGCTGTCTGACGTCAGAAATAAGTGTGCTGTAGGACAATAGCAGGTTTTTTCTGGTCTTCTGATGGTTTCCTTCTGACTTGTTGTACAACGGCTTCCCTGGTGTCAGTAAAAGCTTCCTGCATTTACACAGGAGCAGGGGGCATGTCTCCAACCATCGCTACAGCCTTCCAGTCACTCTGCTGTGAGCGATGGAAGGCGAGCAGAGCTTCAGGTCCCCTGGTCCCAGCAGCATGGGGTTCCTCACTTCAGCACAACGTACGAGACACTGAAGTTGTCTGCGTGGAGTGTCCGGAAGGCTTTGAGTGTTGTGCTGCACAAATCCACTTCTAGCAGTTGCTCTGGTGGAGGCCAACAGCGGCATTTGCAGTGTGGAGTTCGTTACTGAAAGGATGCTTATGTAACTTTCTCCCTCCTTTGTGGCAGGCCTGTAACTTTTGTAAAAGTGAATCGTGCCCTGAATGTCTTTTAAGATGTCAGCAGGAGGCAGGACTGAGAATTAGCCACAGTCCTGAGTATGTGGCAGTTGAGTCCAGCGGTTGCTTTGTGCTTTTAAGAATGGGAAGGTTTAATCTGCAGCCAAAGTAGCCTGTTTCTCCTACTGCTCAGATCTTTAGCTTGCATAAGCCATAGCCTGCTGCTCTGCTTTGGAATTTATTTAATAGCGCAGTTGTTTGGACATGATTAAAAATGTAATGAATGGAATGAAGCATTAATAAGATGAACAGCTCATAAAGGGTTTTAGCCTAAAAATATCTGTTTCAGCAAAGCTACTGTAAGGAAGACTGTGGCAGCAGTCACAGAAAGTCCACTGCATGAATCTCAAAAGTTTCAGCGAGTTACTGCTGAATATGAGGCTTATGCATCACCCCCTCTCATAATCTTTTACCCTATTTTTTTTCCGCTGCAGCATTGCTTTGGCTTCTCAGTGCTTTTCCTCTGAGTGCCTGATGCATAGCTCCAGAGAAAAGGGTTTTTCGTTGGGTTTAACTGCACATCAAGTATTGAATTGCACATCAGCTGTGTAAATTCTCCTTTTCCAGTAAGAGAACTGGAAAGGATTGAACACCCATGCTGCCCTGGGTGTGTGGTTACATTTGAGCTGTTTCAATATGATCTTTCTGTCTGTGCTTTGTATTGCTAAGGCCTAGATGTTCACCTTTAATATGTCAACACATAGCTTTGCTCCTTGTAATGGAACAAGATTCAGGCTGGTTCTGAGATGCTGAGGAATCTTATTTTCTAGGTTCAGTCACAGTCCTTTCTCTTTCATTAATGTGCTGCAAGTGTCCTCTAACGCAAACATGTATCGTTTCCATGACAATATTTATTCAATAGATGCCTTTCTTGTATGACATCTGTATGCGTTCTTCATTTGTAACACCTCGTTGCCTCGAATTCCTGGTGTATTCAAGGTCTTCGTGAAGTGTTTGTCCATCATACTGCTCGAGTTGGGCCTTAGATGAACATCCCTGCATGGCTATAGGCTGAGTGAAGCCTCTCGGTATCAGCTAGTGAAGGAGGTGCATTTCTGCTGTTTCACTGATGTGTAAAATGGAAGGGCAGGGAGCGTCCCTTGTGTGAAGGGTTTCCCTGCGTCCCCCATCTTGTTTCCTCTAACTAGAGGGTTGTGTTCGTTAGGGATCAGCAGAGTTGTGTAGCTCTGCTAACGATACAGTCAGAGCCATGAGGTGCTTTATTTCAGGCTGAGATCTACAAGTGATGTTCAGCTGCTGTGGAGCAGTGACGGGCAGCTGGCTGGACGCTTCTCTTTCCTCTCAAATTATGCCAGCGCGATGTCTCAGAAGTGGATGTCAGTAAGCTAGCCTGGGAAGAGGCTGTCCGTGTCCCTCCAGGTCGTGTCAGCTATGACTTCTGGCTGCTGCTGGTGGGGATTTTTTGTGTAACCAATTCTAAGGGCATTACCACTTCACCTTCCCTGCCTGCCTTAACTTCAGCTGGCGTAACTGTTCTTTCAGTGGCTGTTAAACAGGATGTGTGCGTGAAGAAAGGGCAGGTCTGCTCACTTGGGTCCACAGCATCCATCCTTGCGTAGCAGATGGACAAGGACTTGAAATTAGAATAAGCTAGCACTTCTGAATACATTCAGGCACTGGGTAGATTCCATGTTGGGCTAAAAACTTGGGCTCTGAGATAAGTGCATGTTACTGCATAGCTTGCAAAATTGTGGCAAATTGTGCAAGGTAGGCACCTGTGAATTTACAAAAGAGCACTGAGCTGCAAAAAAGCTGGCTGGGAAGGGAATTATTTTGAAAACAAGTTATGAAGGGCTGACCCTGTTCCTCTTACTTGGGAGGACACCTGGACTGCCACTCCCAGCAGGAGCATGGGGCCGTCCGTGGCTGGTCCTCTGGAGGCTCTGGAGAGCTGCAGACATGGGACAGAGGTGTGGAAGCTACTAGAAAAAAGGCAGCAGGGCTGCAGGCTGCTGGCTGCAGGGGCTCAGGGGTGGCTCCACCCTGCATCAGGCCCACAGAGCCCCAGCACCGCTGGGCTCTGCTGCTCTGGGACCGGCTGCTTCCAGAGCTGCCCTGAATCTGGGGTGATGCGTTGTGGTGTGCCCCTCTGCTGCTGAACAATGGTCGTTGGAACAGATATAGTTGGCTACAGTTCCTGTTTGAGGGTACTCAGCCAATAGCTAGAGAAGATCAATAAGCAGATAAACAATGTAGGCTCTAAAGTTGGAAGTAGCTTTTTTTAACAGAACAAAAACCGTTCCAGGGACAGCCTCCAGCAAAACGCAGAGCGGATCAACACTGGCACCCAGTGTCTGGATAGAATCAGGCCAAACCCGAGCCTTGGTCTGGTTCCTGCAGTTGTCCTCTGGTGGTGATAACCTCTGCACTGTTGCTTTTCTTGGCTTATCTTTTGTGTTATGAAAAGTTGCAGACCCCCTTGTTTGCCTAGGAGTGGTTAACCTCAGTTCAGGGAGGAAGAGAGGACACAAATGTAAAAACCATCCTCCTCCTCCCTGGGGAAGTTTTTTCAGGTTACTCTGCAGCTGCTAAATGCCAGTTCAACGGAACCTTTAAATGTGCTCTTAAATCCATTCCTGCTAAGCAAAACACTTAACCACATACTTTAAATTAAGCTTGTGTTCAAGTGTCGCTGCACAGAGAAGCAGCAGGACCAGAGCATGCTCACAAAGATGAGCACGTTCTCAAGTGCCTTGCTGATGAGGTTGCTGATGCAGGAGAGCATCCCTGGCTGGGGCAGGAGGGGAGGATGCGAGTCTGGGAGCCTGGCATCTGCCAGCGAGGTGCTGGTGGTCGGTGCCCTGCAAGAGTTCTGTGCCTGGGCTTCAGTGCCTGTGCTGCCATGCTGGCCAGACCTCCTCTTCTGTGTGCAGCAAGAGGCGACGTGGGTTTGAGAGCATCAGAGAGGGTCAGTAAGTCCCAGCTGTACTAATCCCTGCTTGCTGCATCCCTGAGAACATCCTGGTGTGTCTGTGACTCACCTCCCATCCCTCCAGCTGTCTCTGAGGCTCTGAGGATCTTCCTCCAGAGCCTCCTCTTAGAACACGGTGGTCTGTAAATCCAGCTCTCTTAATCCCGTTTGTACAAACGGACTGTGGTAGGAAGTGACTGCTATTTGGACAATAAAATCTGTGAGTATATGTTTATTCACATATATGCACACATAGGTACGTGTATATATGTGAAATGAGCTAGACCTATCCTGCTATCAGTCATGCATTTTGTGTCCTGAGGGTCATGTCCTGAGTGAACTCAAATTTTGACTTCATGCTGCAGAGAGCTGAGGTGCAAGTACCGGCTCTCCTCTACCCAGCTGCTTTCACAGAACTTGCAGTGAGGCAGCATGTTGAACGCCTCTGGAGTTAGGCTAACCTGTTCCATGACCATTACACGGCAGAAATACAGTGGGAGTGCCTGAGCCCCTTCTTCCCTGAGGGACTGCCCTGAGTTCACGCGACTGCTCCTCTGTTCTGGGGTGTTCTGTGCCAGGACATTCGTTTCCAGCTCCAATCTCAGTCTGCCAGATGAGAGAGGAGTCAGCGTATGCTGTCCCCAAACAGGTTAAGATAAATGCAGAAATACTTGGTTCTCTGTGGTGCTGAGCTGGATTCGGTCAGTGTGCATGTAGCGCAGCAGCTGGGGCAGGGCAGGGCGGGGAGGAGGGGGCCTCTCCCACACGGTGCGGTGGGTTGCTGGCATGGGCTGTGGCTGCTGGGTGCTGAGGGGGCTTCAGGGCGGGGTTGCTCATTGCTGCATCTCCTGTGGTCTCATTGCTGTCATGTTTTGAATCTATTGCTCTTTCTGTACGCGGGTGATTAATCAGATCTGAAGTACTCTCAGCTCGCATGGCTCTTCTGGAAGTGGCGCTGGAGTTGCTCTAGTACATTCCAGGAAGGGAAATTGAAAACTGAAAATGAATTTCCAAAAAAGCCCTAGAACTACTACTGCAAAGAAGATGGATGATGAATCATTCTGGTCTGTTATTATCCAGAAGTAACTATCTAGCTGTTTTCTAGTGAACAAAGAAATATTAGAGGGAAAAAATAGTTTCCATTTAGCTTTATCTCTGTTGGCAGTACTGGAAATGAATCATGACATAAAAAAAGGATAAAATGAAATGAAGAAGATACCATTTATTTCCTTTTCTGTAGCACACACTGGACACTTACTCTGAAGGTTACAACTCTTTGGAACTGAAACAAATTGCACTAAAACACTGATGGAAGATATTAGAGATTCGTGGAGGATCCCTGTGGTGCTTAGCCCCAGAGTTATGGGCAAGAGGCAGAGGAAGCTGCTGTGCATGGACCTCCCCTGCCGCTGCAGTTCACATTCGTGCTGGCCGCAGGCGCTCTGTCGGTGCGGTGGGGTGCTTCAGTTGGTTTGCCAGGATGCAATGGAAATCTGAGATGCGTTATCCTCGAAGAAACTCTTTCTTTCCTGGGTTTCCAGGAGGAAACCAACGCAGTGCTGCCCTGCCCAGCCCGGGGTCCCCCAGCAGACACTTTGTTGGCATGTTTGGGTGCACTGGCTTCCAGCAACCTCAGTTCAGGAAGCACACTTAGCAAAAGCATATTGGGGATCAACTTGGCAATGAGTGTGCAGAGATGGCTGAGCCAACTAGTTTAGGTCAATGGTTTTGTTGTTTTGCTTTGTCTATGCAGCATCCTTTCATGGGGATTTATAAATTATTCTTGCTGTCATAACTGCACTCAGGAGCTATAAGTGCCTGCTCAGGCACAGCTTTCTTCCCTTTCTTCTTTTAGTTAGGAATGAAAATCAGTTGGGAGTGAGGAGATAATGTATGGTCTTGTATAATAAAAGTTGTGCTCCTTGATAAGATTTCAAGGTTACAGCAATGATAGCATTGAAATACTGTCGTAAACTACCACAGATAAGCAATAAAAATGTTTATTTTAGCTATGTAAATAGGGTAATAGACTGGAATGTGGTAGCTGGATGTATTAAATGTTGGGGTTATTTTATATTCAAACAATATAGAGAGAAAATGGAGCTGAAGATTAGTTTGAACAGGAGGCAGGGTGGTTTACTCTTCTGAATGGTGAGCAAGGTAGGGATAGATTTGAGGAGCTGATTTTTTTTCTTTGAAAGCACCTGAGCTGGTAACATAGCTCAGACATACTAATGTGACCAGCAGGATGAGAAACATCTCTGGCTCTTCTGCCTCTTTCCTCTGAAAAAAAAAAAAAAAAAAAAAAAAAAAAAAAAAGCCTGTGGGGTTTTAGGAAAGGCTGATGTAATTAGCCTGAATGCATCGTGATGGTGGGATGCTGTCCAAGGATGCGTTGAGTCACATCTAATGACTTAAAAACTAGTAATTAATTTTGAATGAACTGGAACAAGGAGACATGGCTTGACAAGTGCTTGGCTTTGAAAGCTTCTGATTTTGCAAACTTCCAATGTAGTGATTCTGGGCGAAGGGGTGAGAGGAGCTGGGCGAGCCTCTTGGAAAGGGCAGAGCCAGATGGGGTTCAACCTTAAAGTCAGGATGGTGTGAAGCTTCTGACGATCATTGTTTCTGACAGCTCACAGGAATGGGTGGTGGAAACTTCCCAAACGTGGTGTTTCTGCTTCTAGTTTGTTTAGCAGTTCATTTTCAAGCAACACAATATGAAGCATGAGAGAACTCTGGTCTTGCACTGACGGACCTGGATATGAAGCTTACACATATTGGCTCCAGGCTCTTGGAGCACCTGTAGCCCTGGTTGTCCCCTCCTCTACCCTCGTGGGCTTGGGGCCTGTGTCCATGCTGGCAATGAGCACGTAGCCGGGGTTCCTCTGCAGGGTGTCCTTAGCAGGAGCTTGAGACATTGGTGTTTTGAGGTATGGTGAGGAGCCCCTCAGGTGCAACTGCAGCAGAGTAGCCCTATTTCTTTCCCTCTGTCATAAAATAAGATCACGGTTCGTCAGCCTTTCAAATCAAGACAAATGAAATAAACTGTTCTATACTCATCATGGAATGAAACAGACTTTGCTGCAAAATTACTAACAGGACCTTCTATTAATCTGCAGCAATCTGGGTCCGTTGATGCATTCATTTCCATACAATCACTGTAAAATGTTATGTTGATTGCCAGGAACAAAGCTTTTGTGGGGATGAAAAAAATCCATGCTACTAATCTACAGTGAAATTGGTAAATGGGTAAGACAAAGCTTCAATAATATTATTCTGTGCGACATCTGATGTAAATAATACCGTTCTATTAATCTCTTAAGCAATCAGAGTCTGGCTGTTAGAGGCAGCCAAGGATGAGCAATAACATTATCTCTTCTGAGGAATGTTGGAGTAGAATCGCGAATCCCTTGCTGCGATAGCAGTTGCTTCCCTGGCTCAGGGAGCTGGGTCTAGCCCCAAAACCAAGGTTGGGCTCCCACCTGGCTATCTGCTGGGAGCCTCCCTGCATCTGGGCACGCGCAGGAGCCCGTGGGCCCTGGGGCTGCTGTCCTCCCTTGGCAGGGGAAGGGAGCTCGGGTTTGGGCTGCCTGCATTGATCTGCGCAGGGGTGGCTGAGCGTCCTGTTGTGGGCAGCTGGGTCTGTGGCGTGTGCTGAACCTGGCGCTGGCAGCAGCACTGGCCTCTGTGGAAGGAGGTTTTTGATTCACGATCCTGCAGCTGAAGTGTTTGCGTTCTGCAGATGCGTACCAGGGTTTTTTTTAAAAAAAAAAAAAAAATCAGCACTCACCAGCTCATTCAGCAGCCCCATTGAATCCAAAGCAATCAAGGAGTTAATGTTGCTTCCCCCAAAAGCATGTGTGTGCTGTCTGTGCTGTAGCACGGTATTAGTTAAGGCAGCCAAATGAAGCAGAATTTTTAAATGAGATCCTGTTTTTCAAGTATGGTTTTAAGATATGATGCAGGTTGGGGTTGTCTGATTCTTCACAGTTCATTAACTCGAGAGCAGCTAGTGTTAGAATGACTATTTAAAAATGATAGATTTTATTTATAGTGAAGTTCTAGCCTTTAATTTTAAAGGAAGGAAGCATAAACCCATGAGTTGGGTTCATTTTTTTTTTTTTTAAAGTGACATAGGTAATTTAATTAAATTGGAGTTTTGAGTATCATTACAGAGAATGAAACATTAGTTCTACCCTGCTTTTCAACCCCTCTGACGTATTTGATAGCATCCCCTCAATTACAAAACCCGCATGATCATTACTGTTTTGATGTGGAAGTTGCTGCTGCCCAGCTCCTGGCGGTGGGCTGGGTGGGAAGCAGGGTGGGGTGTGCAGCCCCATCTCCCGTACAGGTGAGTCTTTCCCTTGCTGTGAGGGTTCTGCCCGCACAGCTGCTGTGGGGCCTTCCTAGGCACCTGAGCTGGTGTCCAAGGCAGGGCAGGTGTGCGGGGGGCTGTGCTAGGGGCAGGCAGGGGCATCAGCTCCCCATCCTAAAGCACTGTCCCGTGGCAGGACACAGGCGTGGTGTCTTTGCAGCAGGTGGTGCTAGGGGGTTGTTGCACTTCGTGTGGTTGCACGGTTCTGGTTGGGTTGTGTCCTGCTGTAGGCTGTGTTACGCTAGCATGTAATTTTCCTGGTTGTGCTTCCTTGTATATGGACACTCAGTGGAAATGGTACTTAAATGCTCACCATAACTGTCCCAATGAATTCTGGTGTGATTCAGTATGGTACGTTGCATTGTTATTTGCTCTCACATTGTGAGAAATTTACTTTGAGATGAGCTGTTCTGGGTTCCCCAGCTGACAGCTCTGTTACAGTGCCCTGTCCCTAACCAGAAGCAACTTCCTTTGGCAGTTCTACCGAGCCACACGTGTGGGAATCCGGGAAGGCTGCAGAACGGTGTTCAGCAGGGGACGACATTCAGCATCGGGGACAAAGTGAGGTACAGCTGCAACCCAGGCTTCTTCCTGGAGGGACACGCGCTGCTCACGTGCCACGCCAACTCTGAGAACGGGGCCTCCTGGGATTTTCCTCTCCCCTTCTGCAGAGGTAAAGTGCCCTCTCTTGTTCTGGAACAAGTCACAAGGAAATGGGATTTAATGATGTGCTTGGGGTTGGGAAAAACTTCATGGACTGTAGGCTTGATTTAAACGACTTGAAAACTAAAGATGATGTAGTTAAATTGAGGTTTCTTTTTACTGGATTCCCTAAAGCTGCCAGGATTTGGGTGACTAATAGGAAGGTTATGAAGTGTTCAAAGTATTCAAAATGCTGCACAGCTGCTCTAACTCCAATTTCTTTGTTTAAAGTAGAGGACAAAAAAAAAGACACCTTATCCATCGAGATAAGGCATCTTCTGAAGACCATACATTTTTTTTTTCTAGTTCAAATACTAGAAAACTTAGACTGGATTTTCTGCTTTCCCCCATGTCAAGCTCACTTCCCTCATGGCAGGTTCCGCAGGGATGGTTTTTTCTCTGTACAGAGAAGGGATTTTGTGCAGAGCACTGATGTACAGCCTCAGATGGGGGATGTTGTATGGCAGGTGGAATCTGGCCTTTGTTGGGCAGGGGTGGCCAGCTTTCCTGTAGGCTCTTTGGGGCAGGCTGACTTTGATTCCTTTATCAGCACAGAGAGCTTCCTACTAATCCTCTGGGGCCACAAGGGACTGGAGAGTCTGTAAATATACAAGTGCCTGCGTTGTTTTACCAAAACTACTGCTGCTTCTTTCAAGGCTTTTCCCCTCAATTCCTTGTACACTTCAGCAGAGCATCTTCTATTGATTCTTTTTATTGACTCTGCTTGAGCAATCAATTAGCAGTTCTAAGCTCAAGCATAAATCTTGAATTTAAAATGAACAAATATTGTTTGGTGTGTTTTTAATGCTGTCTTGAATGAGTTACACAGCAGGAATGTGTGCAGCATAGTGTATTTCTTGTGTACTTACCTACTGCTTTGGAGCCAGGGGCACTGTGATGTGGAGGGAGAGGTCCATGCAGCCAAGCTGGTGCGCAGAGGACAGCTGCCCTTGGTGTTCCAGCATGGTCAGTTAGGAGTCCTCTTCCTTTGAATCAGAACTCACTGTAACCTTAAAACAAACAAACAAACCAATGAAGTTTGAAAAAAAATAAACTGTAAGGTGTGCACAGGAAGAACAACTGAAATTCGGCTTTGAGAGTGCACAAAGCAACAGCCTTTTTAGAAGATAACAGGTTCTGTGCATGAATGGATCAGCGTTTCCTCCACCCTCACAGCATTTCTCTGACCCAGCCTCCCTGCAAAGGAAGCATGCTGTCCTCCCCTGGCCCGGCTGTTGTTCAGGTGTTTGCCTAGTAGTCTCTGATAAGGGAAGGGTTATCTTCTGACCCCAACAGGTGATGAAGTACTGAAACATGAAGGTTGGCATGATTGCAGTTTTTATGTTTCCCTCTGCAGATGGAGTCAAGACTGTCTTTACATTTTTGTCTTGCACTGCCAAGTTTGATTTTAATTTTAACACCACTGTTTCAATCTTGAATCCAGCAATGATGACAGAGGCATCTGATGTACTTCAGAATGAAGGAATATTAAATTCTATGGTGCTTGAAATAGTGCCGTGTGAATTGCTCTGATCGCAGGAAAACGTTGGCTTGTTCAAGTGCGCTTGTACAGCAGCGTGCCTGCAGGCTCCTAGAGGTAGCCTCTCCTTTTTGAAAGATTTGGGAGTGCTGCTTCAAAACTGTCAGAAAAACTTCCAAGGCGTTTTTTTTTTGGAAGCAGGAACTAGAAATCTTCTCATGTAACATTTATATCTTGCTTCAGGAAGGTAGAAAGTAGCAAAGACGATCTGCAAATTGACTTGTTGAATTTGAAAACTGGCTGCACTCCTTCTACCAGAAGAGGGTTTTCAGCAGTCAGACATTTGTGCATGGCTGATGAACTGGTGATACAGATTTCAGTTGTTGCAAGAGGTAAAAAGACTTGCATGCAGACAAACAGATTTACTGCCTTCTTCTGCAGGGAAGATAATATTTTCAAAACTGTTGCCTGAAGCAGAATGTGTTTCCTTGAGAGAGAAAAGATCTTTGTGGCTTACATAGCTCACAGTTAATTCTACCACTATTGACTTACGGGTGATTTTCATCTAAAAGTTTGCTGAATGCATTTGTTCTTCTAATGTAAGCTGGACATGGGTCATGATGCTGGGTCAGATTCACACAAATCAAGATGAAAGATGCACTCTAACTGAGCAGGTGTTATAATCTTGGGAGCAGCTGTCTTGGGAATAGACTTGTCCCATGTCACCATGAAGCACAGTGTTCAGCGTGGGGACTGTCCTTCTTCCCCTCCCCAGTGAAAGGGCAGAGGTGGGAGACAAGCGCTGAAATCTCCGTGTGAGTTCCTACCACACTAATCAATATCTGCTTTCTGGTTCTTTGTACCTGTCTGCCTCTGTGTAACATTCTTTTCTATATTTTGGGAGCCTTGTCTCCAGTCCAGTCTTCGTGCATTGAAATAATCAAAGATGCAAAGAAATGCATGGTGAGTAAAAGTAAGAAATGAATGAGATCGAGAAGCTGGAATTTTTCTGTGCCAGGATAGCAGTGCTCGGATAGGAGTGCTGTGGCTCAGCTGCTCTTCCTTCGTGAGCTGTCTGCGTCCCGTCACCCATCTCTCAGTTTAGAAGTACTGTTTTTATAAAGGGTAGGTGTAACCTTAATGAGAAAGGAAAGCAGGAAGGAATCCCAGATGCAGAAAGAACGGCTTAGTAAAGCACTTCTCTGCAGAGACCAGGGGAAGTGCCCAGTGCTGCGGCTCGCCAGTGGTTTAGAAAGCACGGTTATATCAAAATTGATTCTTGGACTCTGAGCTAAAAGAGGCCATAAATTCACCCAGCACAGACTCTGCTCTGGTGAGTTATGTTTCTTGCTTATGTGGCAGGAAGGATTAAAACAGTGCTGATCTCACCCTGGGAGCACCAAAGCAGCAGCGGGTGGCATCTCTGCGCTGGTGTGCCAGCTCTGCCCGCCCAGGGGAGAGGCTTGGCTCTGCCTGGGAGCAGTGGGCAGCTTGGAGACTTGCCTCAAGCACTGGAAGTCCTCAGGAAGTCTGGTTCTCACTCCAGACTCCTGACTGAGATGTCATTTATCCCACCTGTAACGTGTCAGAGTACTGTATGGAGTGGCGTGCTCATGGCGTCTTGTATGTTTCTACGCACATTGTGCGCAGTTCTGTATTCATAGAAGGAAACAGCGCCTAGTGCTTGCTCTAAACTGGGCCTTCAACTGCATCCTGTGAGTCCAGCTTTTATCTTGACAGGTGGTGTGCTGGAGGCAAAACCCCAGCAGACCTGGAATGCTGTAGTCACAGACGGAACGAGCGTCACCTGGGTCAGTTAATTTCCAATAAGGCAGGCTGGTGTGTTTGACGCTCCAAAAGAATGCTCTGAAATGTCTCTTTTGTGAAGCACTTTCAGACGTGTGGAGAGAACTCTTGCCCAGATTGTTTGCTGAATTTAAGTAGAACTGATAGGTTGATGATTCTGGTAGGCGGCTGAGTTAAAATTCAGAAAGCCAGCTGAGAAGTTGAGAACATTTGCGAAGCTACATTTTAAGCGTATCAAATATGCATAATCTCATTAAAAGTGGTCTGTCTTCTTATAACTCCAACAGCTGCTTAGATTGTACTGTACCCAAAATAATTGAATGGCTGCTCAAGATTTTTAGAAGATCGTGGAACATATTTCAGCAGTAAAAACCTCGACAACTTTTAGTACATCATCGAATCAAAATTCTTTAGCATATTCTCCATTTCTCCTTTACACAGGAGCATCTTTAATGTACCAGATATTGCATCAGAATTCCAAGACCCCAACAGTAAATGTGGCTGAGAACTTGCCTGTAGGAAGAGCTTCTTGTAAACCCTTGTTGCTTTTGCACTCAAGTGTGTTTGTGGGTTCTGTATAGACCTGGGCTGCGGAAGTGCATGATCCTTGTGAGGAGCAAGCGTTGGTTTGGCCAGCACACCCGTGCCCTTGGGGACATGGGGCTCACGTGCAGAGGCTGGGCTGCTGGTGGGTGTCTCGTGGTGGTGCAGGCCCTTGTGTGCAAAGGTGTTTTGAGTGGATGCCCGGGGCCCACAGCAGCAGTGGTGAATACAGTGCATGGTGTTGGCAGTAACTGCCCCAATGGGGTACATGTCTCAAGAATAAATTGGCTTCTTCTAATCTCTGTGCATTGCTGAAGCAGCTGCAAGCCATGTGTGTGGTCTGGAAGAGTTCACCGGCCAATAATCTTTCTTTACACGTATTTCTTTCTAGCATTTGCAGGGAGACTTACGAGATACGAAATGTGAACATACAGCAAACTCTTGAATTATGCTGATCCTCCTTGGCTAAAATCCATTCATCCTCCTAAAAGCTTCTTCACTCTTTTATGTAGGAGAAGGGGTGTTTAAAGGTAGCTCTTACATTTTGCATGGACCTTCTTTGGAAGTTGAAGTATGAATCTTGTGTATGTTATGTTTAAGTTTGAAGGATTTCCTGAGGCTTGATTTGGATTTGGCCCTGGCAGTCCCCTAACAGTTTGTTGTGGCAAGCCCTAAACAACCTGATCTAGCCTGCAAATCAGCCCTGCTTTGAATGAAGAGCCTCAATTACTTGACAATTCCAGTTGCACTTTGGTGTCTGTGAGTGACTTAACTCATTGACAGAACGACTGCAGGAGACAGGCAACTTTGAATGCCAGGGAACATGTGAGGATGTCAGTGGCCCTTTTCAGTCCTAGTTTTGGCTGCTAGGAAGGCCAGGACGCAGTTGCATGTCTTCCTGCGATTGGTTTTTTGGTTGTATTTTCTTGTTCCGGCTTGCTGTGAGCTGCAGTCAGTAGCAGCATGCCATCCCTGCCCAAGCACAGGAGCAGCTGCACAGAGCCCTGCTCCACGCTGGGGCTCAGCGGTGTGGTGCAGTGTGAGCAGCGAGCTCCCAGCCTGGGCTGCCCCAGCTCCTGCTTGCTTGCGTGGCTGCCTGCGCTGGGGTGGCAGATGGCCACGAGGAAGGAAAGCTGGCACATACGGGTGCTTGGGTTTGCTTTGTCGCGTGAGTTAGAGGCTGCAGGTTCCAGCCCTGCTGATAAAGCTGCTGATGCCACAAGCTACTGCTTCCCGTCGAGGTCAGGAAGCCGCGGGACCCTGCTGAGCTGCCTGCAGGATTCTCCTGCCCTTTCCTCAGGTGCTGATGTCCCTTCGCTTCACAAACATTCCCACCTGTGTTAAATTTCAGTTTTGAAGGTTCTTGTAAGTTGGTAACAAAAGGAAGTTTTCATAGTATAAAGCCCCAAGCTCCTTGACTAACGCATCTGAAATGCTGCTCGGTAGCACAGGTGAGGTTAACAGGCTTTTCCAGGCAGCGTGGCAAACGAACTCCAGGCTGATGCTGTAGGTAGGAGAGCAGTGAGCTGCCCTGATGCAAGTCAAATTACTGCGTGGCTTCCTTTATCTTCATGGCCATGTTTTCTTTAGATCCCTCTCCTTTAATTGCTCTAATAGCTCCTACTGATGGAATTCAGGTTGCAAAAATTGAAGAACCTGCAGCAAAGAGGAGATCAGTACACAGCCAGATGTCACAGCTTGATTTCTGAACAGTTGAGCTTTTAGTACTGATTTTGGTAACAATATCCATTTCCTTAAGAAAACAGAAACCAAGACACATCAGGCAGGTGTGTGGGATTCTCCATGCCTTTTTATTCAATTTCTGCTAAAATACAATGCTTGTGCTCCTAGGTGCTGTTGTCCCAGTTGCTGGGGACGGTTTCTGTTGCTGATGGAGGCACTGACATGTATGTGCGTTGGGCTGGGAACTCTTTAAAGCCACAGCCTTCTGTGACAGGAAGGCATCTGTGAAACCTTGCTTCTCAGCCTTTGAATTCTTGGTGGCTTTCGTCCTGCTTTGCCAGCTGCATGGATGGGAGGGAAGCTGCAGAAAACACCTCCTGGGAGCCCAATTAGGAATAAGGGATGGAAAAAAGACTTAGGCAACAACATGTGAGGAAATAGCTTCCTGCCAGTGAGACACATCAGGCTGGGATCTGCCTCCCCTGGGAGTGGCAGCAGCTCTGTCATTGCATTGAGTTTAAAATTAGACCAAACAAATCACCGGTGAGTGCGCGTCGGGGAATAAGCTGGCGCTTGCGAGGAGACAGACTGGCTGCCTAATAGGATTTTGCATCCCTCAACATCTTTCTCTTAATATTGTGCAGTAAAAAAATAAAATAAAAAAAAGCTTCTCCTGAAAGCCACTTAACGAAGACATGTCTAAACTTCCAATGCAAAGATTTTCTTATCGGTCTGTGAGGTATTTGATTACATGGATAATGGCCAGAATTTTATCAGTTGAGTGGAAAACACTTTGTTTTTAAGAAGGCTTTTGATCGGCTGAGGTAGCTGTCCTGCAGCAAGCTTGAATGCTGCCTTTGCCCTTGAAAAATGCTGTGCACAGGTGCTGCTTTGTGGAGTGCTGGTCTGTGCGATGCTGTTGCTCCCTAGTTAGTGTTGGTGTGCAGATCTGCAGACAGGTGTGAGATTCCTTCTGCACTGCCTGCTCCTCCAGGACCCATGGAACACTGCTCAGGAAGGCTCCAGAGCTTTTTACAGCTGGGCTGGATGTTTCTGGTTTGCTCCAGTTTCTGCTGATATGACATTAGGCTTTCTGTGCTACTGCTTGTTTGATTTTTGCCGTTTTTTTTCGGTCAGCAAATGCAACCATTGGTTCATACCAATCAATGTTGTGTCTTGAGATCTCAGAAAATGACAAAGCAATGACAGCAACACCACCATAAAAATAACGTAACAATGGGAAGGGAGAGGATTATCAATGAGTTTTCTCTTATCCTGAGTGTGGCATGCAAATAGTATTCAGAACAAACAAACAAATGTCTTAGCCCGCTAGGAAAGCCCTGTGACTTTCAAAGATATGCTTTTAATTTAGGCTTTTTTCTTTTTTGACTTTACTGCTTTGTACATTTCAGCAAACTCTCATAACTTGCCTTCTCTCTTTGCAGCTGATGATGCTTGTGGAGGTACACTACGGGGACAGAGTGGAATTATCTCAAGCCCTCATTTTCCTTTGGAGTACGGCAACAACGCAGACTGCACGTGGACTATTCTCGCTGAGCCTGGAGACACTATTGCCCTGGTTTTCATGGATTTTCAGCTGGAAGATGGATATGATGTTTTAGAAGTTGCTGGAACGGAGGGATCTTCGCTCTGGTAGGTTTCTGGTCATGTTTCATTGTTGTCCATATGGTCTTAAAGAAGCAGTTGAAGTTTTGTATGGAGAAATCCAAACTTTTGTAGGTATCCTGGGCTGCATCAAGAGAGGGGTGGCCAGCAGGGAGAGGGAGGTGATGGTCCCCCTCTACTCTGCCCTTGTAAGGCCTCACCTGGAGTGCGGTGTCCAGGCCTGGGGCCCCCAGTACAGAAAGGCTGTGGAGCTGTTGGAGTGGGTCCAGAGGAGGGCCACCAAAATGATCAGAGGGCTGGAGCACCTCTCCTGTGAGGAAAGGTTGAGGGAGTTGGGATTGTTCAGCTTGGAAAAGAGAAGGCTCTGGGGAGACCTCATTGCGGCCTTCCAGTAGTTGAAAGGAGCTGACAGGCAGGAGGGGGGCCGACTTTTTACATGGGTGGATAATGGTAGGACAAGGGGGAATGGGCTAAAACTGAAAGAGGGGAGGTTTAGGTTGGATGTCAGGAAGAAATTCTTCCCTGAGAGAGTGGTGAGGCGCTGGCACAGGCTGCCCAGAGAAGCTGTGGATGCCCCATCCCTGGCTGTGTTCAGGGCCAGGCTGGATGGGCTCCTGGGTAGTTTGATCCGGTGAGCTAGTGGCTGGCAGCCCTGTCCACGGCAGGGGCGTTGGAACTAGATGATCTCTGAGGTCCCACCAACCCGAGCTGTTCTATGATTCTATGTTCAGGGTGAACAGTTTGTGCTCAAATAGGGTGGTTCCCAGTGATCCTCAGGTTTTAGCTGCTACCTTCTACTGAAACTCTTCAGGATGCCTTTTGTTTCGTAAACTTTGGGGTGCTTTTGTCTGCTTTAAGTCATGCTCTGCAGTAAGATTTCACAGTGTATGTGGTTAGATGGAATAAGGAAGTTTAAAAAACAACAACAGAAAACAAAAAAATAAAACAATAACAAAGACAACAGAAAAAAAAACACCAAAGCAAGATCCAGGCAACCCTACTCAAACATTGCCATGCTCAAGACACATTTTTACTTAATTGTTTTCTGATTATTGCTAAATATGCTGCTGACAAGTTGACTTTACTGTTAATGAACCTTTGGCAAATGTTGCTGCAGATCAGTTTGCTCTTTAGACATGAGACCATGTGTGGAATTTCAATGCCCCTTGCATGCCATTAAGTTTGCTTGAACGTTGCTTTCAGAAATACTGCTTTTATGTACAATAAATGCTGCACTGTTTTTTTCCAATATGCAAGAGCTGCCCAAATAAGCAGTGCTATGGAATCTGAAGCGAGGGCTCACAGAGGGGATTTGGCAATTTGCTCCCATGGCTTACAGCAGAGGACAGCTCTGCCTCTGGCTGATCGGGGCACTGGTGGGCACAGCGGCTGCACTCAACAGCTATAAGCCCTAACCGTGAGCAAAGGGAAGGAAGTAATCTTAGTCCCAGCATCCTTGGATGGGAAAAATTCAGCATTTGAAAGCATTAGGTGTTGCCTAGGATTATCTGCAGGAAAGCAAATTACAATTATTTGTGAAACTTCTGTTGCTGCCACAGGTAATTTTCATTCAAGTAATTTATACTTGCCTAGCAATCTGGATTTGACTGGTCAGGATGTATTACGTGAGGGAACTTGCCATTTACCGTCTACCAATTGTTTACTGTTCCCAAGACCCCTTTGAAATTTAGATGTTGATGTTTACTTGGGGGGGGGGGGGGGAAACCCACAAGAAAACTGTTTTTGTTAGC
>VXAV01008146.1:325307-340106 GCA_013399715.1 Alectura lathami | reverse complement strand
ATAATAATAAATTCAAGCTATTGTATTTCAAATGTGCAACTGCTGAGCAATAATCCAAATCTGCTTCAAGTCTGCACGGAGTATTTGATGGCATGGAATTTTATTGAGAGCATAATCTATTTAGGCACTGTCACACACATAAAAATGTATTTACCACAGTACAAAAAGTCAGGGTGTGTCACTCTGTTTTTCCAGAATGTTTGCAAGGAGTTTGCTGAGTGACTCCTACAGATTTTAGTGGCAGCTGGGAAGCATACAAAATTTGAAAATTTACAGTAAATGCTGCCATGGCACCAGTGACACTCAGGAAATAAAATACCAATCAAGTAAAGGTGTGCAGCAAATAAACGGAGGAGTGCATTGAATACTGCGAATGCTCTCATTCAGGAAACACGTGGTCTTAAAATGCCATGAATTCTGTATCCCTTTTACTCAGTGACGTCAGGAGACATCCCCAAATAGTTCCCTGTGTCCTTTCCTGTCCTTTCACACCCAGCTGTGATCACACAACGGTTTAGGATCCTCACAGCAGAAGGGGCAAGTGAATTAAAAGACGAATGGAACCCTAGAATTGTGTGGGTTGGTTTCTGTCTGGTTGGTTGGTTTGGTTTTGTTTTCCTGTTTTAAACTAGGATCTGTTCACAGCTTCAGATTAAAGAGCACACACATAGAGCAGGCACCTGACAGCCAGACCTCCCACAAGCCTTGCTGCTGCTGAGGGATTCCCTCCCAAAATAGGGTTTGTGAAGCCATACATTTAGTTTGCAATCATGAAGGATAAGAAAGAACTTCTATGTCCAGTTTACCTCTGAAGGACAGAATCCAAACAAGATCTTTAATTCACGCACACCTTTGTAATGCAGCTGCCCTAAAATTAATGCAATCTTCAATGTAAATAAAGCCAAGGTTAAGGTACAACAGAGAGAAGCGATTTTAAACTGGCTACAGTGGACAACAAGTAACTGGAGCAAATTTCGCCTCCACCGCTGGAACAATCTATAGATTCCAAATGGAAGGGATCTGTGCAACATTAGCACACCCTCTCCCAATACAGGCCTTCATTTCACTAAAAATGAAGACATGAAACTTGACTCGACTGCCTGAAAGACAAATGTAACATAACGATATCCACCTGACCACTCTCATCTTTGCTGTACCTTTATCAATCAGTGAATCGGCTCCACACTAAACAAGTTAGTTTTCTTTATTCTGAAACTACATGCAGAATCATTAGCATCAGCTAGTGCTCATTTTCTAAAACATCATTTTAGCCAGTTAATGCCTGCTTTTCACCAGAGGTCAGGGAAAGCAGAGGAATTAAATTAGACTCAAAACGCAATTTTAAATAATCTGAAAGCTATATTTAACTAACATCACTCAAATGTAAGTTATGATAAGACTTCACCAAAACCTACTGATGCCACAGATCCTGCTAAGTAAATTGCTGTAATTCTCAGTTAAGTTTCACCTACTGTACTGTGTTGCATTGTCAATCTGGAAAGAGAAAGCATCTGCTAAAATGATCTGCAATGGAAAAAATTCAACTGACTGTCTCTCTTGCCCATCTATCCAACACTATTATTATGCAAGTTTGCCTACTATATATAGCAGCCACAAAAAGAACTGATATGCTAGCTGGACATGTTCACATCGTACCTGTTACATTTACATTTAGCATAGGAAAAACCTGCTGCAATGTCTTTCCATACCTGTGTAAATGAACTCAGGAATTCAAACCATTAGCCTATTTGTTCAGACACACAGACATTCCATCGAAACTAATGGGACCAACAGTAATCAGTAGCTCTGAAAATCAGCAAATTTTATGTGAATTCAACTTCGTTTAAACAAACCTGGGGGCTCACTTTGAAAAGTTTATCTGTGTATTATAATGTTTCAAATTTTAGTTCATGCTTTAGGAATAATTGTTAAGGTGAATTAAGCTTCTGAGCAATTTGTCTTTAGGTAGCACAGAAGTACCTGGAGATTCAAAGGTTTCATATCCAGATCCCCGGTTCAGTCCAACCGGTAGTGACAGAAACGCAAAACATCCAGTTAGAATTTGATAGTATGACTGAAGAGAGTCAGTTGCCGTTCTGTTCCCTGTAAAGCTGTCACGAAATCTAAATATGCTGCATTCCATCTCACTGCAGCAGATCTAAGCACTAGAAACACGGAAGCCTTCATGTCTGGAAGATGTGCCTCTGTGCAAGGGAGCGTGCAGATGTTAACTCCGTGTCTCTAGCGTCACACTGGAAGTTCCAATTAAATATTCACATCACAGACAATGCTTATCATGACATACAAATACAGGTAATTTAAATAACAGTGACAAATGACATCAGCTGCTTCAAGAACTGAAAGGTATGGTAGACCACGTGCTGTCTTCAATTGACCTTTTAAGCTATGAACAAAATGGGGAACTAATTGTCTTTATTCTTGACAATGTGTCTTTGCACTGAGATGCCCAAAATCCTACCAATGCTGTGGAAGACACCTAAACAGTATTTTTCAAGTTTACTGCCTGTACTTACAAATCACTTCAACTGTTGAAGATGCAGCTTCATTATGTGCATGACAAAGCGTTAACACTGCTACAGCATTTGTTTTTCCTAAGTAGCACGCAGGCACAAGGCTGGTGTACTTGACTGCACGTTTTACAGCCTGGCCCCCAACCATGCAGCCTGGGGAATCCACTAAAACACACTACAGCTCCATTAGCTCACGTGTTTGGGATTTCTTTCAAACAAAACCTGGGCAAATGAGGAATTCCAATCTTGTTTCAACCTCCACCAGCTCTTGAGACTCAGCACTGCGGGTTACACCCCGCAGTGTACATCGGATATTGTACAACGACATCAGATATTAAAGTACTCCAGGATCTCAGAATATCAGTAGAATTTGTTCACAGGCCTACATTTTCATGAAAATTGTTGGAATATAGCCAAGATTTCTCCTAAAAACTTCAGAATTTCATATCATCAGCTGATTTGTCATGGGGAAATAAACAGCAGTTCTCCCAGCGTTAACTTCTTTTGCTAAGTGACTGTGGAAAAGGCAGTGACATGCCATCTGCAAAGAACCATGCGTGTTTATAATACTTCCAGTTTGAGGTACTAGCAACATATTTAGCATCTTTTATCGTTCACACTCTGAACTTCTTATTTTATTACTGCTATCTAATGGTTTGACTGTCTGAGCTATAGAAAAGCTACAAAGACTACTGGCTACTCTGGCCAGTACACAGAAATGTTGAAAAAAATAATAATTTCAGATTAATATACGATTTCTGCATCACAAAAACTAGCACAAGAAGACTGCAAGCCACAGTAAACTAAATTTTAAGAAAGTTTACACAGTGAAGCCTCAGGAAATGTTGTACCACTGTCAGGTGAGTAACAGTTTTAAATGTCTGGAAACATTCTATAAACCAGCAGGTACCTCCATTAATACCAACCAAGAATCATTTAATTGACTGTGCCTTCACAAACCCTTGCACTAATTCTCTGCAGGAGTTTGAGCCTCCGGTACTACAGCCTAGAAATGTTTGTTGCTTTTTCCTTTGGTTTGGACTAGGCCACTAGCAGCAAAGGGATGAGTGCGCTTGTCTATGGATGTATTACGCCAGAACACATACTTCTGCCACGACAGATGCTCCTAGCTGCTGATGTGTACGCACTTGCTCTGGGCTAGAAACATCCACATTTAGCACTAATGAGGTATAACTAATGAAACTGAATACTCATTAGCGACAGCATTGGTAACTTGCTGTCATTGCCAGCCACAGCCTGCCCTGACACAGATGTATCTGAACATGATGTACAGCGCTATCGTGTCTGACTGCTCAGGCATCCTTCAGTTTTTAGGCCAGTGTGTAAATTCATTGGCAACGGTAAATGCAATCCTAATTTTACTGGGGAAAAAGAATCCAAACCAGGCATTTACTCGTGCCACAGAAAAACCTCACTGCCTTGAAACAATGAGAAGTTGCTTAGAAAGGCAATTATTCAAGAACACTGGACAACATACACTATTATCAGAGCAAAATTACTCATCTCATCTGAAAAAGGAACTGAAATGATTTCATTAAACCAAAAGCATGATAGTTCATTTTAAACACATGCCCTTGTCCATGTGCAACACCCATACGACAGGCACCTGTACAACATCAGAGCTGACAGCAGGTAACAAGAATGTTATGCACAGTCAGCAACCTGCAGGACAACCAACTGATTAAGGCCTGACCGCAAGGATTCAAGAGTGTCCAGGGAAAAGCGAAACACTGAGCTGCTTCTCAGACCGATTGGGGAAATATGTTTTTCACATATTGCACACGTCCCACGTCTTTCAAAAACTCCTTAATCTAAAGCATCTTCCCATCACTTCTTACCTGTCCTTTACACAGCACGTTGCCACTACCTCTAAAGCTATGAACACTTATGAAAGCTTAAACTACTCCACAAACTTTGCCAGTGGTCAGTGGTTTTAGAAAAAAAGTGAATTTTCAAGTAGTAAGGGTAATTATTTGAGAAACGAATCGCATTGATAGCTTCCTTCCTTCCTAAGTGACTCCTGACAAAGACGTTTTCAATTTCATGCAAAACAGTGGACAACCTATAACAAAAGTCTTGAGGAATCTGAGCTAATGAAATAGAGGAAGCATTTCAGAATAATCTCCACAACCAATCACAAAGATTAACATCGGTAACCCGAGAAGGTCGACAGCAGATTTCTCTGATTCTTCCTCTATCACTAGGACCATCAGTGATGGCACAGAGACAATTTCCCAAACCCATAAGCACATTAGGTATTATTCAGTTACGGCTTTGTTTTAAGAATTTAATCTCTAAGACAAGCTGCTTCTGTCTTGTATCATTTGTGGCATTTTAAAACAATTTCAGTAACTGTAAAGGTACAATTCACGTTCTTTACCATGTCTCCCAAACGTTACAGCTTTACTCCAGTTAGACAGTGCTGTTATTCCCCATAACCAACTTTTCTCTGCCTGTACTGGAAACTTTGCAGACACACCAAACCTTTCAGAAGAAAGGGAGGATACTTAGTAAAATATTGCATGTGCATACAAATTCACTCAACTTCTCCTTCCAAACTTTCATCTTCTACAGATCAGTTCCCTGCTTAAATGCATTCCAATTCTATCCTGCTCTGCTCTTTATCAATGAGCTTGTTACTGTAAATATTAGCATTGCAAACAGCTTCTCTGGGTCCCCCCACACACAAGAATTCACTCAGCAAACAGGGCCTGTCCTTTGCATCAGTAGGCATTAATGCTTAAAGCACAAACATCTATCTTCTTAATCCAAAAAAGGACAATGGGAGCGCAGTGTCTCAGTTGCAAGCTGGTAATTAGCCTTGCAGGCAGATGGAGCTCTTTTGTAAACCACTACAGCCAACTGCCTCTTCTAGTTTCAATCCACCACCACAAAAGTCCAAAGCTTGTACCCAACAGGAGAGGTAACTTCACAAAGTTACAAGAGTACTATAAAATAACCTTTAAGAATGTTCAAAGTGAAAATGGAATGCTCTTCCCTGGCAGCTTGTAGGTAGAGCATACTGTAGTCAGAAGAGGATGAACACAGAGGTACTTTGTTCCTTCTAGTTAAGTAACTCAGTAAATCTAGCATTAAATGTATTAGCACTTTTTCCAAGTTACACAATTGACCAGACAAAGAACCAAGCCCATAGATAACTATCAGGTCCTTGTAAGAAGTGTAGCAACAGCTTGCTTCATCTCAAGCCTTGCATGGCAAAAGAATCTGAAACTAATTTATAGCAGGTTGATAAATGCCCTGCTCTGTTACAGTGGTCTGTAACAAACAGAACATTCACTACCAATGCATGCGTTTCTGGGGTCTAAATTTCATGATACTTTTGCAGACTTGCAGAATCCCTGAGACCATTGTGATCAGAAAACTTCCAGTGAAGTATCACAGAGCAGCTGGATGCATTGCAGCTTAGACAGGCAATTGCAGAACCCCTTTAAAACGGCAGCTCACGCCCAGGGAAGCATTGCTTCTCTCCTTAAATGATTTCTCAGAGTTGAACTCAGGTCCTCGATGCTGGTCTAGCTGCAATGCATGTGGTCAGGGCTGAGATCCACCACCCTGGGAACTGTTCCACCATACGCTCGTCCACACACCACAGGACGTGCCTTTGACGTTGACTCTAGATTCCTGCAACATGTTCTAGCGAGGGCTGCACAGAAGGCTCGTTTGCTGCTCGCAGCTGGTTGATGAAGGCAGCCGTACAGCTGGGGGGACAGCAAGGGCAATATGGCAAAGATGTTCTGATTTCTGAGACTTCTGTTTATTTTTCAAGGTTCTTCATATGGTTCAGATCAATGTCATTATTCACTTTTCAGGATGCTCATCAGCTTACACTCTTGCTTTCGTTTACCTGTTAGTATGACCACCACATTTCAAAGGGATAGAAACAAAGGCATGTAAGAGTTTTAGAAGCAGCAGATTCTAAAAATCTCAGAGACACATCAAGATGCTGCATAATGGACAAGAGACTAACCTCAGAGTCAGCAGCTGAAAGTTCATTTTTTGTCTGAGAAAATGTTGACATAACATTTTGGTTTTATGTTAACATGCACTCTTTGTCTCTCCATCCATGTGGATGCATACACGCAATGCTCATCTAACTCAGCTGGATGTACATGAAAGCAGGTTCTAACCTTTGTTTTTTTTCCTGAATGCTCTGTGTCCTGAGCACAAAAGGTTCCTGAAACACAACTCGCATGAAGAAACCATTTTCCTTTCTTTCTCTCTTTACTTTTTAAAGAAAGAAGTTTACAGGGTGTTTTAACATAAAGCAGAAAATGGAAGCAAGCATTTTCCACAAATTCCTGATGAACAACTTAAGAAAATGTTAAGTAGTTAATAACCTCAAAATCTCTAGCAGAAATTCCAAAAGTCACTAAAAGATGAAAGAATGGAAACCACACGTAACATCCTAGAGACTCATAAGACAACATAATATACTTTCAATGCAGTTTGAACTTCCACAGTTTCACTTCATAAATTAGATTTCATGTCTGTAGAAACCGATAGGAGAGGTGTCTCCTGTTTTCACATTACATACAGATCTCCAGATTCTTATAATGAAATAAAAACTCTGAACATTTATAGGAAATCAAGACTTGCTCCCTAGAACACAGCCAAACAGCATGGCAAACTATTTACTGCCTGGAAAAGTAGGCTACAGGGGTTGTATGTGAACGAGTCAACATGTGATTTGGTGAAGATGTTGAACCTAGGCATGTGAGAATTAGAATGGATTTGTATATAAATTACAATGCAGCTTTAGAAACTGGAAAATCATAAAATTTGGTCATTTCAGATGAAGAAGCATCTTTTGTGGAGAACAAAACACAAGAGTCTCTGACTCCTCACTAATTTTAATCTTCAGTTTAGAGAGCAAAATGCTGGCTTGTCCATTGAGCAATTTCTGATGAACACTTGCAAAGCCTGGGCACTCTTTTCCTGAAAATGTATTTTCCTGAAAGGACATTTGCAGCTATGCATCAACACCTCTCTCAGTGTGATACCATACATCCTTTAATTTTTCTTTACATAATTATGGTTTTATGCACCTCAGATTTGCACAAAAGTAAATGCCACCACCTCGCAACAGACTCACCATCAGTAACACAATACAGAGTAACTCATGCTTTCATTAAAATCCATGAAAGTTCTGACAGGAAACACGGATTACACAAAAATAGAGAGCGCCTGAAAACATACTATCTACAAAATATTATGACCACCTCCGGGGTTTTCAAAATTTCACCTACACTAAAAAAAAAAAAATCATTAAATCTTTGGTCACTGCATAATGCAGCCATAAATCAGAGTGCCCTCCAGAAACCGCCACATACTGGAAAGAAAGGCTTTGTTTTTCAGAGCCAAAATCAGTACAGTGAGGTGGGCTGGAAGAAATACAGCACCACTGGGTTTGCATGCAAGGAAACTCTCCATCAATCTGTGCAAAACTTTTTATGTTGCCTTGGTGAATCTGCTCTGCTAGCCAAAGTTGGACTTATTAAAATTGTTCTGCACTTTAATAGCTGCTTTAAACAAATCATCCCCATGAGCCAGATACAGAATTTTACCCTTGCTCTGTATGTGGACACACACACGCGCGTATACATTCATGGACCATTATAGACATGCGCACACCGAAACAGATTTGCACCATCTCCTCTCACTAAAAAAGATCTGCATTAACTGTTTGTTGAGGTCAAAACATGCATTTTACATATATCTATATGCACATATGCACATGGTCCCTGAAATGGAACTGAAAGAAGCAAACTTGTTCCCAGTGACTACTTCTGTACTGTGATTCAGCCTGCACAGAATAACGAATTCAGCTGTAGAGTAGAAGTTTAAAAAGACAACATAATCTAAGTGCAAAAAGAAAGTTGTTATTTTTAAGTGCAAGTCTTCCAAGATGCGAGTAAGGTGCAAATACGGGTAGGAGCAAGCCCAGCTTCAGGCTTGGCCTAAAAAATGCAGGTTGGCTTTCCTGAGAAAAGTTGCAGTAACACATACAGGTCTTGATTTAAACCAGATTTCTGCACTCAGTGTGCCTGGAGAGCTGGGGTCATGCTTCCTAAATGATTCTGTAGCAGAAGAGTCACAGTTGTACTAGATGATTTCTGAAGGTCCCTTCCAACTGAACTATTCTACTCTAGGAATCACAGAATGGTTTGGGTTGGAAGAGACCTTAAAGCTCACCCAGTTCCAACCCCTGCCATGGGCAGGAATTAGACCAGGCTAGACCAGGCTGCCCAAAGCCCATCCAACCTGGCCTTGAATGCATCCAGGGAGGGGGCATCCACAGCTTCTCCAGGGCAACTTGTTCCAGTGCCTCACCACCCTCTGAGTAAAGAATTTCCCCCTAATGTCTAATCTAAATCTCCCCTCTTTCAGTTTAAAGCCATTTCCCCTTTGTCCTATCACTGCATTCCCTGATAAAGAGTCCCTCACCAGCTTTCCTGTAGGCCCCCTTTAGATACTTGAAGGCCACAATGATGTCTCCCCAGAGCATTCTCTTCCCCAGGCTGAAGAGCCCCAACTCTCTCGTTCTCTCTTACAGGAGAGGTGCTTCAGCCCTCTGATCATCCTCTTGGCCTCCTCTGGGCTTGCTCCACCAGGTCCATGTCCTTCTAGGCTGGGGGATTGAGCTGAATGCAGTACTGCAGGTGGAGTCTCATAAGAGTGGAGCAGAGAGGCAGAATTGTCTTCCTCACCCTGCTGGTCACGCTGCTTTTGATGCAGCCCAGGATGCAGACAGGCTGTAGGTGCACATTGCTGTCTCATGTTGAGCTTCCCATCAGCCAACGCTCCCCCAAGCCCTTCTCCTCAGGGCTGCTCTCAATCCATTCTCTGCCTGTATTTGTGCTAGGGATTGCTGCCATGTGCTTGAGGTTCGCACAAGCTCACCTCTCAAGCCTGCCATGGCCCCTCTGAATGGCATCTCTTCCCCACACTGTGCCAACCACACCACTCAGCTTGGTGCCATCCAGACTTGCTGAGGGTACACTTGATCCCACTGTCCACGTCACCAATGATGTTAATCAGAGCTGGCTGAGGAATCACGAAAAACCAAGATATCTGTCTCTTTCAATAGTCTAAGGCAGAAGCTCATAATGAAGTTTCTCCAGACCACAAGATATTGCCTGAATGCATTTCTTGCTCTCCAAAGCGGATTCTTCTTCATCATTGAAGAAGAATTCTTCTTAAACTTCAGTTTTAAAATTAAATCCAGCTGACAGAATCTTCATCTACATTCAATGTTTTTAAAGCAAAGTTCAGTCACTTTCTGTAAATGCAAAGATTAAAACAATCCTGCCTGAGACTGTAAAAGCAAGGAGTTCAATACTGATGTTGTTGTCCTGTTATTCTCATGCATGCCTCAGGTACTGTGTTCTGTTAATGCGTACAGAAGCGTACAAGGCAAGAATATGGTCTTTCACTCTGAACTTGATGGACTTTGTTAGTTGGTAAAAATGTTGACATCACTAAAACAGATTTTTGTGTGTTAACCTATTTTTATATTTCAGCCTGGAAAAAAATGTAATCATGTTGCCAACGAAAACCAAAAATATCTTTTCTTCTACATTTCTGCTGGCTGACACATCATGTCTGCAAGTAAGTGTCTTTCTCTAGAAAGCCTTCATTTAAAGAAAAAAAAAGACAGGACAAATGAAATGTGCCATCTTATGAACATGTAACATGTACCAGCATTTGGATGCTTTGGCCATGCAGTACAGCAGCTCCTGACACCCTGGCTCAACCCTTCAACTAATTAACTCTTCCCCAGTTTTATGGCTGAAGGACGAACTCATGTTCATATTGCCACTTCCAGTCTGAAACACTTTGTAGTGAACCTCAACGTAAGATTGAGTTCTTCAAAACAAATAGATTTATCCTCCAGATTTTTAGAACAACACGTATGTTATAGACCATCCCCTGAGACTGCTAACAACTGAAATCCTGCACCCATTTCCAGGAGGTAAGGGAGAAAAGCAACTTTGGAGACAGGAAGGAATAAAATTCTGAGTTTTAGAAGAAAGCACTGGGAAGGACTGAAACAAAGTCTGAATAAATTGCTTCCAAAGGATGGTTTTAGGATAATGCCATGTTCTAAAAGTTGATCTAAGCTAGTCAAAGATTTCTTACTCAAACCATCTCTGGAAACACCAGCAGACTACGTAGATTCAGTTGCTTTGTCACAGAATCATAAGATTGAGTTGGAATGGACCTTTAAAGGCCACCCAGTCCAGCTCCCCTGCTCATCTCATGCAGGTGCACCACACAGAAAAAGGCCTAGCAGTAAGTTGAGCCCGCTGCATTCTTCTTTCCATTTTAATTTTATTAAACAAACACTATTTATCTTAAACTTCTTCCCTTTGTGGAAAGGGAAAGTGCTCGGGAGTGTCATACACAATACATCAATTACAATCACTTTCTGCTTCAATAAAGGAAGTACAAACTTCCCGTCTTGGCAAATGCTTGAATGTCTTGAGTAGGTGGGAGAATGGCCATGTTAAGTGTCTAGACAGCAATGTGTAGGAAAAACATTTCCTATGTTTCCTATTCGTGTGCTTGTCCAGAAAGTATACTTCAGATATGTAAAAAGAACTGCCTTAATTATTGGTTAACATTCTACAATAATTATGGTAGCACAGAAGGGTTTTTTTTTTGTTTTGTTTTGTTTTAATTACATGAAATCCAAGATGTTAAATTATCTGTAAAGCTCCAGGAAGTTCCAACAATTGCAGTCACAAAAGACTGTCCTCTTCACTTTCTGCAGAATAAGAGGTTAAAGTGAATCTTCCAGGCACACTATGACCTGGTTAGTAACTAGTCTGTATGTATTCTTACACATTCTTCGTAATTTCTCCAAGTGTATGCGTTGCCACTATGAACTCCTTGCTCAGTATTGCTGGCGCAGAGTGGGTGCTTCACTCCAAAGGCTGATGACTTTTACATAACCTAACACTGGAATGCTGTCTGTTAAGAATATGGGAATATTTCCAAGATGGAAGATGATCGATGAATATAAAATTCCATATGCATATTTTGATTAAAGAATATTCCCAAGATGAAAGATTTCCAACCAAAGATTATTTTACCAAGAATATATGGGGCTATCAGTTAACATGTTTTACATTACCCTGAAATTTTTGTCTTAGGGTCACCAATTCTCCTTAGGTCAGCAAAGGTCTGGTAGACCCCCAAGTATTAGAACACTTATTTCTTGGAGAGTAAACAGCAAATGGAATGACATATGACAATAACATAAAACATTTTGTATGGAAATTATGTAACCAGTAGTACGTAAGTTTATCTTCATCTTTCAGACGGTCTCTTCTCACTGCACCCCATGCACTTCCCTTATTTACACATGCTCATCTTATCTTAGAAACTCAGCTTTTCAAAACACAGGTTTTTACCTTCACGTCTCTCAGATTCAGTGTCCACCACTATTGATAATCTACAGGAAATGGTGCCATACACACAGAAAATCTATATACTTGACATCACACTGCTTGATGGTCTACCCTACTCACAGGTACAAGGGCTCACATTAACGTTGGCAAAACTAAAACCACAATGCAGCTACTTAGAACTGAGCTGGCTGAGGAATTAATTTGCTATTTGAAGAGTACAATAAATTCCCAAAAAATAAATGCTTTTACAAACCACATCAGTTTACCGAGAATCAGGTAAGTCGAGTCTCTCACCGATTGTTCTAAATCAGAAGAAAATTCTACACAGGGCAGAAAGAAGGAATTCTCCATTTAAGTGGGCTGACCAGTGTCTTGTCCCACAGGTCCACTCCAGTTAGACTTCTCCCTTTCTCTTCCAATGCCCAAAGCCCAACGCCCAACAGCTGAACATTACTCATCAAATTTACCACTGTGTCCTTACAGAAATGGAGGCATGCTGTTCTAACATAGCTAACATAGTTCTTAGAAATGGCTGCTGCAGTCATACAGACCACAAAGCGGATCACAAAGCTGCAACCCTGCTCCTATTTGTGGAGAAGTTGTCTTACCCAGCCCTACAAAGCCACCACATAAACTGGAAATATTCTTCAGTGCAAAGCAGAGAATACTGCATTTTTTCTTTTGCCTAGAACTGTAGATCCGTCCTATGTTGTCTGAATTGAACAATAATTGCTTTAGAATAAAATTTTGCAAGTATTTATCTGTGCCAATCATCACAGTCTCTACGAAGAGAAAGCAGTAGTCTTGGGCTAGTCAAAACTAATAGATCCACAGTAAAAGGTGTCTGAGTGCCCAGCAAGATGAGCTTGAATATAACTGCCTGGCACTTACAAAGAAAGAGAAATGACAAACAATTTTAAGATAGAGGATTTCCTAGGGCTTCATTAAATATGAGAACACAAAAACATACATTTACAGCAGTGCTTTTTAGTGATATCTCGGTAAGCCAGGCTGCTTATTGTTACCTAAAACCACACTTTAAACTTGCAGAGCAAGATGGGGAGGAGGGGAGGAACATGCTCGGCTCTCATTAAGCTGCAAGAAATGCTACATGTATCTGCCAACTGCTAAAAAAAAAAAACTATTACCATACATCCACCATTATGATTTTAGGAAATCTTTTATGTCAGACTCCAGTGGAATGGAAACTCTTGGCAAATGCTGACTTTGAGATATATGGTTTCTGCCATCTCAGAGATGAGAGAAAAGTTCTTTATCCAAATGAGACACTTCGAATTCCAACAAAATCCTACCTTCGAATTCCAACAAAATCCTACCTGCATATTTCTAAGAGTTTCACAAGTTGTAAGAACATCTGTACTCATCCTACCCAATCTTTCTGGTTTCTTTTATCCAAACTTGTTTCCATTTGCCCCTACCTTTTCCCACATGGTTTCTCCTTCTGGCCAGGAAAAATATACCAGAATATTATTTCACCGACAGTTCTTCCAGGTTTTGTTCCCCATCCAAAAGCAGGATGCAACTGAATCTCTCTTCGAATTCTGTTCTTACAAGTATTTGCGCCTCTTTTTCATCGTGAAGTGGTTTAGATACAATCAGCAGACAGGGACTGAGAGCCATTTAACTTTATACATGTTTTTTCCACCCTCTTATCACCAGTTACATATCTTAATCCTTCTGTGTCTGGTATGCATTGTGAATCACGGGATGCCTGGAAACTGTTGGGCTTCCTTATGAACGAACATCATCACAGAACTCCAGCAGGTTTCAATGCACACAGACTTGCAAGTGGACATAAAATTTTCCATATATAATGCATCCTAGGAGTTAATTTCACAAATATAAGGTTCAGTCCCACAAGTCGTGGTTTCAGTTTAATACCGCCTCAGAATACCATGGAAAAATGGTTTCTTGACCTCAAAGCCTAATGAAACATAGAATGTGTCTGCTCCTCGTTTTAGATGTATGCTCTGCAGTGCCATATTCCTTAACATAAGGCTGATCCAAATGTTCCAACAGCAGACGTTGGTTTCTCTTTGATAGCCAATGCATATCGCTGCTTTCCAAGTTTCTGTAAACACATCATTATAAGGAAGGCCAGTCTTACTTTTCCCAGCCTTATTTCTAATTATGCGCCTGCTGCCAGGAAACTTTCACTTTTTTTTTTTTTCTTTTGGTCTTATGCTACTAAAATTTAAACAAATGTCTGCTGCAGACTTGGAAAAGGAAAAAAAAAAAAAATCTCCCAAGCAGTACTGTTATAAGTTACAAAGTTACTAGGTAACACTGAATTCCTTTCAGCACTCAATTATAAACAATTGACAAAAAAGCTAGCAGCAAGAGCGCATCACTGCTAAGGCACCAAATATGTCTTCCTTATGACTACCGAATTCCTCGGGGCAAAACCCAGCGTTTTCTCCGATTTTGCTCTCATTTTGGTACCAAGCCACAGAAGCCTTTCCACAACACCAAGTCTGTCTCTCCTGGCCAAGCCCGCTTTCAGCCAAGAGTGTCAGCGGCTTCCTACAGGTCTCCTCCAAAGAAGGCTGCTGAAGCCTTCACTGCCTCCAGCAAGCCGTAAGCCACGCAGCTACACGCAGCATCCTTGCTGTACTGGGCCCTCAGCAGACGGCCGAGGTCGGCAGGCGAAGCGCTCCGGCCGAGCTCGGCTGCGGCTGCAGCCGCTGTGGCTAGCTATCGCTGAACGGGGCCAGCGGGAGCCACGCAGAGAAGCGCAGCGCGCAGCACCGCGCTCAGCGCCGCCCGCTCCGACCCAGCCCCGTCCCATGCCG
>VXAV01008146.1:282750-309357 GCA_013399715.1 Alectura lathami | reverse complement strand
AGTCATATAAAGCCCCTCTGACAGCAAGAGCACACATGCTCCACTAGATCTTGCAGTCCCACTGTAAACAATACAGAATAGCTTAGTTAATAAACAATAGAGGTTATTAATCGCACATTGGATTCACATATCAAAACCAGAGAGTTATGTAATCTTTTTCAGATGTTTACATGAATGTTTTTGTTGGTGAGAATTCAAAAGTTGTAATCTTGACAAGCTCTATTGTCTTCACAACAGCATATATATAAAACTTTGAAGACAGATATGGATAGCATTTGAAGACAGATACGAATTTAAGCAATACCTTTTTCTATAAACTGCTTCTCACATGAATTAACATGGATGACTGCCATTCTTCAACAACAATAAGTTTACCTTTCAATTTTTTATCTGAATAACTACCAAAAAAGGGCCATCATATTACCAAATAATAAATTTTTTGCCTCATTTTACAAGATATTGGTGGGATTTTAGACACATGGGCAGCACAGAAGTCCTATTCCCTCTTTAATCCTCCAACAAGGAGTCCAAGGAGGAGACCCAGATTTCTGGCTGGCAAAACAGTCTGCTTTCTGCATTTCTGTTTCTGCAGGGAGAGGTTAATTTGCACTACCCCACCTACCTGAACAAGCTTTCCTCACCTTCACTTTGGGAGCGCATTGCTAACAGTACCGACGGAGAGAAGCCTCTCAACATTCATGCTTACCATCCTACCCACCCAGACCACCAGCTTCGTTTTGCAGTCCCATTGCAAGGTCTGGCAATGTCAGTTGCTGAAGGCATCAGGAGGCTCCAGCTGAAAAGACTCACTGTCAAGTCTCTCATTGTCTACCATTTTACCTTACTGAATACACTAGTGAATTAATGCATGCACTCGTATTTGAAAGTGCTCATCTTAACTCAAAAAATGTCTCCAAGCCATACAAATAAGCTCATTTGTGTGCAACTGCCTTAAATCTAAACACACTTATCCCAGCTTCATGTCACAGGACCACAAGATTTGGGAGGCAGCTAGCCTGGCTGAGCTAACATGAGACAGGTTGTGCCTCGCTGCAGTAGAGGGGAGGAAGGGAAGCTGTCTCAAAAGGCTCTCAAGAGCTTTGCCAAGCCTTCCCAACTGCTTGGCAAAGAACACTTTGGGATATAATGAGACTGAACTATGATGCTGGGCTAGTTCATGAGAGTAACAGTGACCGCAAATAAATTTCAGGGATATTACTTTGTACTTAGTCCAGAACACAGATCAAATGATGTCAGTCTTGATATTGTGCAGGACACGGTCAAACACTTGTCTTGTTCAGACACTTCCTTTGGGAGCATCGACTCTTAACTTTCAGTTGTTGTCTGTCTGAGGTAAGCTGAATCTCTCCTCTCCTCCCACCTCATAGTTGAGCCACATGGATTCAAATGTTAGGATTTTTTTTTTTTTTTTTTAAGCAATGAAAAAGAACTGAAAAAGATTTTAGTCATCATTATATATGATTGAAGATGGGCTTGAAACAAAAGCCTATGTTTGAACTCCCCTGGAACTCAGATTCATATTCTTCAGTCTGAGCCTTTTCTTGATGCCTAGTACAGAGAAAAAGTGTGGTGAAAAAACTGAAAGGGAAGTAGATGAAAATAAATCAAGTGCTACACAGGTTATGGTACTGAAACCGCTCTTGCCCTGGAAAAAAAAATGGGCGAAGCACAGAGAGGGAAAACAGCATGGTGTGTTATGGTTGCAAACGCCAGTTGTAATAAAAATCTACAATTTTCGTAGAAAGTAAGCTTGCAGATTACGGTTGTAAAGTGTTAATAAATCAAAATGTGAGGCTTTTAAGAAGTATGTAATTCCCTAGTTATCTGATTCCACCAATTAGTTATTCAGCATTGTTCCTTATTAAAAAAGTTCTACCAGCTTTTCGAATCTGATAGATAGTGGGGTGAAAGCGGATGACTGCTTTCACTAAAAAGGGGCTGGTACAGATTGGTCAGATTCTTCCCAAGACTTGAAAACTCCTGCCAATATATTTTAACATCAATAGAAAGCAAGCAGCCTTACTTTAAATCTTTATGCTTTGAAGATACATGCAGACATTCACAATAAAACAAGACTGGCACCGGCTTCATTTGGAATGCATAGGCTATGTCAGATTAATGAGAAAGCAAGTCCTGAACATAACACAGAAAGAATAGTTAAACAGCCATTCTAGCTGCCTAATAGATTTGTCATGTAGGGAAAGGGAGGCTGTAAATAAAGAGGGTATACTCCAAAATCCTGAGTGTACTCTTGAAAGAACGTACAGTATGATATTTGCCTCATTATGGGAAGTGTGGATTACAAATTCATTATTTGCAGGAATATAAGGATATAAGCTATGCTAAAGTTACCTGTATTGGTATTTTGTTCTTCAGCACTGAGTTCTCAGGGTAGGAGCTATAAGCAACCTAGCTGAGAAATCAGCAGATAATCAATAGCATTAATTTTCAAAAACATCAAAATAAAAAGGAAAATAAGAAAAAAAAAAAAAGAGGAAATTCAGGCCTCCTTGATGTGGAAGTAAGTTTTGAAAAGAAAGTATAATGCATTCTGGGGCTTCTCATGAGCTGAAATCATAACATGATTTGATGGAGCAGCTGGGTGTTGGAGTCCTTCCAGGTTCTGCCGCCCAGTAATCTGAAACAAGCCCTGTAAGAGTTTACCCTCTTACGAGCAAGGTAGGAGATGATGTGCAACCACACTCCTGATACAAGTTTCTTTTTGTGTGTTAAGCAAGGTGAACAACCCATGCTTCTTTGCAAGCAACCACTTTCACAGTAAGTGAACATGGTAAACATTTGCTAAATATCAAATGCTGGGACAATAATTGCTAGACAAGGAGCTTGTGACAACAAGAATTCCAGTGGTTGACCAGTAGCTCTAACCGCTCTTAGTGGTGCTAGCTAGACCTGAAGTCTCCTAGAGTACCACCACCGAGTTAGAATGGGACCTTACCCAGTTCTGAGTAAGGCCATAAGGCCATAATTTCAACAAACCAGTGAGATTTTTGTGGGTCCTTGGCTACTAAGCAAAGTATTAAACGCAGTCAGTGACCCATTACTCTGAGAACAGTTTAACTCTGGAAGCATTTGTCCTGATTGCTGGGACTTCAACAATCAGATTAAAGTGCTTCATGGGTGGCCATAAGTAAAAAAGCCTGACAGTCAAGAAATTACAAGAAAATATGGGCTTCCTGAATTACCTCCCTTAGGGAGATTAAACTAGGAGGCAGGGAATTACAGCATTCTTCACTGCTAAGCAGGAGTTTGGAATTATCTAAAGGAAAAAAGAACTAACAACTCATGGTATGTGAAAATCAGTGGGAAGAAAAGCGTTTAAAGCTTCTTTCTTGTTTACAGTAAGTGGCTACAGTCTTCCCCACGATACTTTTTTTCCTAATACTATAAAGAAAACATCCATTCAGATTCTTCTCTAAAAGGTAATGCATGAATGCTCCTCAGTCTGTTTCCAAGAAGACTGATAAATATATGCAAACAGATACATGCCCACAGGGAGAGGAGTCTGGTTCAGCAAGTTACTATGATTCATTCTGAAATGCTTGATTGTTCTGTCTGGAGGGTTTTACATCTGCCCAAGAAAATCCTTTTTCACATTGCCACTTCAGTAAAATAAAGTCATTGTGGAAGCATATTTAGTCATACATTTTTTTCCTACTTTGTGTAAACAAACAGTAATAGGGTCAAATCTTTAAAATGAGAAAAAACAGCTGCACATGTACTACTGTACATGGGTCTACAACTGCAGCCACCCACAGGCATCCAAACACAGATATCCCACAACCATTCTTCTGGATGTTTAGACTAAGTGCTAATATAAACACTGCACATAACATACATATAACAATTGCACATATACAATTTTTAATAATTTGGCACTTTGTTTCCAAAATCAGGAGGCATGATCAGGAAAAAAAAAAAAAAAAAAACAGATAAAGACTAATTTGTGATATTGGCCTCAAAAGTTCAGGATATTGTATATAGGTTTAGACAGAACAGTTAAGACACATTAGAACCAAAAAATCCCTTGATGATGGAAATTTGACAGCTACCAAAAAAAAAAAATTGACTATTTTTGCACATGCAATAAGCTGGGATGACTGTTTTATTATTTTATCTACTCATTTACTTTTTCTAATTTGAGAAAAACTTTCAACTGCAAATATAATTTGTTGAAAAATACATAATATGTATAAAACATAAGTTATCATCTTGTGGGGAAAATAACATTTGCAGTAGTTTTTGTCTACTTTAACTGTTTTATCTGAGTACTGTTGGATATTACTTTTTGCTGCATAATCTGATACTTTATATGGGATTGATTTGCCTTCACTGGAGACAGTGACAAATTTTGTGATGTGCCTCATGTTCATAGACTATAATGGTTTTCATTACATTTTAAAGATGTTTCTGTATCTGAAACACACACACAATTGATCTTGCACAACCTGAGAGGGAAGAACATGTGGCTGGGAATAGAGAATGGAAACTCTGAGTAAGTAGAACAGAAACATCTCCCACCAGTATTTTAGGAATTTGTCTTTTCCTCTCATCTTCAGTTACTTCTTCATCCCTCTAGGCACCAATGCTACAGTTTCCTACCTCTCTGCTGTGCCAATACAATTCTTTGTGTATTTAGACTCTCAGGTGACTAAAACCATAATTTCTGTTAAGTGATAATCATTTATTTCTGTCACCTCAGGGTCACACAGTTTACTCTTCTCTCCTCAGTCAGTTACTAGTTGACCTCTGAAGCAAAATTCAAGTTAATATTAGAGAAATTTTGAAATGAGTAAGTACTAAAATTACACAATGCAAGATTCCAATAGCAACTATCACTGCACAAAAGAAGGAAAGATAAAATCACCCTGAAGGAGACCTGGATTTGTTAATTTGTGCTGACAGGGGATTTGTCTGGCTTTGACTAAACAGTGGAAAAATGGAAGGAATTTGGGGAGAGGCTACTGTGTTTGAAGAGACAAGAACTGAGGGGAGGACAGGACAGGAGGTGGACAGGAGAGGGCACAACACAGGACAACAAAGCCAGCAGAAAGCCACAGTGCTACCGCACTGCTCAGTCCCTTCGGAACTTTCTGCAACTCTCCCTCTTTCCATATTTCCTCATATTTTTCTGAAGGATGGGGTGAAACCCACTAACAGAATATAAATCAGCTGCAAGTGTTTCTTTGGACTCTGATTGTATACAATACTCATTATAGCAGCTTTGTTGTTCGGTTACTGGGTCCCAAGGGTCTGTAAATTCAAGATAACAAATAAACAACAGCAACTGAAGGAGCAAATAAACTCCCTGACAAAGATCCTAGGCCAGAAGTCCTTTCTGGTAAACTAAACCCCATCTATACTGCACTGTTGTAAACAAAACCCAGAAAGCAACAGAAACATTTATCCCAGTGCAGCTATGGAGCAGGAGGCACCTTCACTGGAACAGCAGGGGTCCTGAAGCTGTGCAGATGCTTCAAGTTAGCCTTACAGCTGTAGAAGCTCTCCCACCCACTCCAGCTACTGCTGGCTGTCCCTGCCATGGTGCCAGCACAAGCATTTCTGCGGGCATTTTAATGTGGCATGGTGGTTTTTGTCTGCTCCAAGGCAAGAGTGCCATGAGTCTGGGCTGGCTGATGGGGGGGCCAGAACCGCAGCACTGACTTGCTTGTTTGAAGTGCACGCACCAGACCAGAGCCTAAACTAATCCTCTTACATCTTTCAGTATTGGCATGCTGAAAGTAGGCCACAGCAGAAAGGCCTCCTAGAATGTGTATCACTACTGTTAGCTATTACTGAGAAGTAATAAAGAGCCTATGAAAAACAGCAATGCAAGCCAGAGAAGGCTAGAAACCTTTCAGGCTCCCAACCATTAAGAAAACTGGGTTGCTACAGCTAGTTTCAAACCACCTCTTCACTTGCCCTCAAATTATTCTTAGCATTAAAAATTCTACAAAAGAACAAAGCTGTACAGTGTACAGTAAAAACTTCCTTGAAACGGAATACTTTTCTAAGCTTTCCATGGGTTATTTGTAGGTCACTGGGTTATTACAACCACCCACTAAAAATAATAACTGCGAGTGTGTAATTAATTGGTCAAGAAACATCTACTGTCTTCTCTCCTTCCCAAAGCATGTTTACAGTGGTTTCGAGTCACCTGCCTGGCTTTGGCAGGTTGTCTGAAATTGCCTGAGCTGAACAAACCAGTTTTAAAGGGACAGCTTTACCTGAAACCGCATCTGGTAGTTTGCTAAAACGAAAGTGCTTTTCTTAACATGCAAACAAAAAATCAAATTCAGTTTGCACCTAGAGCAAACCAGAGTTTTGTTTTGCTTAAGAACATTCTCGTACAAAAATGACATTGCAACTATACGCTACCAAAAAACCAGCATAATGTAGGTGCATTGCAGGAACTACAAATGCACTGCCATAGCTCTATGTCTGTACTGCTTCGGCAGCATTATTTTGCTGTAAACAGTGTTTACGGGAAATAAAAAACAACATCGCAACATCTGAATCCAGTTCAGCATGCTTAACTAGATGCCTACAAACCACATTTGAACAGGTGTTGTGGAGACTGACCTCTAGCAGAATGCGTGGAACCAGCCCCACCAGGCAGCTCCGCAGTCAAGACATAATTGAAGATCATTCAGTCAATTAAACTTTGCTTTGTGATCTGTTTAAGTGAGCTGTGAAAACCTCAAGATGCTTTCTCCTTTGAAACCTCTGTAGGCAAATTAACTTAATCCTTAGAAAGCTGTAAGATGTAGGTGGCTGAGCACTGCTGCTTCAGCAGCGTGTAGACTTGGTCACCATGCTACTTCAGTTTGCCTTAGGGTCAGCAGTGATCATATCAAGTCATTGCAGTGGCAATACACAGTTCTGAGCAATCCTTCACAAGAAAGGAGTCAGTAATGCTCCTCTCAGCTTTATGATGTGTACAACATGCTCCACAACACCCTAACACTCTTGAAGTAGCAGTATGCTACATCTCTTCCATCAATAAACCTGGAATCAGTTTCAGGGATGTATCTTGAGCAACAACAAACAAGAGTAAAACAACAACAGAAAAACATTAACAAACCAAGACGACTGCAGAAGCGCTTTTCAAGTAACTGCCACAGAATCCAAACTCAACTCACATTCAGCATGTCACATGCCTAGTGCAGTGACTGCCACACATCACTTGTGAACTGCTAAGACTGCGGCTTCCTCAAGAGTACTAAAAAATATCTTTAAATACAGGAATCTTTGTATGGATTCCTTTAGTAATCCTTTTAACATTTATGCATAAGCTTTTATTCATTATCATAACCATAGACATAGCCAAGTCACATTTTAGGTAACTTTTGTCAATAAAAGAAAGGATGTAATAACCCTGCAGTTTCCACATTCTGGATGATCTGTGTAATATCATTGCTCTGAGGCCTGGTGAGGAATGTATCTGGGTTCTACCCCAAGCAGCACAAGACTTAAGTACCTTTCTGGAACTTGCAGAAAGATGATTACTGTTGTCTGCAAACATTCAGAAGAGATGAAATGATTAGTCTCCGAAAAGCCCCTTCTCCTTGCTTTCATGTTGACATACATAGCTCATTTCAAAGGGTCTTATAAAAGTGTATCCCACTCTAACCAGAAAAAGAAAAGGATTTAGTGGTATCAAACAAAGAATGAAATCTATTTGAATTTCTGGCTAAAATAAGCTACAATATTGCCGGCTTTTAAGATGTTTCCAAGAAGTTACGTACACAAAGGGAATTAAGTGGATATTCCAGTAGAGCCAGAGAAAATCAGAGTCAGGTCACTACAATGAAAATGGGGATCTTAAAGTTTATGTTTTGGATTTTTTTGAAATTTGAAGTTGATTACTAAAAAAAAAAAAAAAACCACAAAACCTTTGTCTTCTTAGAATTCTTTTGCATTTGTATCAGAGCTAGAATACTTAATATTTTATGCTTGTGGTACTTTGTTCTCATTTTAGCAAGATTCTTTCTATCTCATTCACTTTTTTCTGAAGTTTATTAAGTGTTTCTCCCTCTATTGGGAAAGAAACATGACCTGCCTTCTAACCACAAATTAAAGAAATAACATACTTTGTCTGTCAACAAAGAGTATTTCTGACACTTCATGCCAAAAGGTTTGACCATATCTAAAAATAGATTGGGCATTATGGAGAATACTAGGTGGTATAAAAGCACTGGTAAGAACAGGTTACAATGTTTGAAAGTACATGGATCCTCATACAAGCAGTAGCAACTGTGTACAGAGAACGAAAAGATTTTCGTACATATTTTCTGCAAGGTCAACAACCGAAATCAGCCAACATGCAAAGCTGATAAATTTACTGCCTGAAAGCTGGACTCTTAAAAATGTTTTTCTATCTTTAAATAATGCTGCACTGCATTTTTCACTGGTAAAAAGTTGATTCAGTTTCCCTTTTTTTTTTTTTTTTTTGTTTTCCCCTGAGACATTCCAAGGGTGTGTAAACATGAAATGTACAAGTGGTACACAAGATTAATACAAACAGCCACTTCCTATCCTTAATATTTCCTTTAAGAATTTAAATTTGTCTTGCCCAAACCCCCAGTCATTGGTCTCACAAGACACTAAAATGATCCTAGTACTCATCTGTTGTCATATTTAACCTCTCTCTGTAACGCTTTGCAGAACACCTTCATTCTGAGTGTGGATTCTAGATTTTTGGCTCCAAATATTGCCTGCTCAGGCCTGACAGTCCAGAGCTTGCCGTTTCCCTGTTCGCGTATAAACTGGGATTTTACATGTGGCTTCAGCAGGGGCTTTTAATATGTGCATGCTTTTTTAGGAGGATTGCATTTTATCTTTCAAAGCTGTTCTCGTGTTCTGAGTTTTACCATAAAGTAAGGACATAACATACTATACCAGTAGTTATTTATAATAGAGGTAAATATTTTCTAAGTTTTCCTGTTTATGATATTACTTATGCCAGTATTAATTGTATTTTAGTAGTAAAGGAATATATAGAAGGATGTTTATATACCTCACATTTTACCAGTAATTCTCTTTTTTTTTTTTTTCCCCCCTCAGCTTAAAAATTTCATTAATTGCTGACTCATTTTCAGTATTTTTTTTTCAGGAAAGTGATGGTTTGTAAAATGAGGGGTTGTTTTGAATTGGTCTCGTCTCATTTTGGAAACTATGGCCTCATTTGTTTAATGACCTAAATCCATGTCTATTCTCAGAAGCATCACTTTAGTGAGCTACAGTGTCTTTACTTCTTTCAAGTTTCATAAAGATATTTTCTTAAATAAGGGTTAACTTCGCCTTGCTTTAGTAGGGCTGGTTCTCTGACAGAAATCAGAGGCTTGTTTGGAAAAGGATTTTGACATACATGCTCTCTCCTGCTCAGAACTGGCAGAACAAACCTAACATAAAAAGCTTGCTACATCAAAGCCTGGGAAGCTTTTCCACTCATATATTTAGCCCACTTTCTTCTTTTAAACCCCTTTCCTTGTCCTTTGGCTACTTTTGATGAGCTATACCTTATGTCCCATAACATTACTTGCAGATGGTATGGGCAGTAACCAAGCAAAACACCTGTATGTCAACACTTTCTTTAGCTCCCATGCACATTTTCAAAAGCGTGACTTAAAGGCAGAATTTCAAACCTACTGAATTACAGTTTGACCAAATTAAGAAAAGCAATTACATACCCTAAATGAAGACTATTTAATTCTTTCTTCCATGTTTTGGGTCAGTAAGTTGCTAGCGTTAACCGAGATTTTTTTTCTGACAGCAGAACAGTAGGTGGCAAGGCTATTTACAGCCTCCTGCAGTCCTTTTTAATACTAACAGAGAACTGGCAAGCCGAGTCTTTACCAGAGTATTACCCAATGTTGGGTGACTACTGTGACTGACTCAAGTTAAACTCAAAGGCTTTTCTGAGATTCCCAGCTGAGTTTGTTTCTCATTTACCAATGTGCTGTAGAACCATTTGTACACTTATAACTTGATAGGAATTAGTGTATAAAGATGAACCATGACTCTCAGATAATTCTATAATTTCTTAACAACTATCTTCTCCACCCAGCTTCCAGAGGAGAGCCTTAAACAAGATGTTAATAGCCCCACTGACAAAAGTGTCTGTAAACAACAGGGAAACCTAATCGATTAACACACTTATGTCTGAGAGCAGTGGTAGATGGCCATGCAATATTCTGAGTGCAAGTAAAAGCTGAAATATCCCTTACTGCACATTTTTTTTTCCCCCTTAATGAAAGGCACTATCATTAGAATTCAAATACAGAGGGTACAAAATAAAAAAATGTGTATTTTAAGAAAGGAAATAACTGTATTAAAATTGTGACACTCAATATATTCCGATAACAAAAGATGAATACAAGTCACATTTGACTTCTGCAATTACAAGAGGTGCTCAGAGTGGTTACCATCAGCATCCAGACACTTCTGACTACGACAAACTACTGCCACGCTTCCGCTATTTTCTCTGACTGCCCTGCCTGTCATGTGGCGATGCCAGCGTTCATCTGATTAATGCCATCTTTTGAGCGAACATCATACTGCCCGTTGCTATCGTAATTCAATTCAACTCCAAGAAGTAACACACAGATAACTGCTCTTAAAATATGTGCACATTTTTTTGTCACCCCTGGTATTTACATTAGCCATGAAATTCTTGAATACCTTAATTAACTGATGCTTATGCAGCAATCTCTCTAATGAGCTGTTTTATCTTCTTCTACACTTACAAAGAACTGAGGTGACAGTGATTTGACTTGCTGATTCAAAATGTCCATCAACAGTGTTGTAAGAAATTGCATGTACCCAAAGTCCACGCTAATTAATATAATCAAATATATAGAACATAACAGTGCAACAGCCAACATTTATTTACAATGACGACTTCACTTATTCTGTGCATTTGTTGAGAGAAAGATATTATGGGGAACATCTGCATACCTGAATCTCTTATTTCTACCAAGCTGTTTTGAATACATCAGGAGATAATTATGAAAATTAATTTCCTGATGTTTAAAAACGTGATGAGAATCATGCTATTTTTTTTTTTTTCCATTTTTCCGCAGCCTGGGAATAGTCTGTGAGTGGTACATTGTACTTCATTATGTATTGAAATTACACATTATGTTTGGACAATAAAATGAAACTCAGAATGCCATCATTGCAGCTTTCTCCTTTAACACACATTTCTGTAACTACAGCCAATTGTGAAGTTCCATGAATTGGTAACAGAAAAAGTCAAGTTCTCCTTTGTGTCTCTTGTCTCTCTACTGTCAGACAGAATTCACAGAGGAAAAATTAATTCCACATAGGAAAAAGAATTGCATGCACCTGTCTCATTGACTTACGCATCTGTGCCATCTTTAATTAAGTCAGCAATTTTGACTGCACTAGGAAAGAAAAAAGAAGATATTTTTATCCATTCTACAGCAAGAATCCGCCAGGACATGTGTAATTCTGGACATTTGTAAGAGTTTTTTTTGCCCATCTCCAATTCCATACTAAGAATGTTTTGTTTTGAGGCAGATGTTATTGATGCACAACATACAGACCTCTGCTGTGTCAACGTCAAAATGTTCTGTGACTGTGATGAAGCCAGGATGAGACTTATTGCGTGGTGCCAATGGCTATGGACATGGATAGGAGGTTTCTGCTGATTGATGCTGTCCATTTCTGCAGTGTTTACCAGCACCTTGTTTGTGTGTTTCAATGGAAGTACAGGGCGCACATTTCTGACATCTGAGGCTGACTTGGCAGTTCCACTCAGACAGGCATTTACTAGATAACAAAGCCTGCAAATGTCACTGAAGTACATTTTAGACTGCGTTGAGAGTTAAGTAAACATGATTACTATGGGGCCAAAAGGGTAGATGTGAATTTCTGTTTCTGACACAAAACACTGTTTATCCTACATTAGTTTAAGGAGTTTACTTTCATAATGCTCACTGGAAATTAAGCAAAAGTTCAAGTGCATTCAGCTGAAATCTTTAAGCAATTTCGGCAGGCTAATAACATCTAAGCCAATAAGACAACTATTTCCCTAACTCTTTATAATACCACATAAATTAATCAAAAAGTCTATGATAAAATGAAGCACTTCAGAGGACTTCTTTGTTCAGTGTAATCTCCAATGACAGCAATAACAACTTTATCATGCAAAGAATTGTGAGAATTTACTGAATTGTAAAGATGTAACCAGTATGTATGTTTGGAGCTACCAGCTCCTGGAAAATAAAACCAGACTTTTCTCCTAACGCTTGTCATTTCAGTACTGTAGGTTTAGAATATTTAATAATACAATAAAAAAAATTGTTTGTGTTTCCTCCCCATAAGTGCAACAACAACAAAAAATAAATGACAGGGCTGAATTCAGGAGTGCAGAAAATAAACAAAAAAAACCCCTGTCCTTTAAGTAAAAGTGGAAACAAATTACTGCAGCAGAACTGTTGCCATTTGAGATTGGCTGAGTTTTCTGCCTTAATTTTTCCCTAAACTAAAACAGCAGCAAACAATGATATTCTAGTTTGCTTCTTGGGACAGCATGTGCTGTTGGTGCTCTAATTGTTTCAGCTAGCAGTGAGAAATACAAAACAGAAAGTGAGTTCTTTGACCAGATCGCCACAGGCAAGCCTCTCTCTATTTTTGGTCACTCAAGAAGATTCTGCAGAGGTGCAAGGTTTGCTTGCCCAATTCATGTTACAGCAGCTGAACTATGAAGAGGTAGCATTCAAGCACTCTGAACAAAGGTCCTCACTGGGACCGTAGAGGCATTAAGCTTAGCAAAGTATGTTTGCTCCCGCCATTTTCTTCCAAATGAAAAAATAGTAACACTGGAATGTATTTGCCAGTACAAACAAAAGACAAAGCAATCCTTATTTTAAAAAATCAGCTACAGATGGAAAAACAAAAAGAAAACAAGTACAGATAGGAAAGGAAAAATTCCAGCGGACTCATACAATGCATTCACTGGTAAGGTACTTTCTGGAAGTCCATGAGATAAACCCAAATAAATTAGCATGAGAGCACTACCTGTTAATGTTTGGCACACATACAGGATTGGAGAAGACTATTTTCTTTCAAAGTTCAGTCCAGAATTCAGCACACAGAATGAACAGAAGATTACAAGATGAGAATGCATTCTTTTGAAATCCATGTAAAAAAGAAAGTTTGAAGTTTATCCCACAGATCACTTGTATAACAATATTAGAAGCATACCTGATCCTGCATCTATTTAGTTATATTTAAACAAGAACAGAGGTTTGGCATCTTAAACATCTGCTATGTTCAAAAATTATCATCAGCTTACCATTTGCATGGCATGTCCTCAGGCAAAACAACGACACTATCAGCAAGATAATGCCTTGTTTGATATTCAATTAAACAAGAATTACTAGTATACTTTTCTGTACATACAATGAGATCATATCCAGTTCTGCATGGAATTTGGAGAAAGATCTGCATTTCCTAAGGTCTTAATCATTATATGGAAATTACAAAAAGGGAGCAGAATTTTTACATTAGGAAATTATAACTGAATTTAAGGGAGCTTATAAACAGGAGGGAGACTGACTTTTTACACGGTCAGATGGTGATAGGACAAGGGGGAAATGTTTCAAACTAAAAGAGGGGAGATTTAGGTTAGATGTTAGGGGGACATTCTTTACTCGGAGGGTGGTGAGGCGCTGGCACAGGCTGCCCAGAGAAGCTGTGTTGTCCCGTCCCTGGAGGCATTCAAGGCCAGACTGGATGGGCCCGGGGCAGCCTGATCCAGTGGGTGGCAGCCAGCCCATGGCAGGGGGTTGGGACTCGGTGGCCTTTAAGGTCCCTTCCAAGCCATTCTGTGATTCTGTGATTAAAGAACTTTTAAAATACAAATATAGATATTCTTAGAAGGCCAACACATTATCTGTTTCACAGGCATACATACAAGTGTAATATTAAGATTTAGAGAAATCATAAGAAATCATACAAACTGAAAATATCAGAACAACAATACAAAATGTGATTAAGGAAGAAAGGACACTATAGGTGGGACTAGTAGGGAAACATACCACATTTCTCACTCAGTTCAGCAATAAAAATTACTTAAATACTCAAGCTCAAACTATGTTAACAGGTATCTCTAGAAAATCCTGACAATGTGACCTTGTAACATCAGTACCATTAAAACACACCAGTAAAACCATTAAGTATTACAGCAAAGTTGTAAGTTCATTGGAAGCATTTTCCATAGTGCCTTCAATGAAACCTCCTCAGAAGAATTTTTTAATTAAAAACACTAATATTTACCCTCTCCCTTCAAGATTTCACCCAATAAGAAATATTTTGATCTGCATTTTATACATCTGTCAGGATCACCCAAATATTTAAATCCTTCAAGCAGGAAAAAAAAAAAAGTGCAACAGCTAAATTATAGACTGGAACTCACAAACAAGAAAAGGAGTTTCTGCAGCAACACTTGCACTACTGTACATGAAATGGAAAAAACGCTCTGAGTTGTTTTCTGTCTTGGCTGAGAAGCCTTGGAGGCCTCATGGAAACATGAAAGCACAGTTAGGGTGAAACTGCACTTGGTCTGAAGGGATGAACCTCATGCGAGCCATGGTTCATCATCTGACTTGTGAAGGCTTCTCAGCACAGCAAGAGGAGGAGAGGAGTGAGAGACAGGAGGACCGAGCATGTTTGAGTGAGAGGGCACATGAATGACACCAAGTGAGGGACAGAGAGTGAAGGAAAAGCATCTTCAAGCTCTAGACACTTCAACTTATTTTTTTTTCCTGTTTTTTTTTTTTTTTTTTTTAAACATATCTTCACTGCAGAAGTACATCAACATCTACAACAGTGTTTGAGTCAGCTAGCCCTTGGACTGAATTCACTTTACTGAAATGAATGACACTAAGAGAAAATACTAAATAACTAAGTTTTCTGTCCTAATATGCTAAAACTACTATGAATTTAAATTGGTGTGAACGTCATCAAGCAGGTTTAACTGAGTAAGCTTCCTCATTCAGTCTTTAATATTTTCTTTTCGTTAATAACATTTCAATGACATCCAACTCGTTTTCTTAAATACATTTTTCAGCTGCTGCTGCCATCCCCTGGATGTCAAATCAACTTTCTTCTAATGGATTGATGCTTATCAACTGTATCAAATAGGCCAAACCACAGGCACTCAGTCCAATAGAGAACTGGGGAGTAAGGAGTCAACATATTTAAGGTTATTTTGAGTGTGCTTTCATTTACAAACTTGGTTTTCTCAACTGTCTTGCTCTTTTCCTGAGTACAATTCACATCATTTCTTTGGTTATAATCTTCCAGACAACCTTCAAATTTATAACGCATCCTGACAGAAGAGCCTCTGTCCCTTTTGGGAAAGTCAAGCGACCATGCATATTGCTAAGAGCCAGGAACCTTTTTGAAAAAAACTTGAAAGGAAAGGGATTGCATAACTTTGGGATGAATCTTATGTTGGTGGCCCTGTAAGACTACCTCAAGCTGATGAGCTGTGTTTGGGTGTGCCAAAAATGCAAGTGGAGTAGAAGGAGAGCAGCTGACAATCTTTACAAGCACAGCTGGTGACTGATCCCACACCCTCACTAGGATAAATCGTGGACCTAACATCTGTATCTTCCACACTTCTGTGCTATCCAACCTGTCATTGCTGAGTCTGAACTCCAATGGCTGTGATCTTAGAAGATGAAAACAGAAAGCATAATCTTAATCTGACTTGAAAACCACAAGGTGTAAAACAAATCTCAATGAACATGCAATAAACTAGTAATTTGCCCATGTAAAGACATACAGAGTAAAGATAAAAACCATAGATTTCAAGTTATAGTGAGCTGATACTTCACATTCTTGAACAAATATGTTTTTTTATACAGCATGTGTTACCAAGCATCACACAGATCTGCTTTAGTAAATCTGTACTCAGTAATAATGGGAAGTAGTTGGAAGGAAACAAATGCAGTGCCTTAAAGAGATCGTACGATGGTTGCCTAGATTTCACCCTGGGAGCAAAAACTTGAGACATTTAATAGGGTGCTGATTCCATTAGCTTCGCATATGTTAATTACTTTTCTGACTAAACACACCACAGCATTTGGTGAGGATACAGAAGGCTTGACAGAAGCTAACATGCATGAGTTTTCAAAGGTGAGATTTCATGCATGTTAAGTTCACGTGAGTATTCTGAAGTGCTAATTTCTGTTATATATACATATGTGCAAACACACAACTACATCTTTGACAGATATTATATATATATACACTATACGTATCATAAATTATCACATCTGCCAAATGATAAAAAGTGATAACACCTTCAGCAAACAGCTGTTCTACTTCATACAACATTTAGCCAAAGACCCTTGGAGTCATTTTTATACTGACCTCTGAGAAGTTCTGTGTAAGCACTGCCAGTATCCTGCCCTAAGCACTGGGGTCTTTTCTGCCTTCATTACTACTGGTTTTAAAGTCAAAGTTCAGCTTTCTCTCCAGAGCCAAACACTAGATTCATGCTTCCCACTTGGTAGCAATTCCTGCTAGGGCATGAACCAGGTCTCTGAGAGTGGTCTGTACCCTTGGCTCTCAGCACAGGTTTTTTCTAGAAGTGTTAAACTGTCTCCTGGGTAGATGTCTGTCTAACCAAGCAGCACAGCTCCCTCCACTGGATAAACCTTTTCTGTTCTTACTGCTATGAATGTCTCTGTGATAGCAAAAAGAATTTTTTTGGCACAAAACAGCCATGAAGGGCCAACAGGCTGGCAGAACAGGACCTGCTGCACTTGATCAGTTCTTAGGTCTTCTCTAATCTACTTAGATTGGGCATTTGCCTGAGCAAATAAACTAGGAATATGGCTTTAACTGACTGACGTGTCAGTTTCTTTGAACCCTGGCACATCTATTAACTCTGCATATGACAAAAATCTAGCATAAGGAAATTCTTCACCCAAAGATTTACAGCAAGCATAATGAAGGAGACAGAAACGAATGACTGCCCCTGAATTCTAACCTCCTCACCAGAGAACATTTCTTGACATGCAACAGAAAGCAAAAACACAGTTAATGTAAATAAATGCAAAATATAATGGAAAATAAACCTGAGGACAAGAAACAAACCTGAAACAACAATCTTTGTACTATAATCAGAGTTGGAAGCAGTTGGAAATCATCAGCCAATTATATGACTTCAATAAAAAAACTGGCATACATCAGGAAGGAACAGAGGGATAATAAAACAAGTAGCTATGTAACTGCGAGTTTATGATTAAAGTTCATAAGATGTAGCATCCTGTCCAGCAATTCTCCTTTCAAATACCACATAAAATGGACACTGACAGAAGATGCCAATGCTGTCATTTGTGTTTTCAGCTCATGGAAACTAGCTGTATGTCTTCTAAAGAGCCGAACTTGATGCAAGATAAGGCTCAGTTACATTTCTATTACTTTTCTTAAAATAATTGAATGCATTTCATGATTATATAGTATTTTCTGTGGTGCAAGATTTTCTTATTTAGAGACAGACATATCCTGAGCAGTGACACTACCATTTGATTTAGCATGTCAGTTAATCTCCTAATTTAGTTCTGCTGAAAGATTTGGTGAGTACCTCTCTCAATGTCTTAAATTTATCTTGGTTATTCTTTCATTTCAATGGATTCTTGATCAATTTTATACTTGAAGAGCCTGATAAAAGTACTCTCAAAGCCTGTACAAAAGGTATTGGATTTACTTACAAATACCGTACACAAGGTATTGGAAACAAAAGGATTGTTTTGATGTATTAATCAACATTTTTTTTTATATCTTGGTGGAATAAGGAGTTCTAGATTCACATCTGGGACTAGAATATAAAATGATGTATACAGAAGCTTTTTTATTTCTCCACAGACCTGGAGTCACCAGGAGTGGCAGAGCAATCTTCTATCCTATTAATTAAAAGGTCCTGACCTGAACCAGATGACCTCTCTCTAGGAAGTCACTCAAAATGCAAAGATGATAGACTTACTATTATCAGCATTTTAAAATCCAGTGTTCCTCTTTTCCTCTTTCCCACAAACCAAACACAAGATGCTGAACACCATCTCAGTTTTGAAGCATCTACCTGCCACAGCCAAACAGAACAGTAACTAAAAATGGATTTTTCTATATTTAGGCAGAGCGAAACTGCAGCCGCATCAAACAGAAATTACATCTTTTCTTACCGCCCTTCCTCTCACCTCTCTTCCTCCCCAGCAAAACATAGTATTTTTCCATTTTCAAAAGAGGATAATTATGAAGTCAGGGATATAACATACCAAAGCAAATGTGGTTGTGCACCATTTTCAAAGCTGTGTAAATATGAAGTACATACTAACCCTTGCAGATTTAACATCATGTATAAGCAGCAATGTATTTCATAAGTTTTTTGAAAAAAATACATGTGTGTATATATATATATATGTATATATCCTGTTATATCGAGAGAATCCATGAACATTTCTACAGGAACTTCCTATTCAAAACTGAACTGAGAACTCCTCAGAATACGTTGCATATCAGGAGAATTTGGATTTGCTTTGCTCAGACATTTCCAACTATTAAACCTATCCAGTTTTTTGAGTTAGAAAAAAACAAAACCCAGCACCTCCTGACCTAAAACGTCTCATAAGTCAGAACATTCCATTTCAATGTTTTTAGTCCAAGACTATCGCAAGACTACCAAAAGCTGTTTTTGCCAACGGATGGTACATTTCTTCCTGCATTTTCAGGTTCAAAGGTGCACCATAAACTCCTGCTGTACTGATCTAAACCTTGGTACAGAAAAAGCAAACAACCCCAACAGCACAATCTCTGTTCCCTGACCTTTGCCATTGTTATTCTACAACAATGTCTGGTTACTTTTGCACCTGCAGCATTCCAAACGCTTCCACCCCAACGGAAAATAAAGAAGGTTCTTAGGATTTAGGCTGAGCTTCTGATTTGTCCTTGCTTCTTAGAAAAAAAGCCTTGTCTTGGTATCTTGGGAGGAACTGGGACTAACACTACTTTGGTAACAAAGGCATGAGAGAGGCAACAAAGCAATCAAACAATAGCCTAGTAAAATGGCCTACAGCAAAAACCTGAAAAATAATGAAGTCCTGTGTGCACAGCACTAGCAGCACATACACTATTTCAGGTTTGGGAGGCTGCACACTAAACACGCACATTTTATCACTTATTCAAGGATGTTTGACTCTTCTAGTTAAAATACTGATTGGTGCTCACATAAGCAAGATGTTCAGTTAGTTCTCTCCATTCACTAAGTGAAGAAATGTCATTGCCACAAGAAGAAATAAAAAAATCTTGAAAATGTATTTCTCACCTACCTTTAACCTTCCTTGTGGTTATCTGTTGTTACAATGAGTTTCAAAAGTGTACTGCTGCAGATCTTAAATGGCTTAAAGTTTGTTTGGGAGCACCCTTTAACACTATGTGCATAAAGGCATTGGTAAAAGGGAAATTTCTCAGCAACAGCTGCTACCATTTTTGGATCATGTTGTTCCTCAGTCTGAAATAGGCAACTGAAATAACTGAGAGTAGAAGCAGCACAAAAATAGATTAAGCATTTATATTTACAATTCCAATGTTAAGTTCCTATATGCTGTTATGTTTTCACTAAAGTCAGCTCTGTACCCAAAGTGACATTCTACTGCCTGATGTGGCTGCCATTAACAGCAGACAGACCAGCACATCAATGCAATATTCAAGTTGTTTGAGAATATTTTGACGAATATGAAAGAAATTGTTGACACATTTTCATGTGGCTTTAAGTTTCTAAATGAAGGAATCATGACAGCCACTGGGAGTAAAACTGTCTCATAACTGAATTGAGGGTAGCATGAACAAATGGATTATTAATATACAACATCTGATCCATCTGATTAGTACGGGGTGGAGCTATTTTGAGGTGGAGCTGAAATATTTTATATCTCCTCAAGTTCATGCAGTCCCATTACAGCTGATTTAGCTTGATACAACCCAATTATGGCATTTTCACATAAGCATTATATATTTACATATATTTTACATACAAATTTAAACATATTAGGCATAGGCAATCTAGCTTCCTCAGCAAAATTGGGTCTTAGTTCTCATAAGAGAAATTGTGCTTAAATTGTGCAAGATTCTCTAGGAGTGAGTCTTCCTTTTAGAAGCGTTCCTTGTTCTTTCTTCATCCATATTAACATCAGTTATTTCTACTACGGTAGAAAACAGATTTAGATCAAAGGGTTATTGTGGATAGACCTTATTATCAGGGTAAGAATCTGAAGGATCTACAGTCTTGAGAGAGCATTGCAGAAGAAACAGAAGTGGTCCCTGGGTGGACCTTTCCCCACAAATGCAAAGTTACATTTTATTGTGATCGTAACTTCCCAGAAAAAAACAAGTGTGTTACAATTCTCCTGTACAGATGAACATTGTCTTGTTCACCTCCAAGTAAAATGGCATGAATGCTTACAACTTTGAATTTTGTTCAATCTTATGGAACATGGGGACCTCAGTTACACATGCCTTTGTTCCTTTTTCTGTCAGGAAGCACCAATTGGTGATGAAAACCAGTGCCTTTTTATAAGAGGGGGTTTGGTTGTTGGTGGTGGTTGTTTTTTTTTTTTTTTTGTTTGGTTGGTCCATTTTGCCTTTCTGTAATGACAAAGATTTCATTTTCCACATTTTTACTCTAGCAAATAAATCTGGAGGGTATAACTGTACATACTTCCCATTGACAATTCTAATTCAAAATGATTAATACCTACTTAAAAAAAGACTTTTGGAGAAATACAGAAAATCCACTAGGACATAATTCAGTGTTAACTCACACTTAACAAGGGGGTTGAATATCTTTCCTCTAGTTTGGAAAGGCTCTGTTACTTTTTGTTTCATACAAATAATGGCTCTGCTCTGTATGCCTTTCAAACTAGACAAGAACGTTGTTTTTCTATCCATGTTTTCATCAGAAGACACAATAGCTTAAAAAATTACATAAATCAGTGCTTAACATTAGAGTTGGGCATTTCTGTGATCATTCTTCCCTAATTTAGGCTGATTAAGCAAATCACATTAACACAAAGCACATTAGTAGAGCTAAACAGAAAACAGCTTTCCTACATCACATAGCTTCTCACCATTTCCAAAGCTTGCTCTCCTGTGTAAGAACAGACCTGAAGATTTCAAAGCTGCCAGCACAAATGTCTGTTCTTTTAGCTTCAGTGCCCCAGGCTCTATTAGACAGACTAAGGGCTTACACCTGCATTCTGCCTGTTCCAAGGCATTAACCATTGTATTGCTGGTTATTCTCACTTGGTGTGTTTTCTAACTCTCCCTAAGTAGTCTAAATAGTGACTCACTACCTGCATATGTCTAACGATTATTAAAGGAATAGTAATTTCTTACAGTACCCTTAAAGACCCAGAATGATCAGAAGTAAGATCAGACTTAAGCAAACTGCCGTCAGGAAAATCAAGATAATTCCTGTGAAGAGGGAAAAATAGTGAAATAAACATTTTAACAAAGGGCATAGGAGACTTTCAGAATGACAGAACTACCATCTGATTGCAAAAATGTCTGAGGCACTGCTTACAGAACAAAAGAAACTATGGAAGACAAATCTCAGCAGCTGAGGCATGGAGACAGGGGTGACAAATAATTCAGCTCAAGAACTAGTATGGCTTTCACAGCCAGTGAACACAAGTGTCTCTGATTAAGGAAGCTCATCTACTCACACAGCGGTGACTTTGATGCACATTCACCAGATTAACTCCTTATTGTTAGGAAACATTTTTAATTACAGTCTCAGTTATACTGATTAACTGAGAAGTATTTTTAATTATGGTCTGTTATACTGATTAACTAGTTATACCGACAAACTGTTACTGATGCTACATATAACCCACTAGAGATCTTTTAAAATTATGCTTAATTTCTTTTGTGTATTATTTTTAGAGAAAAGACTTTCTAAAAATAAATTTCTAAAAATCAAAAGTCTCAGAAAAATCAGCAAACATCCAAGTCTGTTGAAGGAAATACTAATGATAAATTCATAAAAGGTAAGAAATCCTATCTTACTTCTTTCCACTCTTAACAGGTATTCTTTTTGCAAATTTAAGACCTCCCTTTCATCTTCATGGCAAAAATGTTGCCACAGAGAATTGGGTAAGACAGAATTCAGGGATTCTAGGGACATTTCTGAAAGCTCCTCTGTGCATCACACCACCATTAACCGGAGAAGCCCAGTGCACGCTAACTGCTGAGCTACCTCAAACAGGTCACAGCAGCCTAGATCAAACTTGGAGAAGTTTTTTTTTTTTTTTTTTTTGTTTGTTTGTTTTTTTGTTTTTTTTTCTGGTCTCATTGCGACAGTTCATTCTCTCTTCACTACATAAATTCATGTTGCAAACAAGGCGTGAAAAAATATTGTGACTTTTAATAATGTTTAACACTATTGTCTTCTAAATCCCATGCTCGTAAAACACTCGATAATGACAGTTTTTGCAGCAACAATAGTAAACGGCACACATTATCACACTGAACTGTTTTAAATATTCTCAGCACCAGACTGAGGTAACAACTAGTATTATGGCTTAAAGGATTACTTAACTTCACCATAACCACAAATAGAGCATTTTTAGGGCTTTTAAAATATTTTTTAAACCTGAAAACAGCTACAGTAACTCTACACAGCACACCAACTCTTCCATTGGACTGAATTGTGGCAAATCATTATTTTCTATAGCAGTTGCTTACAGCAACACTGCCAAGGTGCAAATATGTTTCATATTTCAAGAAGGTGCTCAGTCTCTTCTTCTTGTTAAGCTGAAAGAATAATAAAATTTCAAACCAAAACCAGCCCAGCATTCCCAAACACATGCGAGTGGAACTGTGGGCTGTAGGTAGTCAAGGAGAAACTAACAGAAGACATTCCACAGGTGTTTGGATTAAACTGATTCATTCCATGCCAGCAGCAAGATGAGCTTAAAAAGCTCAAAGTCAAAGTGTTCAGCAAAGACGGCTGAGATTTGCTCTTGCTATTCTAGAAACAGAAGACAGAATTTTATCCAGATAATAAAAGACCAGCATCATGTGATACTGGTATCTCTGGATTTTGCGAGAAGAGTTCATTTTGTCTTACAACAGAAAACATATTCGCTGTCTCTCCATAAACTTTGATTCACCAAATTAAACATTTTTTACCAAGTTACAAGTTTGAACTTCTGTCAATAAGCATGAATTTAATCCCTTGCAGTGCTGGAGTTCAGCATAGACCAAAAGCTAATTTGCTCCCCCAACAGAAACCAAGATCTCATGACAAAGTACAAAGTTTCTAGGTTTGGGCTGCAGTCTTCTGCTAGATGAAGTAATGTGGCTACATTATGGTCTTCTGCCTTAAATGAAGAGGTGACCTGATAAAGTGTTGGGACACACCTAGTCCAGGTCCAAGCACAGGTTAGGGCAAGGCAAAGGTAAAAACTCAGTGCTGCTGTTACTATTCCCTTTTTATTTTTACAGAGGAGACCTGGTTTACAGTATTTGTTCTGGAATGGACATTGCTCTTCCCAATAGCACATTCATTACTAAAGCAAACTAAGACAGTGTCATCTTCTGTTGTAACAGCTAACCTCTTCTAGATATACCTTGCCATGTATTTCGTGCTGTACTATCAAAAGGATGTACAGAAACCGTAAAACCACAGGACTCGGAGCAGAGGTATCCTGTCATCTTATCTGACAGCAATATTTCACTAAACCTGCAAACATTAATCCAATTCTGGAGGTGGTACTAATATCAGCTTTCACATCTCCTTGCTCTTCAATAGGAGGAAGCCATCTAATTCTCAGAGGATGCAATGACTAACTGGAAACAAAAATCCCAGTTCCTTTGTGCCTCAAGAGCCAGTGTTGAAAGTTTGGCTACAAGAAGTCATGATGTCAGTCTGAAAACTAAGTGCCTAAGCCACTCATTCTCCTTCTAATACCACTAATGGCTTTGTCTTTTCTTTCTCTTCAGGTCATATTGGAAGTATTTCCAACTTGGTTAAGGTATCTTCTGTCTTCTGCTAGTCAGTACGATTCCCATTGTTCTTGTTTGTATTCCCTAGATAAAGCTATCTTTGGAGAATCACTAGACAGTGATTTTCACTCTCTTTCTTAAAACAAATTTCACACACATAGGAGCAAATGCTATACAATGGGATGTCTATTACACAGCTTTCTCTCCTTTATCTAGGGCAACATCACTTCTGGGAAAAAGCTCTGGGGTGAAACTTTTGCTTTAACTACTGCTCAATAGAAAGAAAAAGGTGGTGAATGCAGAAAGGGAGCCCTGCTGACAGGCTCCCTCAGGCATGTATGTCTGTGTGCTTAAGATCAGGAAGATGTAATATATGGTTGCTAGAAGAACCTTTTTATATTTTGCTAGATATCGAGTGAAAATATGTGGTTTAGCAAACGATCTTGCTAAGAGTGAACATGATATTTCAGGTTGTTTTTTAAGTAATTAATGACCCATTTTGATTATCAATGCAAGTGAAATAAAATAAGCAATTCAGTTCTTTTGTTACACTGCAAAAATTATTGAGGTAGATAGAAAAGTAGAATCCGCACTAAATCAAACTATAAATTAACAGCATAAAACAACTATTGCCAAAGTATGGCATGAAAAAGTATGATGTCATCACTAACACAATGTAAAAACGTGCCAATTTTTTTCCCACATATTTCTCCCTTCCTTGGTCTTTTCATTTTCATTTATAACAGAACGATTGTAAATGGCTGACAGTAGAATGAGTAACATGCTAAACATAAGAAATTATACAACCACTGCACACTTGAATATCCACAGACTACAGAAAAACAAGAGTATTCAAAATAAATAGAGCTAACCAGTGTTGAAAAGGAACAGCACACAAGGATCTCAGGCCACTGTGACATTTAGGTACAGTGACTATGGAAAAAGTGCAGAACTAATACTGAATTGCTTTTTTTGTGACTTTCTCAAACCTTTCTACAGAATTTGATATATACAATGCACTTTCTTGCAGCACTATGAGAAAGAGCTATCTATTCAGATCTTTGGGACATGAATTAGCAATATTAAACAGTAAGGAGATTGTTCAAGGGAAAGGCATAGTCATTGTCCACTATTTGCCTAACACTAAATTACTCCAAGCAAAAATTTACTTTCAGCAGATAACTAGTTTATAGGAAAACAAAGCAAACCAAAATACTTACAGCTTTGGTTTGGCAAGCACAGGTGGTGGCTCCTTTGCAGGTGAAAGCAAGACAGCTGGAGTTGAGGTGGATTTATCACCGTTTGGCTTGCTGTTAATCATTCCATTTACTCCATGAATGGGATGAATACCATTTATTTTTTCCTCAGATGAATTAAGCTCTAGCTGAAGGGCTGTCACTCCAGATCTCAATTCAGTGTTATTTGCTTGGTGGGTCTCTATGTGTTTCTTAGGAGGAAGCTCAAGAGAGCTTATTTCAGCTGGAGGAAGTGGTGGGAAACGGTGGAAATCATCACTGTTGGATTCTCTTGTTAATGATTCGTGACTAGAGTTTTCTGAGTTGGCTAAAAGAAATCAAAAAGTATCTCTCTCACAAGTCATGAATTAAGTAAATGGAAGAGGCATGATGTACTTTGAACTCGTTAAACTAAGATTACTTTACTTCTGGGGAGACAGTTTTCTAGATCTGTTGATAATTTATCCTGAATTAGATACATAACTGGCTATTCATTTTCTGACTTCCTGAATTAGGGGCCTTCTATATACCTCTAAATCTGTTCCGGAAGTTCAGCCACTAACTGAGATGGCTACACACTATGGAGCAACAACAGCACTTCCCCTTCCTGGCGCCTTAGCATCATTTGAAAGCAAATCATTTTAAAACATTGAAGGATGTATGTGTATATAGCATGTTCACAGTGGCAGCTGGGTTAGTGCATTCCACAAGGGTCTGTATGTAAACATACTACAGAGCTAAGCATACCACAAACACCATTCTCTATTTTACAATAGGCACATGCCACCTTCAGTAGCATAATTTCATCTGTTTTCATTTTGCCTTTGCTGCCATCTAGTCACAGAAGCCTAATGCTTAAACATCTGCCAAACTTGTGGCAGACACTTTTAAATAAAAATACTAAACTAGTCCAATGAAAACATTCAGTTTGAACAATCTGAGCTTGACAGTGTGATTTATAAATACTGATATAAACATTGACAGGTAGCTCTCTCTCTCATTTTACAACAAGTTTAAGTTAGACAGAGACGTAGATTACCCTAGGATGACAGCCTGTGTCAATAGCAGCGCTAGGGGAAGTCAAGTTTTTAGCTCTGTAATCACTTGGCTTGAATGGAATTCAGTTAAGGTTTCTTGATATACATACTTTCTGAGTAACAAGTCTGGGACGGATACAAATAAAACCTATTTCATGCATTTACTCAAGGTTTCAATTTATTTGCTGGGGTTATTATATGGCATTTTCTTGCTATGCTTTTTTTTTTCCCTATCTTTCTTTCCTTTTTTT
>VXAV01008146.1:261603-273414 GCA_013399715.1 Alectura lathami | reverse complement strand
TTGCCCTTGTCATTCATCTGAAGATTATAAAGCAAAGAGTCTTCTTTACTGTACTGGCTGTCTCATTCCCTTTCCAGTTTATTAATAAAGTTTTAATGAAGTTTTAGGCTTTCATGCAGCAATGCACTTGAACTTTGTCAAAGCTCAGCGTTATCGCCACTTGCTACTCATAGATCTCTATTTATCAAATTCATAAGAACATGGAAACCTAAAGTTTTTTTATTTCTTCCATGAAGTTTATATACAAAGAAATTTGTGTCAGGAAGCTGGACAAGTATATTTTCTGTTGTTTAGATCTGATTCATTCCTTCTGTAATTAAAATGGTTTGGCTTTGATACATACCAACTGGCTTAAGCCAGTTAATGTTGGATTTCAGAGAAGAGAGTTGAGGACTGGGAAGCAACAGTGGGGTTTTGGTGATTTCTGAGCATGGGCTAGGCTTCTCCTATGTCCTCCTCTAACTAGGAAGCTGCCTGCCACCATACCTTGCAGCAACCGTGCTCCTTGAACCTGCTTTATTCAATCCCCTGTGATAGCTGCAGTAGGAGCACAGAAAAGGGTATATTGGAGTGAAGATATAAAACTGTTGAGAGCAGGGCTTATTCTTAACTTAGGCAAAACTATTTGCCGTTCCATATGAACTTTTAGTCAAATTGTTTTTCTGAAGTAATAACCAGAAGTAGCTTCTTTTTTTTTCATGTCAACTTTAACAAAAGGTGAATAAATAATAGCTTTTGCTATGGAAAGGTTGGTTTGAGGGCACAGTTAAAATTGTGAGTTGTATCTTAGAGATCAGGGCAATAAGCTGTCCTTTTTTGCTGTTATGTTGGTCTACCTAATTCCTAATTCTAAAGTTTGATTTGAGATGAATATAAAAATAAATTTTGACTTAAAAAAAATAATTAGTGAGTAAAAAAAATTGCTTCTAGCAAGTCCATGCCTTACTTTTCTTTCTTTTTTTTTTTTTTTTTTTTTTTTTTTTTTCTGAAACAATGAAAACTACCTGACTGTTCTTGCAGTGAATGAATTATTGTGAATGGGGCTTTATCGTGATTATGATGTGCAATGGGTTCCTACCTTGTTCTACTTTACAGAGATTTCTCAATGGAGGACAGTCATAGATATAAGGCAAACCCGTATAGAAGATTCATGTAAATCCTCTAGTGATTTTGACAGGCACAAGAACATCATTGTGGCAGTGGAAAAGTATTACCTTAGGAAGTCTTTATTCTGAAAAGGGCTCACCTAATGAAATCTGCAAAAATACAATATGATCAAAGACTCCTGCTTTACAGTATAACTTCTTGATATTTCCTTCTGGACTAAATGAGTACAACATAAACATCATGATGGATAAAGCATACCTTTGTAAAAATGGGTGCAGAACTGACAAGCTTAGATCCATCCAGACGGTGCAGGTATGAAGTAGGGCTTTGGACCTGAAAAAAAAGTGCAACAATACTATGAAATGCAAAAAGTTTTGGCTTGAATATCACCTGTATATACATACGCAATAATACAAATTGTCAAATGCAGAGTCTTGATTTGATATTCTCATTATAGCACTCCTGAGTGACATCGCTATTTCACTCTGTGGTACTGATATCAAAATTCTGCTACTCTTCCCCTGAGAAGTTTGTACTCAAGCATCTTTGGCCTGAAATATTTTGTGTTTGACACCTGTTAATATCATTCAAGTAAGTCCTTTGCACCAAAGCATTACTGCATCTTCTGTTATTACATTGCTTGATTGAAGTTTTAATAAATAAATAAATCAGGGTTCCTAAAACTTTATCAAGGTTAAGCAAAGGTAGGGAAAGTAATTTATTATGCACAGTCTAACAGAGATTTTAATTTTATTTGCATTTAATGAGTTGTATGTGAACCCTAAGTCTTCCACAGCAGAGAACATTGATGATCTACATTTACATTCTAACCAGTTAAATGTACCTTTCTCCAAAAGACATAGAGAAATCATAGGAGTATTTAATTTCACAAAATTACATTATTTTTGAATTAGAACAAGTCATTATTAAGTGGTATCCTCTGTAATTCTCATTATCATCACGTCTGTTGTTTACATGCTGCAGTGATGCACACCGTAAGAACCCATATGCATATTTACTTTTATGCCCCATTTGCTAGACAACCACCTAATTTATTTAAATCGTCTCTCTGAATAACAGAGCTTATAGTTTAATACATTTCCTCAAATGTCAGAGCTTGTCATTATTTCCATTTTGAAATAAAAATTTAAAATACTTCTACTAATTAAAAAAAAAAAGTGTCTAAAAATACCTGCTGACTGGGAACAGAGATGGGTTGAATTACAGCTGTGGTGACTCCAGATTTTGGTGAAGTAGGTCCTATTGTCAGAGAAACAGACGTGGTTTTCTTTTGGGCCCTGAGAAAGAAAAACAAAACAAAGCAACAGTTTATAAGATTTGAAAGCAGAATATGCTGGTTTGTAAACAATAAACTACCTTGTATTTTCCATATCTTTGATATTTTTATTCAACTTGTGCTGATTACACACTAATATCTGCCTAGCCACCTTGTGTTTTCATTTTGGCTATAAGACTATTATGTATGTCATTGTCAGTGAAAAGATCAACACTCAAGGAAGCTTGGGTAGAACACAATCTTTGGCTCCTTTATGCTTGCATAGTTGAGTAAAAAGTACTCTTATAAGATACAAATCAAAATTTATTTTATTTCTTTAATTCTAGACCTTTACATATTTTTCTGGAGGCACTTGGCTAGGTGGTTGCAAACAAAGATTTGATTAACTGAAAGTTACTCCTAAATATGGAAAGCTGATATCTACAAAAGATTTGTCAAGTAAGGATAGACTTCTTGGACAGAATAAGCACATTAATAAAATCTATAGTCATAATACTGTACATTTATATCACATTAAAGAAGAAGAAGAGACAAGGACAAGACATAGATAAATATACCCCAGATGCTTCTTCAGTTCTAAAACTACCAAAGATTTTCCAGTGTGCCTCATTAAGAAAATTTGAACAGCATTGGTTCTATTTCGCACACTTACTGTGGCATAGCTCCAGATTTTGATTTGAAAATTAAACTTTCACTCTCTGAATCTGTGGAACTGGCACCTGGAAAAGAAAGTATATTCAATAATCTTTTACTGATCTCTTTTATGTTCAAATTCCAAAGGAAGAACTGTGCTAATTCTGCATTTCACTTCAAGTGACCTGCAATATGCACCATAAGTAAAGATCTTGCAGTACAGTGCTGAGATTTTTTGTAATAAGAAAAGCTGCAGTATTTTATCTGCTAAAACATTGTTTCTGTGAACTTTAGACAGTTACAGAAATTGTGGCCATGCCAATTTAATTGCAAACTGTTTTCCTTAGGCTCTTAGCTGTATTCCTTCATACTGAAGCAAATATGACCAAAACAATTGCTGACTACTACTACTCTATTGGAAATATACAATTTTATTTACTTGAGTGTTAAAACTTAAATGTTAAAGCTTAAGCAAACATATGGCTTACATACAGATAATAAATCTTCAACCTTAATTAATTAAGAGCATTCTGTATAAGAAGATATCTCCAGACTAAACTTGCTACCCACTATTTCCACAGTTCAGACTATTTATATTAATCTATACATAACATTTACATAGTTTCTGGCCAGTGGAAGTCTTGCTGTAATGTCTGTGTTTGGAAATGTCCTGAACTCTCTAGAAGAAAAGATAAGAAAGCATTTCTTCCCATTGTCTTAATTTTTCCTAATAGCAACTAGTACTTCATGCAAGATTTATTCTAGACATTTATGCAGTACATATCATTCCTCTACGGATTTGTGCATACATATGCATAGCTGTATTACAAATCATAAGCAAATAATTTTTAACATGCATAGTACGGCATAGATTGACTTCCAGGGAAACAGAAGTTGAACTCAGGGAACCAAGTACCCCATTTATTTACAAAGTTCAGGCTACAAAAATCAAAGCAACAAATAGCACAGAAGGGTAAGAAATCAGAAGGAATGTCATGTGAGTGAAGTGAGTCTACATTAAAGTATTTCTCATGAGTAAAGAATAAACAGGTCTTGTGTCGCTGTGCTTGCTACACAGAAGAAGGCATGAGGGATCAGTGTCATCAAGGTGATAAAGTACAAAACAATGTCTGTATGGCAATCTGCTTTCCTTAAAGATGAGAAGGGAGGAGCCTAATGGCTTGTACAATTCTCTGTTTCCAAGTTAAATGTTGTAAAACTTCAAGACAGCAATTCCACATAGTAAGGCTTAGCCTGATCTCTCTATTCTGTTTTTAGTGCTGCTTTCATTGTTATCACTTCATACAGTATTATAAATTTGCACTATATCCAAGTATTTCTGAAATCATCCTTCCTTCTGCAAAGAAAAAATCTTACCAGAATCCCTAAGATTCAGAAAACGTCTTGGGGATTTTGCTATTATATCCCAAGAACACAGTTTTGAGCATAAAACCATGACAGGAGAAACCTTATAAATAATGCACTTTTGTTATGGTTCAACTATATTGTAGTGAAAATTGCTTTGTTAATCAAAGGCAATTTAATCATTTTTTGTATAGTATTATTCAGATTTGTCACAAGTATTTGTTATATTATGTTTTCAATTAATTATTAAAGGAATTTTAATGACTCACAAAACTGGTAAAGGTCTAACCAAAATGTTTGCAAAATATATTAACTGAAGTAAAAATCAAATTTCAACTAGTATAATCATGTCTAGAATGTAGTCACTTGATTCTGTACAAAGCCAGTATTGCTGACTTATAACCTGACTTAAAGTTATTGTGCCAAATACAAAGAATTACAGAACATTTACGCATGACTGAGGAGGACTGAGGAGGACTGACAACCACTTTTAATTGCATTTGGAGGAAGTTCAGAACAGACACAGGGATTACTGCTGTCCTGTACTGCACCAAAGGGAAGCTGAGAAACACCATACAAATACCGCTAAAGCAATCATAGAACCAAAAGTAATCTTCAGCTCAGTTATCTTTCATGGATGTATCAAGTATCTTTTTATTTCACCTCTTACCTTCAATGAATATTTCAGCTGATGTACTATCTGAACCAAGGGAATTTGAGGCCTGACAAGTATAGCGTCCAGTATCGTCTTCAAAGGCTTCTGCTATAATTAGTGAATGAAGTCCTCCACTTCCAGAATGGATTTGAATGTCAGGGGAATTCTGGAGTTCTTTTCCTTCACAGAACCATCTGTAGGCCACACACATTTAGAAAGACAATGAAAAAAATGAATATAAATGATTGGTTCAGGCTCATCACACAACAAGACATTACACTGCTGCAAAAATCTATTGAAAGCAGCATGTGGTGCTTTTCAGTGTTTAATAGCACTTGTGAATAAATAATTTGCTGACATAACGTTTCTTAAAGAGGCAGTGAGACATTTCTGAATCCTAAGTGAATTGTACACATCTACAGATTAAAACTATTCCCTGTCCTATTTAGGTAGAATTAATGCCTTCGACATATCTCATGTACTGGTTTGATTTGAGCATTTCAGTTTAAATTTCTTCCTTCTGCTTTCTAAAACTCAGTGATTCTCCACACAGGATGTCTGATTTTTGTCTACCATGTCCCGTCAATCCACTGCAATCACATGGTATGGATTCCGTATTGCTAAGCTTTAAATAGGTTCACTCCTACCTCAGAGCAGGAGCACAAGCTGTTTTTCTAGCCCTGGACTTGTATGCATGCATATATACGTAAACAACACAAGTTCCACTAGCAAAAAAGCTACAACCCAGCAAAAGGGCTGGTTTGAGGTACAGGCAAAAATACTTACTTTCCTAGGGTGAGTTATCACCACGTAAAAGCACAGCCTATTTTATTGATGTTGGGCTACTGCACGCTGCCTGAAGAGCATGTCCATGTTCTCAGCCTGCACTGCTGCCATGGAGGTGCCAGCTCCCTTCTTTTTTCTGTTTGGTTCTCTCCTATTACCTGCTCCCATTCTCATTTCTCATAGGCTGCTCCCTGCTTTATCCATACCTTTAGCAGCCCCGCAAATGTGAGAATGTAGCATTCTTTAACAACGGATAGCTCTTTTCTTCAAAGGGTTTCTATGCATTTTTTGTGAGGGCTGGTGGATTGGTGAGTCACTAAAGGAAAATAAGGAATGGCCATTGTTCAGTTCTCAGACTTTCACTGCATCCTGAGAAGAAGGCAAACAAAGTAACCCAAAGGAGCTACAGAACCCTCCCCTCCCTATTTAGGAGAAGCTTGCAATGCCACAGGATGACAGTATGGAGCAGCAGTCAGTGAGGAGTCTTGAGAATTGAACTGCCTCACTTCTTCTTTTTTCTTCTTCTTTTTTACTAGAATACATAGAATTGACAGAAAAAAAAAAGAATTATATAACTTTATTCTGAAAATATTAGATAGTAAAACTTGAAATTTCCTGTTTATTTCAGAAAGTAGAGCTAAGAAACCTAACAGATTTTCACATTCCCCTTAATGACTCTCAGGATTGTAGGCAAGCCCTCTGTGTTTACGAACAATAGACCTTTTATTCCGGAGGGTTAAAAAATACGTTGATAGTGGCATTGAAACCATATGTAATTCTCTTCTGTAATTAAAAGCCCAGCAAGTTCCTTTTCTGTCTTCCATTGCGCCCAGAAAGCACACACAAAGTATCATTTTTGGAAGGAACTAACAAACTTCCATCTGTTTACTCAGCAGACCCCTTTGGCCTACTTTTACAACTGTTGGGCTTGGAGACAAATTTATTCTGTCAGCTCAACTGCCAAAATTAACATTTCTCTCCCCCCCTCTTCCCCTCCTTTCCTCTCCTTGTCACAAGCCCTGCCCCCTCCTGGTGCGAGGACCTCTGCTACTATTTCTGCTCCCCAGACCTTCGGGGCCCTCACCTCTGGGCAGTCTCTCCTAAGCTGCGTTTTAAACGATATGCACAGGAGAGAGGTTAATGCAATTTCTAGACGATCACAGACAAGAGTCTGTAATATGAGGCTCTACTTAACCATTAGTTCTATTTTTCTTTCCTTTCCAGAAACATCCTGCAAAGGAAAACCTCTCCTCCAAGCTTAATTGTTTTCTCAGATCAATCCCATCTTAGTTTCATGTAACTTGCATGGCTTTCCACTGCCTCCCAAATTCCATGCTCGCAAAACGTTTAAAGAAACTGCGATAAGCCTATAGCCCTCAAATAAGAAGTCCATTTACACATTTCTGGCAGATGATGTTCACTAAGGGAACTGTTTTCTTAGGAGGGCAGGCTGTGCACCGCTCCTTGCTCCATGCCAACACACGGCCCGCCTCAGGCGGCGGGAGCCACTCCTCAGCGCGGGATGGAGCCCATTGCATCACCCCACGACATCCCGCTGGCAGCAGGTCCCGACCCGCTCCTCCACGCAGACAAACACCTCGCTATGCAATTCCACCCGAAGCTGTCTCAGCCATCGCTAAGGTGATGTTTGATGAAGGGGAAACAGGTCTGACATCTGGGTACCCTGTTGACTGTGGGAGGAACGATTCACATTCACGATGGGCAACACCACAGAATATTGGAACACATTTAATTATATTCTATTATGTTCTATTTCTTTTTGTAATTGTAGTTTTTTCTTGCTTATCTGGGTTAATACACGAACAAGATTAATTAATGGGAGTTTCGTTTAGAGATTACATCGAAATTAAGTGAACAAGAAGGAACATACTCAATTGTAATACTTATCCTGCAATAACTTGCTAGTTGCCAATTCAGTTCACCAAAGCTTATGAAGGAAAAAAATAGCAGCTAAAGGTAGTAAATAAAGTATTTTCTGCCCAAACATTGACTGAATTTTAGTTTTCCATCTTTTTTATAGTATGTGGTAGTACAAAGCACAGGCCCCATCAGCCCAACTGCCATGCCGCTTGGAACACTCACACTAAGATTTTCTGCTCCTTAGGACTGAAAAGTATTCAAAGACAAGTCTTTGAAGCATTCTCTCTTTCTGGAGTGGGATTGCCAAAGCAAGCAACAAATCACTATCAAAGGGAGACTGAGCCAAAGCAACCTGAAGGACTGATGGCTGGATACAGCAAAATGCCACTAAGCAGGTCTTAGGGGAAAATTCCGACCAGGGCAGCATTAACTCATGTCCAGTCTATTCCAGCCTGCTGAGCCTTGTGGGAATAGAAGGATTACTGCCTAGGTGTGAGAGGGCAATAATATTGCTTTCGGAGAGCCAGTAAAACCCCAAACCAAACCAAAACCAGAAGACACCAAAGGTAACACAGAGGAACAAATCCACTGCAGATGCTTTACAAAAAAAAGAATTCTCTGTCTAGAGGACATTGGCTTAAAGATATATCTATATCACATGCTCTGGATACCAGAGTACAAAACTGATCTACTCTTTCACTCTATCGCTTTGCTTCAGTCTCTCAATATTAAATAAAGCGTGCTGAGAGAAACAAAACAGAGACAGAGACATTTTGCATGTGCGCATGTGTATCAGTTCATGGAGTAAAAGCTCAAGCCTGTGTCTTAGGTTCACTCCTTCAGGCCATACTAGCGTTCATGCAAACTTGCAGAGAACTATATCTCCTACAAAAAGAACAGTAAATACTGTAATAATGCAAAAGGAAGGAAAGAAATCGAATTAAAGGAATACACATTTTATGTAACTGGAATTTGCTTTATCAGTCATTAAGTCTTACTTCATTTCAAATTACACTGAATTCTCTGTTCTTTACTTCTTCCTTCTTCATTCTCTTTCCTCCATTTTTCTTCCTGCCTGCATTTCCACTACTACTACTCTCTGCCTCTCCTCTTCTGCAGCTACCCTCAGTTTTCACTACTGTGTATCTCCAGCACGTTAAAAAGACAGCAATTAAGCATTTAGTGCAGGCTCTGAAGCACAGTCACCAGACTGGAAAGTCAATTCTCCGAGGAAGCAAGTCAGAGATATTCTGGTAGCAGGGGAACAATGGTTAAAATGTTTCATTTTCCTTCTTCAAAGCCTACTTTACTTTTCCATTGGCAATGATATTGTACGACAGAAAATCTAGGACAGCAAACAAAAAAGACAGCTAGATGCCAGGTAGAGGCAATTCATGTACACTAACACCAGGCAGCAACTCATACAGTGCCTTTTGTTTCCACTCTCCTTTCTTTATGCCCTCATCACTCTCCATGTATGGAAATACATATGAACACGTGTGTCTGGGATTATAAAGACTGTGAACAAAATATAAACAGAGTCGAACAGTGCACTGATGGAGTGAGCACCAGGGCCCTAAGAAAAACAGTTCAGGGTTCTCTCTAATGCATAATCCTGCTGGAACTTGTGTTTTTTGAAAGTCACTGAGGAATAGAGAGATTTTCCTTTCCGCACACTCTTAAAAGTTAATTTAAAATGGCAGCTGAAGTGTAACTCTAAGATACAGCCTTAGGGAGGAATGGTAATAGGGAACCCTGACCACTACAAAAGGTGGAGAAAGACAAGTTGTAAATTAAAAAGTAATTTTATCCTTAGTGGTGTTTAGTATGTAAAGCAAGTAAAGTCAAAATGAAATACTTTGACATTCCAGTACCGGCAGAGTCAGTGTTTCTATCACAACACTGCGTAACTTCCATTTTGTAATTTCTCCTTTCAAGTTTAGCAGTCCAATACTTCCAGACTGCAAAACAACACTAAAGAAGTTATTATAAGAATTCAACTTTGCCATATAAGAGTTAGAGTAATCAGATTATTTCAGATGCCTACTATTTACACAGAGTTCACTTCTGCACTATGGATAATGCAGTACTTTCATGCCTTATTTAGAATGTCATTGTTTGTATGGGCAATTCACAAGAGTTACCAGTAACAGCGCAGGGACTTGAAACATTTGTATTTTGTAATCTTAAAAGGTCTGAATACAGATGCTGAAAAACAGGTGCTTTGCCTGGACCTGCAGTTAAGCAGATTCAGAAATGGCTCTATATGCTGTCCACCACAGATACCAATTTTATAATAAAAAGTGTGTGGTATCATAAACAGGTCTGCTACTTATTCAGAATGCAACTGATTCTTCAGGTGTTGCACAGTGTTCTCCAAGCTCTAATTTCAATCAGGACTTCACATCCAGCTGAGTAAATTGCATGCTTAGGTACCTGGGGACCAGTACTGTCTTCTCAGTATATAAAACAGCCAAAATATACCAAAAAGGCTGCATTTTCAAGGCACTCTTCAACATCTCAGCCGGCCATTTGCTACAAGTTGATTCTGCTTCCTCTGAAGTCAAGCTCTGCACCACTCTTCCTGCAAGGGTGCAAGGGTGCAGGGAGGAGGGAGGAAAGAAGTTACAGAGCTGTCCAGCTGGGTCATGGGGCTCAAAGATCCTAAGAACAGCAGCCATGGCCTCTGTCACTGTTTGCAGGCTGCAGTTAACTCCAAACAATTAAAAAAAAAAAAAAAAAGAAAGAAAGAAAAAAAAGGCTTATCCCTGGCATTAAGAAAATTCTTTTCCTACACTTCTGTTAAAGTTTTCTGAGTCTCCTTCTGTTAGCTTTACTTTTGGGACAAGGATTCTGTTCTGCTTCATCATTTTGGCTGGGGAATTAACCAAGACATTTGACAGCTCCAGACAAGACACTCAGAGTAACAGCAGAGCCTGCCTGTAGCTCCTATCATCCTTTTGACTACTAGGGTGTTCCACGGCCTTACGTAGCTACATACAGCTCCTAAGGAAAAGCAGTACTGCCAGAATAGATGAAAAATTAATGGTTCTGTCTTAAAAATCACAGGATCAGCTTAAAAATTATTGAGCATTTTATGATTGTATCTTGTCTCTGTAATCGTTGGCCTCACTTTATAGTTTTGAAGGATAGAAACTTTGAAAAATAGATATTTGTTCTAGAATTTTTTAATTGAATACATGAACGACAGATATTCACAGAAGAAAACACAACATTAATGCTAAAAAGTGTAAAAATTGAATGCTCATTAACTTGCTGTGTACCAAATCTTTTAGAAAATACTATTTTTCTTTCAGCTTTTAGAATAAAATAATTTTAAGTTATTATTTTTATAGTTATTTTTGTTTATTTTGCACTTCTCGCACTCGCAGTGCCTCTGATTTCAACTCTGGTTTTGCTCAGTTTTTGTTATGCACAATAAGAATTTATTAATTGAAAACCAATGAAAAGTAGCTAGCAGCTCTTCTGAACTATCTTCAAGGCCTCTTGTCGTTCATGGTTCCCTGGTGTTGGGGCAAATGCTATTTCACAAATGCGCCCAACAGCAGTCAAAGGAGATACTGTATTTCACCGTGCAGAACAAAGGTACATTTTCAGAACAAAGAACAAATTTCATCTCTGCAGCTTCATTCAGTGAGAACAGCATGGAGATGGTCTTTCTTTAACAAGCAAAAAAATGTAGTCAGTATTAAGAAAGTCTGTAGGTTTTCTTTTCTAATCAGAATGAACAAATTATCTTATGCTTATATTGCAACTACTTCTAAAATATGCGGCATATACTGTGGTCAGACTTCATGCAGGAAGTAACAGAATGTTGCTGGAAAACTCCTTTTCCATTTCTGAAGTACAAAGTTTAAATTCTACTTCATATCATATTTTATCTTTGTCCTTTGTTTCTATATTTCTGTCCATCACCAAAAGACACAGTTTTTTGTTACTCTCAGTCTTCGCAGCATGTATTTGAAGACAAAAGCATTGACCAGGTTTAGGTACAAACTACAGATTTCACAGATTCAGAAACCTTACACAGACTTTTTTTTTTTTTTTTTTTTTTTTTTTCTTTTGG
>VXAV01008146.1:250227-261566 GCA_013399715.1 Alectura lathami | reverse complement strand
TTTTTTTTTTTGCTGTTGGGCAGAAGCCAGTGGTTTGTCACATTCAGAAGCAGCAATTTAACTGACAAATAGATGTGGACAGATAGTTCATTTCCTCCTAGATGTGATTAATCATCAGATCAAGAAAGAGAAAAAATACTGTGCAGTTTAGTCACCAATTATGTAATGCAAACTGCAGACAGCCTTTTACTACAAGTACGTTGATTATTTACAATGAATACAGCTAGTTATTTTAAAGTAAATCTTCACTTCTTTAATGTTTGAATTTGTGTACATATAAACTCAATTTTTGTGTTCATACACATAAATAAGAAGCACAAACAAGTGTTTGAAAAGGAAGGCAACCTTGCAGATATTAAGAACAGGACTAATTTATAGACAATTTAAGGTACTAAAGTTTTCATGGTTTTGTCTGTAAGATGTATACTTTTGAGAACTGTAGCACTCATCAGGTAAGTGGTACTGTACTGCACTGCAGGTTAATTTAATAAGATTCTTTACAACCATGATTTTCTTCAGTTCTGCCTTGCTGTAGAAAGAGTGATTAACAATATTTAATGTAAAAATTTCCCTCCATCAGCTCCTGTTAGACAGTTCCTTGACACTTTACTGTTTTCTGAAGCATAATTTTGTTTTGGAGATCATCAAGTTTATGGGACGGTACAGTATATAATCTTCAGTTCAACAGAGGTTGGGTATCCTTGGGTACTGCTGTAACTTCAAACTCAGCTATACACCTGAGGTGTAAGATCTACTGAAAATGGGCAGCACTGCCAGTTGACCTGCTTCCAAAGCATTCAAGATGCATTATCACACTGAAAACAGTGTCTTAAGAACAAAGCCACGACTTTAGAGTTCCTAGAACTCTCCTCAAGTGGTTTCTGAGATGAAGTGCTGTCTGCGAAAAGAGGGCTTGAGCGTTTTTACAGGTGGCTAAGAATCATTCTGCTGCCTCAAAATTACCTGGCTGAGGTAGGAAATATCAAAGGAATCAAAGGGAAAAGCGCTGCTTGTCTCAAAAGTCAGAGTAGGGAACCTTCTCGCACAACTTAAGAAACAAAGGAACTCCTAAGTTGTAGCTCCACCACAGCTACAGCTCCGTATTTCAGTAATGGAAGCAGTCATTCAGCTTCAATGTCTGTGCTTCAGAATACGTAATTTTTTCAAGCTCTTGTTACACAGTGGCATCAAAATAAATTTCCTTCAGAATGAAGCCAATACTGCCCCACAGCAAAATACCTTCAAGAGGCCAAGTTGCCAAAGGTCAAGACTGAAAAATTTCTTCCCCTTCACTTAAAATTATTTTCCACAATATAAGACCTCAACATTTAATTATATAAGACCGCAAATATCAGGGGAAAAAAAAAAAAAAGAGACTGGGTTGGGAGTATCAACAAGTCACAATATCACAACAGTTACTACTACATAGATATTATGCCCATTAATTAAACACAAAATGTCTTCTCAGCGTAACTAAACATGAAATACTGGAAATGAACTGAACAGTTGCAAATTCCCTGCTTGATCTCAGCCCCCAGATTACAGCACTTACTTAGGTCTGGAAAACATTTTTTTTTTTTCCCACCAGTAAAACCATTTATAGGGTTTCAGAGTTAAATAAAACAGAAATAAAAATGGGACTGTAATCTAGTTCATTATCTGCAAAATTGTTTGATTTGTTTAAAATGCATTAAACAGAAAAATTCTTGGGTATTCTGACCTATCTACAAACACAATTCTCCAGAATAGGTTAGTAAAAATAAAATTAAAGCAAAGAAGCAGGACAGAGGATACAGAAAAGGAATGTTGACCCAGTAGCTTTATGGTACATTTACCTGGATTTCAGAGTATTTTATGCTAAGATCAGTAGGTGCAGCTAGCAAGAGGATGAATGAAGCAAATTGCATGTTCACGTTAAAACAGGTGGAATACATACAGCTAAAAATGAACATTCATTTAATTCCTTAATACTCTATGCAACTTTCTTAGATAGTCTTTTTAGGTTTCATATTTCTCCTGATTTTTTTTGTTTGAAAAAACATGCATTTTGACCTCTACTGCAATATAGGCAACAGCATGCCTCCAGTGCCCATAAACATGGAAGCTGCTTCCATCTATCAAGCACAAAGATGGAATGGTTTATAAATGTGGAGAATGAAGAATTGCAGTCATAAAGTTTGACAGGAAGAGGACAGACTCTTTAGCAGGGTCTGTTGTGATAGGACATGGGGAAATGGTTTCAAACAGAGAGGGGAGATTTAGCCTGGATATAAGGAAAAAGTTTTTTACGATAAGGGTGGCAAAGCACTGGCACAGGTTGCCCAGAGAGGTGGTGGATGCCCCGTCCCTGGAGGCATTCAAGGTCAGACTGGAGAGGGCTCTGAGCAACCTGATCCAGCTGTAGGTGTCCCTGTGCACTGCAGGGGAGTTGGACTAGATGGCATTTGAAGGTCCATTCCAGCTCAGATGATTCTGTGATTCAATAGCTGACTGTCCAGTTCTGCCCCTAATATCATTGTAGATGCTTTCATTTTTTTAAAATGTAATCCAAGTTTAAATGATTACCAGCGATAACCCTTCATTTTTTACACTTTTAGAGGATTATCACAGAACTGTGAAGCACTCTATGCAGAATTCATTGCAGAACAGCAGCAAATGCCCAGCACATGAAGCACACAGTATTTGCACTTAACTACTTAACGCTTAGGAACCCCTATAGTTTTAGGGCATGGAATTCCAGATACTGAGCAATAATTTCTTTCTTTCTGACAGGTAATTAAAGTGAATGTTTTTGTACAACTTCCTTCTTGGGCCTGGAATATCTTACCCTGAATTCAAAGTGTGGTACAGATTATCTGCATTTCAGATTGTTCCACTAATGCATTTGTCAGTATGTCAAGCAGCCCCCTTCTGCTTGTGTCTGTAGTTGTGCCAGCAGAAATTGATTTATTTGCTGTTTTGTTTCATGAAAAGATTATCATCTGTTTCCAAAAAATCAGAATATTACATTTCCAAAGTAGAGATGCTGCTCTGTATTTTTCACCCTATGGCTAAAGGAACCCTTTGCCACACTCCTCCTTGCAAAGGCGTAAAAACTACACACACAATATTTTTCTCTCCCAAATGGATTCCAAAGATAATCCAGAAAGCTCTGCCAGTTGTATTTTTTTCGGAGCTTCCCCAAATATCTGTTTAAAGGAAGTTATAGTCAGATGTCTCATACGTTTTAAAATGCAGTCTTCAGATGCAACCAGCCCTGCGCTGAGAGCTGGAAGTGGGGAAGCATGTTAGAACAGTTAGTGCCTCAGAAGAAACACACACATATATGGTATTAGAGATAACACTCCCACAAGCCTGTTCTCAGCCTCAGAGTGTGCTGGAAGAGCCAACTACAACAGCATCCTACGCGTTGTTTTGTTCCACTCTTCCCTCCCGTCATCCGTTTTCTCACCCTCCTGTATTTGCACTAAGAACATGCACCATCATTTTCCAGAGCATCTAGCACGTGGCACCCATCTTGCAGCACCTGAGCAGCAGGCACCCTGGTAAAAAACGTCCAGGCGGGATCAGAGGGTTCGGAGTGATGCCTCCCTCCCGTCTACACGTGTCAGCGTTGTGCAATGAATGGTCAAGTGTCTGACGCAGCCCAATAAAGCTTTCCTCTAAGAAAAGCTCAGTCAACAGGACTTTGAGCACTGCAACAGTAACTGAACATGAGGTAATTAGATATGTTTTATGACTGAGAAACAGAGGTTAAGCACTTTCTCCATGGTCACCCGTGATGCATAAGAGCTGTATCAGAACCCAGCCTCCACTGCCTTAATTCTAAGACCACCTTCCATGCACTTACCTGGTCTCTGGAATAAGAATAAATTCTGAGCTTGCAGTACCGAGGTTAGCCATAAAATTCCTATTCAGCCAGTATATCAGAATGAATGGACTGATGTAAATAATTATACAGAATTGTATGGCAATTAAGTGTTGGAATTTCATTCTTAGGGATCTGTTTGCCCTGCTGTTGAGAAAGGGTTTTATGTTGCCAACTTCCCTTAATGCTGAGGGCAGCCATGCAGAAAGTCTTCAGTTTGCACACCAAATAACCGCAGCTACGTTCAACTAAACTGCAGATGCCATCCCTTGGATGACATAGATGTAGTCTTACATCAAGTTACCGCTTCTAGTACTCAATATAAGATTAGCATTATCTCAGAAGGGAAGAGAAGAAAGAAAACCAAAAGCAAGGAAGACAGTTACAGGAGGATAGAGATATAAAATACTGAATAATCTCATGTAAAATACTGAACATTTTTCAGACCCTAAGAACTGTTGAGGCTTGTAGGATTAACACAATTACATGTCTAACCAAAATGGAATGCATATTGTCTGTAACTGAAACGTTGCTCTTTGTGGGCTTTCTTGAACAGGAAAGGATTTTGAAAGCATTCTGTGACTATTTTGCCACATGTGGAAGGGAACCTCTTACAGACCTGCCAGGTATTCTAATCTCCCAGTGCAATAGTATTTTGGACATTGAGGGAAAGACTGCAAAGAGTTAAAGAGTAAAGAGAGTAAAGAAAGAGATGAGGATAAAATTGCATGTACACAGTTTAAATTCTATACATAAGGTACATTGCATTTAATGTGACTGCGGCGAGTGAGTTAGTGGTGAGTTCACAGCTGGCAACACAGACTTCATACGAAGCAGTAATGCTTCTCAAAACCATAACAGTCAAAAAGAAGCCAAGAAGTATTTTAGACCAATCATTCTAGTTCACAGATAAAAACCAACAATAACTACAAAAAAAAAAAAAAAACCAACAAAAACGCTGAATAAGGAAACCTTAACGATTTGCAGATCAACAGTAAGTAAATAAGAAACCTTCATCCAGTGTATGTACTCTAATTCATATTGAGAACACAAGTGGCAACTGTGGAACTTGCAGTTTACCTTCAGAACTGGCAGACATCTTGCTGGGATTACGAAAGGCAGAAAATTGTCCCATCAACTATGACATAAGTTGCAGTTCCTGTGCTTCTTATAGGCACAATTAAATGATCCCTACAGAATTATCTACGTTATTGCAGCTGAATAGCTAAGCCCCTTTTATTCTCACCTGCAGCATTAGCTGAACTATATCAGATTAAATACAAAATGAGACTCTACATACCCAATACAAAACTATTTTATTATAATATGGGTGCTGTTCCTACTATCACCTCCCTTTTTCTGTAAATTACTTCCATGCTAGAGTCAGTAAGCACACCTTTGTTGATCAGAAAATAAAATACTTGATTCATGCAGGTGAGGTCTGTAACATAGCAGCTGAGATCCAAGCTGTCAGCAGCATTGTCAGTGCCCTGCATTAAGCCCAACGGCAGTCACATTTACTCAGCGAGGCTCAGCCCACAGAGGTGGGCGTCGTTCTGCCGAACAACCCAGGCTGCAGAGAACAAGCACCTCAGCACTCGCTGACCATGATTTTCAGTAGCAGCAGCAGGTGTCAGCTGCTGAGAGGAAACTTCTGTCGCTGAAACGTTCAAGATTATGATGAACTGTATTCATAGACCATTGCAGAGACGTTCATAATAGTCCACACAGACTATTATACATTAATAAATAGAGGCAGAAGAGAACACTGATCTGTTTACCCGTATCTTGACTGTAACTATGCAGCCAAAGAATGACTGAATCTGTCTCATATACTTACAGACAACAAAAGCAGCAATCAGATAATCAGAACAGATGGTTTGGCTGACGATGGGGGCCTGAAGCTCCATCTAATAATTTCTGTTAGGAGATCAAAACTGTGATGATCATTATCTTTTAAACAAAGTCCTTATTCAAGTACCCTTAGGACTACCTGGAAAACAATTTTTTTTTTTTTTTTTAGTGGGTTGATAATGTACATAACAATGTATGCCATCAAAATCTCAGAAAAATATTCAAATGTTTTGGTGTGTTGAAAAAAATTCACTTACACTCTGGCTCTTGGTTTTTGTTTTAAATTGATCCATAATATTTTCTTGCTCATAAATAAAATCAGAACTTTGTTAACAGACTATTCTGCTGTTGTGACAACTTTTCAGTTGGATGAAAAACTTTGGGTGTTTTACAATTGTAATGCCTGAAGCAGTGAGCAGAAGCAGAAGTTCAGATTATTCCAGTTCAGTTCTAAAATATTTATATTTTCACATTTGCTTGCTGGCCCAGAAGCCAACAGGAATTAAGTAGTAAAGGCCCAGCAATAGTACAGCTAATCTGCACTTTAAAAAAAATGTTTAACATTTTTGTTAAATTTGGTTCTCAACTTATGGATGCAATCTTTCCCAAATACACTGGTCTCCTTCATCTGTACAGCTAATTCTTGCTGTATTCTTGCTGTATGAAGTACATTCTTCAATTTGTAATTCAGACTTAGTGGTATAGACTCCTTTCTTTATATAAAGCCAACAGGAAATTTGTTAGAAAACTATTTTAGGAGAAATTGAGAAAAGGAAATTATTAAAGCTAGAGCGAAGGGCACTTATATAATCATTGTGTTACAGCAAATAAACTAAAAATTAACTCTCTTTTCAATAACAGGTGATTATCAAGATGAGCCAGAGAAGTTCTGATACTTTTCAAACCCACTTTTGTAACTTTATAAATAATTTCTAATCCTACTGGTCTGGACTGAAACTGGAATCTTTCTGAACTGAAAAATAGTACATCAGCAACACCGTTCTGATTCATCATGTATTATTAAAAAAAATATTTTTCATAGTTCCTTGTGAAAAGAATGCTTGATCCGTGTGTAGCAGTTGTCAACTTCAGAACATATCCCTTGGATATGCTGTTTTCTTATATCCTATCTCAGAAGTAGGCACAATAACAGACATAGTAAAAAGTCACCCATTAAGAGCTAGAGCAGGATTCAAAACTTTGCACTCTCAGATAACATCTGTGGTGTCCTAGGACAGATGCAGTGCATGCTGAATGAAAGGGGCTAGCTAGTTGAAAGATCAGATGAGAGGAAGGAAAGGGTGGAGAAGGAAACCTGGCTGTCTTTGGAGCCTCAGTTCTCCCAAGGCAGCAAAACCTATACCACCATTTCCTCAGCACCCTTCCTTATGCACAGCATCCTTTTACAGAAACTACAAAGCACAGGCAAAATGTGACTTACGCAGACTGACATCAATCATTACTATGACTTCAAAACTCATGAGACTCTTTAGGGAAGGACTGCACTCATCACCTTAACCAGACCTGAGGACTTGGCATCCCGTTCACTTCATCAGTAGTGATGAGCTGATGCTACCAGTTCAGAACCTACTGAGCACAGTCAAAGCACTTCACACACTCTCACAGGCTGCAAGATGCAGCATGGCTCTCACTTAACACTTTAGTTCTAGCCTTCCAGATGAGCTGAGGTGACCCAAAAGCATGCACATACAGTGCTGTGAGATTTGGTCACCATTCGCGCTGCTGTGGTCACGGCCTACTTGCCCCAAATATGCATCCGAGATTCCTCCCATCTACCAACATACACAGGCCTAGCCAGTTGTGTCTCTGACATCCCATGTGTATTTTTCACAACCATTATGAATACAGAATAGTATCAAAAGTGGTTTTTACTGTAAAGTTGAAAATTCCATAGGAATCCAACAGATTGAGGGGCAGTGCTCACGTCTGCCCTAAGTTATACACCTTACCGCAAAGACTAGAATTTAGATATGGTTTCTGTGGCCCATGTAGATCCCGGAATTCCTTGATCCTTGTTTCCAGTCCTTTTCCATTGTGATTATCTCCACTGCTTGAAAAAATTGACTAAAAGAGAGGGGATCTATTTCACATGTGAGTAATTCAATCTAGATTGCCCCAACATTACAGTCAGAAAATACCACCGAATCAGTCATTAAGTATGGCAACAATTACAAATGTGAATTCAGTATCAGGTTAATACCTGCTTATCCCTAACAGTCCTACCAAAGCTGGCCTTTAAATGCACCAAAGAACTATTCTGGTCTTTGTATAAAAAACATCAGGACATTCCCACCTATACCATGCATCAGAATCTTTTTTTCATGTGTATAAAAGTTGAGTTGTTTTATCCATACTACAATTAATATTATCTGGTCTATAAACAATCTGGTTTTATATATTTAATGTGCATTAATACAGTATAACTGAACATTGAAAGAACACAGTAACACATCAGGGACAGAGATTTCACCTTCAATCAATCCTCACAGTCATTATTCAGAAATAATGATAGCTTTCCCAGCTGCATTATGCACTTCAAGGTTACAAAGGACTGCAAGTAACTTTTAAACATTCACAATGCAGTTTATGTAAGGCAGAAATTAACTACACAGTGATTTGTCAACACTGGTTAAAGGTTGATGTCAGTTTTTTTTTTTTCCCCAGTTTTAATTTTTTTTTTTTTTTAATTAAGAACAAAGTTCACATGTACCCTGGAAATTAGAGAGAAGTAATGTTAAGAAACTAGTTCAAAAGATAAATGGCAATATAAGGGATTATACTATTTTTCCAGTTTCAGTCAGATAAATTTAATACTGCAATACTTAAAAACAGCAGAAAGCTGATGATTGTTGAATTTGCTGTTGCAGAATAATGCTTACACACTATTCCTAGATAATTCTTACAGCACTGCTGTAAGAATTGTTTTTCATATTGACTTTATTTACCACCAGAGGAAAGGTTTTTCAGTATTAACATTTAATCCCTTTTCAAATTTGAAACTTCTTGGATTTGTTCTCCCATTTAGAAAGTATCAGTGTCAACATGCATTCACCATCTAAAAGTCACATCCTAAGGAGATGTGTGTGTAACAGTCATGTTTGAAGGAAATCTGCAGGGAAGTCTCAGAGAGGCAGTGGCTCCATTGGCAGAGGACAGCAGTCAGACCTGGTGGAACACAGCTGTGCCTCAAAGGCAGGAATCACTCAATGTAGGGGGCTGGAAAGCAGCAGCACTCTGCTAGAGGGCCTCTGTGGGCAATGAAAGCCTTGCACCAAGTGCTGTGCATCAGTTCATGGGAGAAAGGACATAACTGAGAAGGACTGGGAGAGCCCTGGGGGAAGAACAAGACTTGCATAAGAGTATTGCAGAATAAACAATATGCATAGAAAGAGTGTAATAGTTTAAAAGTTCCTACAATATAGATTATTGCAATCTTGTCCTTCAGATTACGGATACACTCTGTTTTAGATAATTACAGAAATACCACCTAGTGAAATTCGGTGCGTCGGAATTTTCCTTAAGATATTCAGTTCCCCGAATGGGAAATCTGGAGTTTCAAAACTTAGAAAAAAGGTCTCTGTGGTTTACTTAGTTTTATTTAGTTTTTCCAAGAATGTAAGCAAGACTGGTGCACTAAATCCAGGCTATCCATAGCCACTATAAATACATTTTTCCTTGCACATCAGCCTTACATTAATTTATCTCTGGTGTTTTACACATACGGTGTTTCTGAATAAAGGGAAAACTAAGTTTATTAATTTTAACATACATTTAAGTACACAGACTTTTCTCTCCACTTCAGAGCAGCCCAAAATGTTGGCTTTGAGAACAAGCAATTAATCTGTACACAATCAAAAAGGCCATTGTTCTTCATTTTTACTTTCCATAATTTATTTGGAATAGAACATATTTAGTGTGATTTATGACAAGGAGATCTTCCCTCATCTCTGTCTTTCTGCCTTTCTCTCTCAAATCAGGTCACCAGTTTCCCTGTAATGTCCAAGAGAATTCCTGGGATACATTTGCTGCCATGTAGGAGGAAGGCATGCTTGTATCCCATGCAAAATATTCAGAGAAGCCGTCTCTCCTTTTTGTCAAAGGAACATTAAAAACTGTTTATTTTAACCCTGACCTTGCCATTAAATGCCATGATCCCAACTCTTAGCCTCCAGGCAATTAAAAAAAATAAATTGTTCTGAGTACAACCAGCCAACAATTTCCATGTTAAAAAAAAAGTCTAAGTTGGAGCCATGTGGTCTCAATCAGGCAGTAAAAAACTCTCTGTATGTTCTTAAATGCAGAACTGCAGTATGCCTATAACCTCTCTTTTAAATCTTCTTAACCAGATCTGAATCACTCTCACCACAAATGATTCGGTGGCCCCGGAATGTGCTGGGGTAGACAGAGTTGCTCTACAGTGGACCTTGGGACATTTCCCACTTCCCTGGTGTTAAGAGAATAGTCTGCAGCAAAAAAAAACGCTCTTTAAAAGGTGAAAGCCAAGACAAAAAGTGACATCACAGTTGAATCATTCATGGAAAAAAAGGAAAAAAATGCAACTACTGCCTAATAAATCAGTGCTGCGTGCCACAAACCACAGTGAGCCAATACAGCCACAGAACAGCTTTTCTTGCTGAAGCAGAGACACCACAAGCAGCTGGCAGATACGTGTGCAATTGTATTCAGGGAGAGCTATTGAATCCATAAAGTTAGCCAGACTCAGAGAAGCTTGGGTCTGGCTATCAACATTCTCATTCTGCATAGAGGTTGAAATCCAGGGGTTTTGATTAGGGCCCATCTCTGAACTTACCCATTGCCTCTGAACTCACCCATTGCCAAACCTCACAGTCAGTAGAAAATATTCTTTAACTTATCAAAGCAGGAAAAACAGCATAAAGATGTCACATTTTTTTTTTCCCACCACATCAATGGGAAAAAAAAAAAAAAAAGTCGTTANGGGAAAAAAAAAAAAAAAAAAAGTCGTTATAGCACCCATGTAAATTGTGAAACTGAAAGCAACTGCTGAGCAAACCTGACACAGTGCCATCAGCAGGGGGGAGCCCAACTCTGGAAAACACCATTCCATTTTTAGCTCCAAAAAGAATCTTTGCTAGTTCTGCTGTGCAATTCCAGTTCAGTGAATAGCTTGCCATAAATAGAGCTAGTAACTGCCATGGGAAGAAGTGCCTCAGTCCACAGCAAACAAAATTTGTTTTAAACTTCACCAGCATCATAACATATTGCAAACTATCCTGCTGAGCACTATTTTGCAATGATTCCAAAGTAACAGAATGTAGCAGATTTTTTTTTTTTTTAACTAGTTACCACACCAAACAGAAAGATAAGGGCCATAATGGGTGAGCTTTGGTTGTGTTTCTGAACTAGAAAAAACAAGTTACAGACCTCAGAACAAACAGGTTGTTGATAGTGCCTGCTATACTTTGCACAATCACCCATTTGTACATTCAGCATATTTTTCTTGTGATTAAATTCACCTCCATGAATTTCTGATAAACCAGCAGTAAATGAGGCGGTAGAGGAAAGAGATTTCCTGCCAGTCAACATAAAATACAGAAATAACTACCTGAAGTACTTA
>VXAV01008146.1:226381-245007 GCA_013399715.1 Alectura lathami | reverse complement strand
CTACATACCTTAATTATTCAAATGATGACCTGTTCTGAGATCACCTTTGAACAGGAAAACATTTAAAGCTTTTGTCTTTTTTCTATCCATACACCGCATCCAACTCATGATCACAATTTCTGTGACTTACAGACTCAAAGCATGATTTCTCCTGATCTCCATTTCACTCTGCAGTCCTCCTAACAATTTGTGTTCTTTTTAGAAGTGGCATTGTTTCTGAGGTAAATGCTTACAGAGGAGTTTTTTCTCTGTAAAGAGAATGGGTGAAGTATTTGCATTCTCTGAAATTATTTAGATGTCAAAATTTCATTCTCAAATGGGCTAAAGAGCACTTAGATGTTTTCAGAAGACTTAACTGTGTATTTCCGAAGTCCTCTCTTTGACGAATAAGTTAACTTAGTTAAGAGAAACATAATTCTCCCTGACAAATATATTTCAATCAACTTTTAGAGAAAATATTACCTAAATCAGACGAAATCAAAATTTTTCGTAACACTTGCCTTTCTATATAGAAAGAGAAAAATATATACACAATTCTGCCTTTGGGTCTCTGGCATTTCTGCTTCCAAGCTGCTAATTCCCTTACACACAAGTAGTAGAGCTGCACAAGAACAAGGCATTATAAACAGCCGTATAGGCTGCGTGTATAAAGTGATGTGTTCAAAGATCTCAGAATGCAATAACTAATGAGATTTCTGCCACCCAGTTCAGGGTCAGAATTAATATCAGGCCTAAACTGAAGTTTCAAAGAAGTCACAAGCTTCTCAAACCCAGTGTCTACTAAAATGAAAGGTAGCTACAAGCTATAGCCTCAAGCAGGATGCCCCCAGGGTCAGTATCTGCATCGTATTGATAGTATGCACTCAGGAAAGTTTCATTTTCCAAATGTTTAATTGCTGCATTGTAACATAAAATGATAGAAACACGTATTTGTTGCAATTACCTCAATAACAATTCCCATCATCTGAACTTAAACCTAAAAGTCAATCAAATGTAGGAATGCTGTTGAGTTCACTTCTCTTTTATTTAGATGCCAGCAGGAATTCCCTAAAGACCCATATACCCAAGAACAATTTTAATAACAGTTATTTTCCAAACCACATACTACATCTGATTTCAATGACATTTGTTTACTTTTTGGGGATACATACAGGCACCCCAAACCCAAACAAGTGGGATACACTAACTGGGGAAGCGGTAGGGTGAGGGAGCCAAATATTTCTCCAACCCAACACATCCACTCGTTTAAGTCATGCACCGTCCGTATGATTTATACACTGGGGATATTCTGCTTGAGGCTGTAGCTCACGGGAACTGTTCCTAATAGACAGTAAATCTGAGAACCTCATGCCTTCTCGGATGCTTCCATATATCTGCAGCTTTAGCTCACATTCATTCTCATGTTGAGGGAACGTACAAGCCCCGCATTGAAACATGTACTGATTTGCTATTACCTGCTGTCACAAGTACAAATCCAAACAGTCCTTTCCAAAATGTGCACGTATTCCCAGTCTGAAGATTTCCACAAATAAACTAACCCTTTGAAATCTATTAGAGAAAATTATGTTCTTTCATACCAAAGCACAAATGCAGGTCAGTGCTAGAGAAAGGTGTCAGTTTTGGTTGTGAAAACTAAGAGAATATGCCTAAACTTCTTGCAAATCTGGTCAAATTGTTTGCGTATTGAAAGCCATCTAATTCTGCCCCTAAGCGTTTTTCTTTCTTCTTCTTCTTTTCTTAATTTTGTTTCATGCCATTATCTACTAGTATTTACTATAGAAAATCCTTGAGGAGAGCTAGAAAACAGATGTAGCTTGAACACAGTGTAAAACTTCCTTGGGCACCTGGGGAAGGTGACAAAGCAGGAGCCAGTTGTTTAGCAACTTTTCTTTCCAGGGAAACAAAGGAAAGTCTGGGACAAGTGGCTAGCCTCTGGTGCCCATACAACTTGCACCAGCTGCATTGGTACCTCATTATCAGTACCTCCTTTCCTATGCAAACTCATGTCCAGGAAGCCTGCAGGTGACACTTCTGCCATCTGACCACCATCCTAACCAAGAAACAAGAAGTCAGAGAGCAATGGTAGAAAACCATTTCTTTCAGTGGTTTCCAGAAAGTAACACAATAATTACTAAATCCTGTAATATACTTTCTGTTCAATATACGTTTTTTTTTTTTTTTTTTTAGTTCAGTTGCGGTTCTAAGAATCTGTGAAGAACACAGTCAGTGAAAGTAGTTCTTAGCTTAGTTTATGTATTGGGTTATTATGAGCACTGGCAAAGCCCTTAAGCTATGATCTAACAGTTATCAGGAGCTTAATATGGAGCTTAAAATGGAGCAATATAATGAGATTTGTGTGGCCACTGTCCCATAAACCTAACAAAGCCCTTCATCCCTCATACAGATCAGAATATCTGTAGGTGCTTTTTAACTTCTAAAGAACAATTTTGAGGGTCAAGGAATGTATGTTCCTGCAGTCTCTATTAGTGGAAGTAGCATTAAATGCAGCAATTGAGCTACTGGTGCATTTCTGTTAAAATGAAAGCATACTTCAAGACTGAAGCAGGTATTCTGCAAAAAATTAGGATGAAATAAAGTGTAGCTAAACTGAGAAGGAATCCCCTCCACCCCACCCCACCCCTTTTTTTTTTTTTGCCATGTCCTAAAGGTTAACTTCTTGAACTGTGACCAAGTTTTCAACTGATAGCACGGCAATTGTCATCCTTTGAAAGTCACACATCAGTTATTTAAAAATAAGTTGCATTGTTTTACAACAAAACCATGCGTAACTGTAACCATTCTGGCCTTCTCACCATGCCACAAACCTTTCTATTCTCAGCAAACAGCAGATTGAGAACAACCAGCAGGCACACAGCTCTAAAATAGGAAGAACAACCTCCTTTTAGTGAAACACAGCAATTACTTTAAGCCAAGTGAAAAACACTGCATTTTTTCAGGATGTGTTTGCTAAGCAGCAGAAGCATTCAGCAGAGTTGATAGTCAGCCAGCATTTATAAAATCTCAAAGAAAGTAGCTGAACTGAAGAAACAAACCCTTAGTACTGGATTCTAATGCTAGATTGACACGTATTTGAGAAGTTGTTACAGCCATGATAACAAGACTGCTTTTAATTTTCAAAAAACAAAGAAAAACCCACTCATGTTTTTTGATTTACTACTAATGGAAAATATAAATCGTTGGCACACATTAAATGCTAGATGAGGGTAGCATTCCAAAAAGCAAAAAATAAAAGAAACTTCACATCTGTCTAAAAGGCAAACATAACGTATGTCTACCTATTTTAAAAGAGATCCTCTCTATCACTAGTGGTGTTTACCATCTGCAAGCAAGTTACAAAGATGGGAATTGTTCCTTCTTAAACTTCTACAACATTAAATTTTGAGGTATACCCTATTAAATAAGGGAATGGTACTTTCTAGAAGGTTAAAAATATTATCAATGAAACAGAAGAAATTACATTTTGGTTATAGAGGGTAGGGGCTAAAAATAACTTAGGAATTAAAACTCATCATAGAGGAATTATTGTTATCAGCAGAAAATGAAGAAAAATCACATCTAAAGAATCTGCCAAAGGCATATCCAATTCTTGAAACGGTTTTGATGAAATCTTTCTTATTCTTACATATTCTTCACATCATTTCACTTTGGAGCAACTGGTGATTTCTTTTTTAAACTAAAGTATTCATTGTCTCTAAGACTGATTTCCAGAAAATATATTTTTGGCATGAACACTGAGGGTTAGGCTGGGTGGGGCAAAGTTCCCAATAGATCACCTAGCAGAGACTGCTGACTGGACCATAAGCGGGTCCCAGTTCACGCACTGCCTGGAACGGGCCTCCCTTGAACATCAATCAATGCTTGTTATATAGAAGCAAGCTCGCTCTGGCTGTTTGGATAGCTGTGGAGTGCAGGCTGAGTTTTACCAGGCTGCCTGCTTCACCTACTTCTGGGACAAATCCCCTTTCATCATTTGAAAAAATCTTAAAAATGCTATTCAGGCGGATTAACTGTGCAGCAGTAATTCTTCAAAAGTAACTTGAGGTAAACCACATATTTCTATTCCTGAGTACAGAAGAAAATCAGTTCAGGAAATTAGCTCATAGGTAGATTAAAAAATAAAAATTAAAATAAAAAACAAAGTCACGCAGAGCAGAAAATCCCATTCCCCTTCTAACGCACTGCTGCAACCTTGACGTAGGGAGTGTGGGGGGTGGAAGGGGTGGTATGTGCATGCAGACATATGCATCTGGTAGTGTTTGTGGCCAGTAGTAACCAAAGCTGTAACCAAGATTTATTTTTGCTGTCTTTAATGGGATTTTAAAATTGTAATTTTTCTATAGCCTCTCAGATGTTTTATATTAGCAAATGCACAGCAGGTTCTGCTCAACAAAACAAGTTTTTGGAAATATTTAAAGTATTCAGCCATTTTGGAAAATCAGTCTATATACAGAAGCACTTACAAAATTTAAGAAGCAATACACTGCATTACTGTGTTTTGTTTTTAGATATATCTATCTAATGCGCAGGCTGTTTGTTGTTACCTTATGCCCCAACGTTTTTCCTTTAATAACCGATCCTCCCAGCCTTGACTGGGATGATGAGGGAACCTCATTTCTGCTTGGGTATAACATCCAAAGCAACTATTTTAGCAGCAGATCATTTTTGTTATTAGAAGTTATATCTGGTTTCCAAGCCACTACCCCTGATGTGCAGTTTAAGAACCATGTATCTGAACTGCCCCTTCTTCAAGCACGTGCTGCCTTCTCCAAGGAGCGTCAGCATATCGTTTTCAGTAATCATGGCCCTGCTTATGCTCAGGAAGTGTTGCCCCTACCCCCGAGGTGCTCATGGCTGGAGATTTTTTCTTTTCAGACCTCCCACGTATGAAGGTTTGCCTCTTTGCAAACCTAAACTATCCCCAGGTCTGGATATATTTTCCCCTCAGATTTACTCTGCTTGCAGTGGCACAGAAAAGTTTTAAATAAATGTTCCCTAAACACTGCCAGTTAGTTTGGGCCAATTTAAGGAGTGATTTTATTTTTATTATTATTATTATTATTTTATTATTTTTACCTCTATCTCATTAATCTAGTACAGACAAGTTTTTAATTTTACAAGCAATAAAACTCGGGCTATTCCTCAGGGATGATTTCTTACAGATATGCAGGATCTATATTTTCTCCACCTTAATAGTCTACAAAGATGTCTGTGTTACACAGATCCCTTTCTCTTCCCCTTACTATCATCAGTGTCAACTCTCAGATTTGCACCTTGTAATCCCTTCTATGCCCCCTAGCTTCCAAACAAAGTACACTGTGCTGACACCGATACTTCTGGTCTGGTTCCTAGAAGCTGACTCAGCAGCAAGCAGACAACAAAATAATAACTTTGCGTGATGAGCTGCCCTAACAAAGAAGACTTAAGCTCAGTAGGTATGTTCAGTTTGGATTCTTATCTCAACAGAATGTTTTAATAGTTATTTTTGGAATCCCAACTTTTGATAGTTTTTTTTGAAGTTGGCCTCCAGTTCAAAAATTCTTATGTCAGAAAGAGGCAGAAATATTCAGCTAAAGAGCAAGCAGGATTCCAGTACCTGAAGGGGGCTCGCAGGAAAGCTGGGGAGGGGTTCTTTAGAAGGGCATGTGGTGACAGAAAGAGGGGTAATGGCCATAGACTGAAAGAGGGGAGATTTAGGCTAGATATTAGGAAGAAATTCTGTTCTGTGAGGGTGGTGAGACACTGGAACAGGTTGCCCAGAGAGGCTGTGGATGCCCCCTCCCTGGCAGTGTTCAAGGCCAGGCTGGATGGGGCTCTGAGCAACCTGGTCTGGTGGGAGGTGTCCCTGCCCACAGCAGGGGGGTTCGAACTAGATGGTCTTTAAGGTCCCGTCCAACCCAAATCATTCTATAATTCTATGATTTGAGTGTGCTCACATATCTCTAAGACAAAGCTGAATTTGCAGAGTTTCACAACGAAGAAAATTTCAGCAAAAAACTAGGTGGAATCGTAATGTACATACATCTGGTGAGTTAGTACAGGACATCAGAGGAACTTTTTAACTGAAGTTTTGAAACAAGGATGATTTTCTCCCACAGAAGGACATTTAGAGTTCAGCCACAGATGTTGCAAGGGCTAGGCAGGAGATCATTAGATGGGAGAAGCTGTGATGCCATGCCCCTAGTGCACTGTGCCTGAAGCACAAATCTTACCTCTGCCTCTTCCCCCGCACTCTCTCAGTAGCAGAGGGTATGGCTCTTGTAAACATGAGAGCTCTGAGCCCCTCCTGCCTGCTCACATTCACTCACCAGCAAGATGCTGCCTCACTTGGGTGGTCTTAGGTAATCAGTAGGTAAAGCTGTCTGCCTAAACATTTCTCCTCAGTCCTGGTAGAAGCCAGAGGGAGAGCTACAGTGTGCTGGCAGCTAGGCAGGATCCCTGAGAAGCATGGGGGAATTGAGGTACCCTCCTTGAGGCTGCCATCTGCTCTTTAACTCTAGCCTACATTCTTCACACTGCTTGCATTAGGGGATGAAGTGCAATCAGCCTGTTGTCTTTTAAATAATACAGAACCAAAGGAAGACAAGTGGCACACGGTCCATATGTCAAAATATCTCAGAATGGAATGAGCAACAGTAACCACTATATGAAAACAAAAGCAGAGAGAGTACATGTGTGCTTCAAGGTAGAACCTGATCAGGTTTCACAGCATTCTGCAAAGCAAGCTGGGAGCTAATTGCATGGCTAATGGGATTTATTGTGAAAAATGGATACTCCATGCACACGCTATCCGATATGTCTTAACCAGACATCCTGCTGCTCTCCAGTGCAGTATCTCTGATCTTTGCATACCTTAAACTATAGTCTCACAAACTAGAGGGCAAGCTGCCCAAGCAGATCTGGAAACACATTCCTAAAGTTTCATTCTTGCAGCATGGCCAGCTGCTTTCTAGCAGTTGATGAACAAATGCAGAAAGCATCCACAAAGCATTCAAACACTCCTTGCTTCCTCACAGTTTCACTGTGCACAAAAGGGTTAAGCTAGGTTAAGAGGACTAATGAGTAATGCAGCTGGCAAGCAGCTCTCTTTTCCTTTCACTCTCTCTAACGCTGGCTTTTGTTTCTGCATTCAGTGAATGAACTCATGCAGCAATACCTGTTGGCAAATTGAGGCTTGTGTTGCTAAGACACATGCAATGCTGCCAAGCCCTTGATGTCTTCACAGACCTTTGCTACACAGATTTGGTATGCCAGGGACTCGCAGATCATCAAGACCACACAGTGCCAGAAGTAACGTCCCTCTGCCACATGCCAGGCAGGGTTCTCAGGACACGGACATCTGTGTTTGTCAAAGTTTGTTCACAGCCTCCCTTTTGGATACCACTTGGAAATACCAACTCCTTTAAAATGGAAGACATTCTAGGTGTGTGGCAAAGTAATGCAAAATCTTTCCCTTCCCTTGGCTTCTGCCTACTCCTATATTAGATATGATTAATACTGATTTATTACTGCTTCTTTCAATGATCCCCGCATGTGGAAATAGAAAAAATTACATTTACTATGCATTTATACAATTCCAAACTCTGGGGCCCTGGATTTGGTGGAGGCAGTAAGATATTGCTGTACTCTAGCCTTACAAAGAAAGAAGCTAAAGCTTGTTAGGTAATAGTGCTCTATTTTCTACAGGCAGCTTGCCTACTTTTTAAAGTAGCCAAAAACAAAGACACAAGCGCACATAAGCTGAGTTAAGTTTGCCTGTACAACCCCAGTTCCCAGGGCAGCTTTTGCAAATGTTGCCTGCCTTGCTTTATGAGTTATCTGTAGGAAGACTTGCGTAGGAGCTACCTGTCAACAGAAGTGCCTGTGGAAGGAAGTCTGGCCATTTTAAAGACAACAGTCTGTCAAGCTTGCAGCTTGCTCAATTGCATTCACACTTCTAGTCTGGGAAAAGGGAATAACCCTGGCTGGATTTAGATGGTTTCTAGACAGCCACTTTTTATTTCCTTTCATGTTACTCATATTACTCTTCAGAAGAGCAGCAAGCTGGTGAATGACACAGAGAGTCAACTGAAAGATGCTAGAAATAAAAATTACTGGGAATGTGAAATTGTATTCTAAATTAAAAACCAAGTTAATCAATATACACAGGTGTGAAAAAATATTTTAATAAAAACTGGTAGTATATACCAAAAAAACCCTTATTTATATTCAAGTGTATGCATTTCAACATGCATTGTTGGCTGAATAAAAGTGATCAGACTAGATACCTGTACAACTGAAGTACTTGAGAAAAGACTGCAAAGCCTTTGAACTACTTAGAGCTAATGACATGATCCATGTGGAGTATCACAAGTTGCAGTCTCTCACTTTTACAAGCATTGCACTATCTCTGTACTAGTACATTGCATGCCTTCATTGTAAATACACATTCATTAAAAAAATAAATAAAAACAAAAACATACCCACAACCATCATAGTTAATGCTGTATTCCTTTTTAAAAGGGCAAGATTTCTCCTTCATATACGCGGAAGCCTTGTGAAACTGCACATAATTTTTAACATGAAATACATCTGTGGAAAAGAAGCTATTGGCTTTCTGTTCACATTGTTTCTCAGGAACGCCACAAACACTTATTCTGCTCATACAGACCTTCATTTTTTTCCTTTTGTAAGTCCCACTTTTTGTTATCTTAAAAATAAATAAATAACTAAAATATTCTTAGGTGTCCACGAGGGAAGAGACCACCAGAGAAAAGACGGGGTTAATTTGCATTTAGTTTCATTTCTACGTAGTTACTTACATTCTGAATAGATTTTGATAACAAACATAGACACATACAGGCTGTGGGCGCATGTAAGCCTGTCTCCAACAGGAGCTATGATCTATTTGATTTTGCACTCCTTTTTAATATGGAATTGTTTCTCATGCAATTGTTCTGAATAACCCCACTTGATATCGCTGCAAAGCATGTAGTAATACAGTTGGCAACATTCCCCAGCCAAAGAGATGTAAAGATAGGCTACCCAAATGTCAGCTCTGTCTAAGTACAGAAGTACAAGCAAACTGTAGCTCAAAGCTACGTGGGTAAATATAGAAATCTTCCAAGTGGCTCGTTCTGAATAGTGGCTTTAGGTTCCTAGAAGTGTCACATACAGCTCAAAACAAGCAGTTAGATGGTGCAGGTATTAACATAGTCCAAGTCACTAAAACTGCTTTTCAATATTTTGCTTTGATCTGTGTAATTATATAAAGAAAAAAAATAATTACAAAAAATAAAACCAGAATTGTAGACATTCCATAGAGTAGGGAGGGGGAACTATCCAGACCGTACACTAGAGTGCAGTACAGAGACACCTGACCTGGTATTCATCCCCCTGCTTGAATACCGGCAGTACCTACAAAGGCCTCAGGTCCTTCAAACTGGCAAAATGCTATCACAACAAGGCTCTGACACATCTTTGGAACTGACAAACAATGAAGTGGGTAGTGGTGGATTTTACTGACATGAAGTGAAATAAAAAAGAAAAACAAGCATCTAGTCTGACATTTTCTACTTTCCTTTTTTAAAATGTTTCCCACAAGTTTAGTCATGAATACAAACAGACGCAGGGGGATGAAAGGAAAAATTGAACTGCACTCCCTCCACTCAGTTCACCTTCCTGCAGCTTTCCTTTGTGAGAGGTGGCATCTAGCATGTGTACTGCTCTTTACATGAGAGAAGAGCAACAATAAAGCAAGAGATTAGAGTACTATTTACTGGGCACCACCAGGGAGGAGCTCGGCTGATACTGCCCCAGCTAGAAGGGTAATCACATGAAATATGACTATATACAATACTTTTCCTCATACAAGGTCTTGGAACCTATCCATATTAATTAGCACATGTGGACTAAACAGTTTCCTTTAGCAACCTTGAAGTACGCCCTGAAACTGGTGCTCTTGTGGTTAGGAATGAATAGCAATTTAAGGCCTGTTAACGTTAATGCACAATCAATTGGAGATGCCTCTGTTGAGACAGACATAGATAAATTATTTGGCATTGATTCAGAATGCTATGTAAGCTTTTCTTACACCATAAATGCTAACGCCACTGCAAGTTGATTTGCCCTTGATGTAAATTGTCTTTTTAAAATGGGTTTCCTTAAGACATCACCCTCAAGTACAAGGGATACAAGAAAGAAAAGAAAGAGGAAAAAGGAAAAAGAATGGTAAAAGGGAAATAAACAGAGAATAAAGGACTAACGGCACCTTCTCCAGCTGCAAACTACTTGCAAAAGAGAAATGGGAACTGCCTCTTCTGCTGTCACAGAGGAACGATCTGCACAGGCTCATTTTGGCTGAATGCATGCAGAGCACAGTTCTAGCCAAGCGGAGAATAAGAAGCAGATAGAGAAGGGTAACGTTGGCAGTCAAGATTGACTCCATGCTATCACATCAAGCAACTCCACAGTCATTAAACAGTTACTGCAGTTGAATCAAATTGCATTTCATTTGTGCTAATGTCATTTTGGGTAGATACTCTTGTTTATCCTGAGAAAAACAATATAAACAGTGCAATAAGATGTAACAAGCACCCTATATTTAACCTTAATTATTTAACAGCAGGTGTTAAAATGCTTACTTTCTTCTGCCAAACTAACTGGAGAATTTGACACTAAAAATTATTTACAAATGTGTATGTTTAGTAGTCTTTGATCTGTGAACTACTCCAGCATTTAACTGCAAATATACACTTTCCTGGCTCACTCAAGGAGGGGGGGGACAAAGCCTTCCTAAATTTACCAGAGAATAATGCCACCTTAGGTTATTCAACTTCAAATATTCTCATGTAGAAGGATTCTTATCTTAAACCAAAAACTGATAGATTTAGAGATACCTTCAGCCTTCAAATACTCTTATGAGAAGTCTCAGAAGTGACAACCAAGAAAGCAGTCAAATAAAACACAAACCACTATTTCAAACACATTTTGCCTGACACGGACCTGTTAGTTACATCAATGTGACTTTTCCTACAGTCTGCCCAGTAGAACTTTATTTTACACTCATGTTGACGAACACCCTTTCCCACTTCCCACCTTATGAATATTAATGAATACCCATTTCTCACTAATTCACAGAATATGTAAGTCAGTCTGTTCCTGCCGAGCCTTGCTGTAGCCTGTGAGAAATTCCAGTGAAGTAACTGAGTCGTGTGAGAGACACAGTCATGTATCCTGTTCTATGATTGAAAGGCTTGGTTAGCTAAGGTTTTCAATATTAACTATATAGATTGATGCATCTTACCTCAAAGTCTTTGAAAAATAACCATCCTAAAAATGGAATAGCACTTGCCTTCCCCAGCTGCAGTGGTTGAGGTGTCCAACATGGAGTTTGTGGAACTGTGAGTTTTTTCTTTACTGTAAGAGCATGTCTGCAGAGGGAAGCGCTTCAAATGAACATCGTCAGATTGCACAGTGTTCCACTAACACGATGCTGTGGTCCAACCAAAGTGCAGGCCTTTGGGCTTTTACAGAAGCAAGTCTTTAATTTGATCCACTGGGAACGAAGTCCATCACCACCACTTCAAGCCATTCTTTTAACTCTTATTCTGCTGTTTCTTCTGGTGCTTACATACACATTTCCTTTCATGCTTCATCCATAGCAGTCTTAAAATTTGTTACAACTCCCTACTGACGTTATTTCCATAGCTGATAATTGCACTTCCTACCACCTCTTACACCTTGACAGGATCCCAGTCCTACCCTGCATAGATTTTTGTTTCGCAGCATTGGAAATAACAAAACCAAATCTTGTTTTTAAAATCTTATCTGTATAGTGACTGCTGACTGATACTTTCTCAACCAGTCTGGGCAGTGTGTTTTGAAAACTCTTCCAGCCTAACATTACCTGGGTATGGCCAGGAATACAACAGCCATCCAATCTGACAAGCAATTTACTGTACTATAAAGTTGCTCACCAGGCAAAATTACACTTACATGCATGCACTGGAGCGTCCAGTTTACTAGTAAAACATTGTGCCAAAGTAAGCAAATCCGAGACGATACCTGCTTACCAAGTCAACACCGTCCCTTACTCCCTGTACTCCCACACAACCCATCATGGCTTTTCTTCTCTGAAGGTAAATTTTCTTTGGCTTCTCTAGGGTCCTACAGTTACTATTCAAGCTTTAAAAAGTCCCTCAAACCGAGCTAGGCAGTATAACTTCCAAATCCCTTCAGAAAAGAAAGGGATATATTTATGGAATACATATTAGTAGTTCGAAAAAGGTAACTGGGAAAAATTCTTACATACTTAGTAGAGGTGACAGATATTAGTCTTAAACAATATAACACGCACAAAAGGCACAATGACAGAAGATTCAAGTGCAAGTTACTAGTTAAAATAGTCAGTACATTTACTAACTAAAGACTTCCACAAAATTCCTACATATACAGGACACAAAACCAGAAGTTAATACCCTCTAGAGTAGCCAGGAGCATTACCATTCCAGCCGAGGCCTTATGTCCCTGTTGGGTAATGGACTTCACCCCATGAAGTGTCCTTATCCTGACTCTGGAGTCTCTGTTGCTTTGCCTTCAGCAGAATTTTTTTTTTAAATTGCTATCTAACTCCAAATGGGATTAAAAACGAACACAAAATAGTAAAAAATTTCACAACATGCAAAGCGTATTCCATATAATATGTAATATTCATCTGGATTTCAGGTTATTTTACAAATTTGGTTGCACTTCTCCCCACAAGAAGTTTTTTGTTTGCTTGTTTCTAAATCTCAGGCAAGAAATACTTCAATCACGTTATTAAACAGCAGTATTTCACTTTTTCTGCCCAACACAAGCACAGTGACTACGTTACAGTCCCTCCCAATCACCTCCTAAGCGTAAGGCCATTGGAGCTCAGTAGCACCTGCTACTGCTATCACTAAGTGGCAGTACACAGAAATAACGGCAGCTATCTATCAATTCTCTTTCAAGTTCAAGCACTGCTTGCCATGTGTTTTCAAATACGGCAGAATCATATATGCTCAAATTACCAAAATACCCATGGCTCCAAAAGACAAGGCTGCTTCAAGTATGCAGTGTTTACGCACTGCAATTACTTTAGCTGAATTAGTTTATGAGATTTTAAACATTTAATCTGAGATGTTATTGCATCTAGTGTAATTAGTTTTAATAAGTACAAAAAAAAGAAAGAAAAAAAACATTAAAAATCAAAGGACCAAACAACCTACTATGGAATTTTCCTTTCCAAGGAAACATCAGTGTTTTTACAATGATGCACAGCAAAGGTACGTCTTTTCTAAGAGTTGACAGTGCCTAGGGGAGATGGTAATTTATAATAGATAACTACCCATTCATAAAGTGAATCAACTCTTAATTTCTATGATGCAGTCTTCAAGCTGTATTTATGCTGTGGGAGCTTAAGAAAAGCAAATGAGAACTCTTTCATTAAAAAGAATCGTAGAATGGCTTGGGTTGGAAGGGACCTCAGAGATCATCCAGTTCCAACCCCCCTGCCGTGGACAGGGCTGCCAGCCACTAGCTCACTGGATCAAACTGCCCAGGAACCCATCCAGCCTGGCCTTGAACACAGCCAGGGATGGGGCAGCCACAGCTTCTCTGGGCAGCCTGTGCCAGCGCCTCACCACTCTCTCAGGGAAGAATTTCTTCCTGATGTCCAACCTAAACCTCCCCTCTTTCACTTTTAGCCCATTCCCCTTGCCCTACCATTATCCACCCGTGCAAAAAGTCGGTCCCCCTCCTGCCTGTAAGCTCCTTTCAAGTATTGGAAGGCCGCAATGAGGTCTCCCCGGAGCCTTCTCTTTTCCAAGCTGAACAGTCCCAACTCCCTCAACCTTTCCTCATAGGAGAGGTGCTCCAGCCCTCCGATCATTTTGGTGGCCCTCCTCTGGACCCACTCCAACAGCTCCACATCCCCTCTGTCCTGGGGGCCCCAGGCCTGGACAGAGTACTCCAGGTGAGTACTGAAAAAAAAAAAAAAAAAAAAAAGTACTGAAAAAAGAGGAAAAGGCTTAAGTAGAAATGTCCAGGTATGCAGGTATGCACTGACAGTTGTGTTTTTCGGATTCAGTGGCACTGGAGATTTCTGTAGCCATAAAACCCAAGGTTTGTAGCAAGTCAATAATCTAATACAAGGTAAATAATGAGTATCTTAAAAGAAATACCATGGAGGTTTGTTAATAAGATCCTTAATCTAGGAACATTCCACGATCAAATTCCTTTCTCCTTCTGTAACATCACGACTTAATAATAACAGAAGTTTGTCTACCTTTTAATCTCATGTTATCACTCTGCTGGTATGTTAATCTGTCATCAACATGTGGAAATCTGAGACTATAAATGTTAATTAAAATGACACAATTCACTTTGTATTGAAAGGAAGCCATGAAGTTCAGGGCTGGAACGCCTGTAAGTGTTCTGCAGAAAGGTCAAGATCAAACATGTACAGATGCAATATAAAATGATATCATTTTCATGTAGCCGCAGCGAAGTGGTGGAGAATCACTGCTGTAAGAAGACACACGTTTTATATGAGAGGAAGTATTTGATATCTTGCTATTGTATAGAATAAATCTATTTTTTCACTTAACTGGAGATATTTTGAAGTTCTGTGTTACAGAATCATAGCGACCACGTTTATGAATTCATACAAATAATAGCAGCATGATGATATTCACAGGGGTACTCAGGAACGAACATGGAAGTACAAAGTGCAGATAGACTAAAAGCACTGGTTACAAAGCAAGGAAGCTTTCTGCATCATTTTATACATGTTCTTAGTTTTCCTTGTCTTTAAAAACTCATCTCACCCATTGGTTTCCCACATAGCCAAGTTTATTATGGTGATAGTTACAAAAGTGAGTTTATGGCTAATGACAGAATTGTTACGAATAGGAAATAGCCATGTTAGAACATTTTAAAATTTATGCCACTTTCATGTTCTCTAAAAATCATCCAGAAATGCTGGAATCTATAACTACTCTTATGTGAGACATGCGGTGATGTTAGCAGAATAGAACAATGGCAATAAACCCAACACAGGCATAGATAAATCTTAAGGGAAATGTTTGTTTGAGACAGGGGATTCAAATAAAATCATGTGTATATGCCCATGCTTACAAACATTTAAGTTTTATCGAGAAATCTGCTTAATATTCTTTGTCAGCAAGACAGCATGGGCACTGGAACTTTAAACCTAATATTGGATGGGATCCAAAAGTTTAACTTCACAGCTCACCTGAAGGACCGTGTGCAGAAACCATTATAGGCTTGACCTTTGTGTTCTTAGATGAAGTTAAGAGATTATCCTAAGTGGCCCCCTAAAATCATTGTGAGATCTGCATGATCAGCAGTGATGAGAAAAAGAATATACTCTATACAAAATTCAACAATTTATGGCATAATAAATATTGCTGTATGAACAATTTTTTTTTGTATCAACAAACTGTAAAAACAATGTTTTATATGAACATTGCACAATTAAACAATTACTCTTTCTGACTTCAAGATTCTAGATCTAATTAAATATGCCTCCACAATACTGTTGCAAAGCAATCCACAGTCAACAACTTTTCAAAAGACGATTCTGTGGCTTTTAATCTATATATGAGAAGTAGCTTCTTTTGTTTCATGTATTTAAAGTTAAGCAGCTACAGTGAATGCTAGTGTGGTAAAGTAGCCTAAAAAAATTTTAACTGTTAGTAGGTTGTTAGATTCAAACCTTAAACAAATTTACATATTTATCATCTTCACTAGAGGAATATGTACATATTGCAATGATTGCTCAAAATATATTATCGTGTTTAAATTGAAAAGACAAGATTCTGTAGCAGAAATTGTATCTTACTAGAAAACAACATGAAACAATATTCATCCATTAAAAACATGCTTAATGTTCCACATACTTTCTGATTCATCTCCTTGGAACCTCTACATACATTTTGTAATAAGGTAATGTAAAAGAAAAAACAGACAATATAATTTTCACAGTTTATTCTTCTGAGCGAATTAAAGACACTCTAGCAACAAAATGAAGATTTAAAAGAGGATTATTAGGTGGTACATGTTAAAAGCTGATAAACAATGGCAGTTTAGTGTTGCTAGGTTTTTTTTCTTGCTCCAGTCACTGCTTGTTTGTGAACAATAAAAAGCAACTGTGTGCAGTTCCACTGAGAGGCCCTGAGTGAGAACTTCAAATAAAATGCTACCTACCACACACACAAATTCTTACTGAAATTAGAAATAAATAAACTTAATTAAGAATAAATTTTTGCAAACATTTAAAACGTGTAAATATGTGTAAGTCATTAATGACGGAGAATTAGAAGTGCTTCCTACCTAAACTCTTCATGAAGCAAGCCTCAGCACTTTGCAATACTTTCCTGTCATAAAAGTGCCAAGTATTTACAATTTACAGATGAGATCATGTTCTAAAAACGTTAACGTCAGTGAGAAGGGGAGGGGGTTGTCAGGAGAGAGAATTACAGTACAGCGCTGTTGGTGTGAGCAAAGGTGCCCCAGTATGCCCTGCCTCTCATTGGCCACTCTGGACCACTGGAAAAATATTTTCTGGTTGCTATGTAGACAGCAATCATTGCCAATTCAACCTCTTAACAGGACTGAACCTGGTTCTGCCTGATAAAGAAGGGCTATTGTTTGAATAAAAAGTGCCAATAAAACAATCCCCACAGGCAAAACTGATAGTCTTCATGTGGTTGAAGAATGTCAAATTCATGCCTTGCAACCATTCATTTAAGAGAATTTTTTATTTGCACGTTGTCTTTGCTGTCTTGTTCTCTGGCAGATTTGGAAGAATGATTCCTCATGTATTTCAAAGGGCACAAAGAATTTGAGTATTTTAATCATTTCAACCCACAGGTTAAATAATGATTCGCAAATAATTTTACAATTTATGATTTATTTATCTTCTGAAGTCAGCTGGAGCAGCTGTACGTCTGACAAACCGGCTTTATACATCTCGTGAATAACGATTGAAGATTCTGAACTTCTGGCAGTATGTTCGGAAAGAAAAGACATTACTTATCAGCCTACCGCACTAAAAAGCATTGCTAAGAAGTTAAGAACTCAGATGTTAGGAAACACCAAACAGCAAACACTTCGGAGGATTCACTGAGATGGTAAGAATGGTTGGGAGAAGAAAGGACGGGACTGCTACCAGGTTGCAACTATTCACCTATTTACTAATGCCACAGAAAGAGCAAGAGTAAGGACCTGAGAGCCTGAAGGGGCTGTTTGTCCTCACCTTGATAAATCCATTCTCATTTCTGGTCCACCTCTTCCACAACCTTAGTTTTATCAAAAAATATTCAGACTTTGTTGCTATACAATGCCTACCTAATTTTAAGAATTATTAGTATCTTATGGCCTTTTTATTTCCTTGTTTCTTTTGCAGGAATATTTCATAAGTAACTTCAGAATTAATACTGTGAGATAAAAGGTGTTAACACTCCCTTGAAAATGGGATGGCCATATACAATTTGAAGTTTGAATTTGAAATATTAGGAGCTATTTTTTCAGAGAATTCTTAATGCTTTACATATTTAAGGCAGCATTTCTACTGCACTCAGCTGCAGCTGAAAATCATCATCTTTGCTTTAGGGCAAAATTCCTCAATCATGGAACCACATGTAAAACTAGGAAGAACTGCAGGTTGCAACTTGGCCAGCTCTGGCTGGATTCTCATAGGTGTGGCAAATGGCTCATCGCTAGCACAAAGGTTGCCCTGTATCAAATTTCAAAATATGCCTTAAAGAACTGGCAGGATGATACATATATTTTTGGGCACCCTTTTCTTTGAATTTTGGCAAACCAAACACCTAATTTTCTGCCCATTCCTTCTCTTTAAAGGAAACCTTACATCCTTAGCTCTCACATAATCCTTCCCAAAACCTTTTAATCGGTTGAAACTTTTGAAGTTAAGGGATAATGCAGCTGCAGTCAGCATGTTTTCAAGCATAGAAACAATTAAGGAAGGTGTGGATGCTCCCAAAGAAAGAAATATATAATATGATGTCATTACAGTATCTGGCATCATGAATCAGAATGCACGCTGTACTAACATGACCTGATGTTGATTCTCCCATGCTGTTCATGGTTGGATCTCTGCATGGGACTGGCATGGGACCCACAATCCCTCCAGTGATACTTTCTGTTGCTACATCCAGCCAAATCCAACCAGAGGTGAGATCAGACTGGCTTGGTGGAAGAGAACAGTTATGGGCCGGAGTCTTCACTGCCCCCCACTCCACTGAATCTTACTGTTGCCTCTAAGTTCTGTGAATGTTTGTGATAGCTGAGTCATTCACTTAGACAAGAAGTATCACCATCAAAAGTGATGGTACAGGCAGTACAGGTGACGACATTTCAAAAGCCCTAGAAACTGAGGTGCGCTTTCTGATGTAGGAGTTACTTGGTTCCATATTGTGATAGCTTGGCCTGCATAAGCAGAATGGTGGTCAGCAATTTGGAGTTGTCTTCAGTAAGGGCATATTTCAATTTTTACATTTTAATTTTCAGCAATGTACTCTTTTTTTTTTTTTTTTTTTTTTTTTTTACAAAAAAATTTTTTT
>VXAV01008146.1:205637-222490 GCA_013399715.1 Alectura lathami | reverse complement strand
TTATCTCTAGTTTAATTAAGAGAAATAAGTCAAGGATATTGAAAGAAATATACATAAGGATGTGGACGGCATAAAAGGCAGTCTGACTGGGGTATTCCTTCTGTATCTGCTCCTGGGAAGATCTGCATCTCAGTTCCATCACTTATGAGCAGGAGATAATTAGATTTTTTCCTAGTGGAAGTCCTTAAAGAGATGTCAAAAACATTAAACTGGAGAGTGGAAAGAGAGAGAGAAATAAAAAAAAAAAGAGCAGTCACTAAGGCATCTTTAACACTTCTAAGTAGTGGCTGTTTCTTCAATTCTTTTATTTCACCTGTAGACAGTATGTCTGCATGTACTGTAGGTTTCTTGCATTGCTAATTCACAGAATGCCTTGACATATATGGGAAGATTCATTCATGGGGTCAGTGGTTCCTCACGTCTCCCTCTTTCAGATGCTTGCATTCCACACAGCTTTATTAGATATGTCAAGACAGCCTTTCCAAGGCATCAAGGGTTGCTTATTACACCACTGACACTCTCACTCCTGACACTCCTCAATGAAGGAAGCTATTGCAATACTCTTCTTGGGAAAACATAGATAAGCCATCAAAAGTACAGTGACAGCATTACCAGCAACTGCTGGAAATTACAGTAAATATTACAAGGGGTCATTTCAGTTAGACTTGTGGTAAGTCAGATACAACATTCTCATCTCTGCACATCAGAACTACCCCATGCAGTTCTTCAGGCAGCAAAAGGCAAACAGACTATTTCCAGAGTAGCATGATTTTTGCTTCCAGTTTTTCTCTCAAAATCTCTTGCTATTTGCTATTGCATTCTTAATGGAGCATCACACAAGCACATTGTAGATAGAACTTCAGTGAAGACTTCTCCTACATCTAGGCCACCATATCTTCCTTTGCCTCACACTTTTTTTTCTTTTGGGTAACTCCTATTACAACACTGAGTAAAGTTTCACGCTGTAATCATCTCTGCTACAAGTGTTAACACCGTAACTTTTTTTTTCCTCCAGTAAAATGGAAAGTTTTTGGGTCAATTTAGGTTGTTGAAATTGAAAGATTCATTGCTGGTGCAGAATGAAGGGAATTGGCAATGTCCTGGACAAACTAAAGTCAAGAACAGATTTGTCAGGCAACATGGTTCAGTTTGAAAACAGACTTTGTTGAAGTTCATGGGAGATTTATTCCATGTATAAGAAGAATTACCTGAGTAAGGGCCTTTTCTGAAAAACAGAGTTGAATTTTGTTTCCACAAAGGTTGGTGTAAATTTTCTTCCTCTCACTTCAAAGCGGAGAATCAGTACTTCAGGCAGAATAGCTTGCTTTAGAAACAAAATAAACCTTGTATATTAAAAGAATTTTAGTTCTTCTATTAACATATTCAAGAGGAAAAACAGACACAAAGAATAAAAAGAAGCTGTTCAGCAAATGTCCTTCTGTAGAGTTTCCCATTTCTTAGTGTGATCCCCTATCATCTTGAATATTCACTCTATAACGTCAATATTAATCCACTGTAAAACTGTGCTGATTCCACAACAATATTAAAAAAATATGACTACAGGTATATGATTATGTCCCTTTTCAGCCTAGCCTCAACGTGTGGAGACCTGCATATTCCCAAATTTCACACACCCTTTTCCGCAAAAAGGTGAGGACTGGATACATTTCCTGAGGTCCAGTCAACTGGTCTCAAATCGCTAATTTGCACCTAATTTGAGCCCTGTGGAAGTGCTCTGGATTCTGAATTAAGCACGAAGAATCCCATGTGATTTCTTTCTAAGCTGAGGGACTATTTCAATATGCACTGGCTGATTTTCCAAAGGGTCTGAAATTTAATCTTGTGTATAATGGCAACCTGATCTAGCACATGGCAGGGGGCGTGGAACCAGATGATCTTTAAGGTCCCTTCCAAATCAAACCATTCCATGATTCTATGAATATACTACAATGCTCTTTCCAGAAGCAGAAAAGTCAAGGATAGCACTACATAAGTTCAATCTAGAGACGCTCAATGTCCACTTTCATGCCAATATTTAACTCCTTTCCTGCTCTGTATTTAGAAAGCATTTTTAATTTATAGGTGAGAAAGTTAATCTTTAAGATTGCCAGAACATGAGAAAGATGAACACAGTTGTCACACTATGGATAAATAGCCATGCAGTAAATCAGAATCGTGTTTGGGAATCAGGATGGCCATAGATGCACATGCCATATTTTTGTTGCAGTTTGACATTTCCAGACATTACGTAACACAGTAAAACACCCACACCTATAGTAGAAACTGCACGGAAAACCCTGCAATATCCTTTAGACAGTCAAACAGCACTACACTAAAATCAGCAGAGTAGAATGCATGACTAATTGAAGCAATAATTCCTGAAGTCAAGTGACGTTCAGAATGCACCATATTGAAGGGCAGTCCAGCCCGGTGCTGAAGGCTGAGGTGCCAGAGCCATCTTCCAGGCAGGCAGGAGGCAGGATAAGAAAGTATGCTCAGAATCGTTACTGCTGTCTGTTACAGGTTATCTATTCGACACTGTCCAGCCACAGAAACTTCCTTTCAATCCCAAGCGTGTAATCCCTATCCTCATCTCATACACTTGAAGAACGGTCCTTCTGAGGACCACAGCTGCGAAGGAACAATATTGTAAGCCTATATTTATAAACATTAAATTAGGGAAAGCCTTAATTTAAAACCAATTCCTGCATCAGTTTGTACAGGAATTTGCCATGGGTCTTATGCCACTCCTGTGTTCTGGAGTGACTTTTGCTGTAATGTTACACTGCGTGAACTCGTATGCATCCAATTTTCAGGTTGCCACGTACCTGGACTACAGTAAGAGTGATGTTTCCTCTATCCAACAAGAGATTAAGTTAATCTCATTTAGGTTGTGTTTCAGTTATAAAAAAGGTTGTTGGGTGGGGGTGTTTTCATCAGTGATTTAGTTATCCTCTGAGAATTGCAGAGAGATTCTGATCTAAAACTCTGAATCACCATCCTCTGAATTTGCAGCCAGTAACATGTTCCAGAATTGCAGTTCTTGGGATCTGTAACAATTTCCCAATAAATTGCAAATCGCTGTCCCTACCTTCTTGCTTTATAAGAAAAATCACCCCAAATTACATCTCATGGGATTTGTGGAAAACAAAATTTTATGGATTCCTTCTAGCCATATGGCAAGCCTGAGGAAGCTCAGGCAGAATCAAGCCTTCCTCTGTCCCAGCCCTCTGTAATTACACTTGAAAGCCATCACCAGCGGCAATACTGCTATACTGCTTTGGAAACAGAGGAAGGGAAAAAGGAAAAAAAAAAAAAAATCTACANAAAAAAAAAAAAAAAAAAAAAAATGAGGACAGAAAGCATACAGTAACATCTACTCCTGTATTGCTATGGCTATTTTCCTTTACTCTTCACTACACGAGGGACTCTAGAGCAACATCTCAAATAAATCATAAGCTTAGAATTCAGTTAGCCATCTCCATTGTCATAGAGGATAAAATATTTAAGCCTTTAGATCCAGTCAGTATTGATATTAGTTGTCAATAAAGTCTGCAACATACCTATGCTGTGTGCAGTGTATGAGAAAGACATAAAAAATCAAGTTCAGCATTTCAGTCTGGATTATACTATACTGCTTCTTAACAAATAATTGCTAGCTTTCTCCAAATCAGCAGTGTGCCCTGGCAGCCCAAATGGCCAACCGTGTCCTGGGGTGCACCAGGCCCAGCACTCCCAGCTGGGCAAGGGAAGGTACTGTCCCGCTCTGCTCTGAGCTGTGCGGCCTCACCTCAAGCACTGGGTGCAGGCTTGGGTGCCACAGCATAAGAAGGACATAAAGCTGTTAGAGAGTGCCCAGAGCAGGACTACAAACATGGAGAAAGGTGCAGAGGGCAAGGAGTGTGAGCAATGGCTGAGGTCCTTTGATGTGTTCAGCCCAGAGCAGAGGAGGCTGAGGGGAGGCCTCATGGCAGCCTACAGCTTCCTCCCATGGGAGCGGAGGGGCAGGCGCTGATCTCTGCTCTCTGGGGACAGCGACAGGGCCCGAGGGAACGGCATGGAGCTGTGTCAGGGGAGGGTCAGGCTGGGGGTTAGGAAAAGGTTCTGCACCAGAGGGTGGTGGGCATGGAACAGGCTCCCCAGGGCAGTGGGCATGGCCCCAAGCTGCCAGAGCTCAAGGAGCGTTTGGACACCGCCCTCAGACACAGGGTTTGGGTTTGGGGTGGTGCTGGGTGGGGCCAGGAGCCAGACTGGGTGATCCCTGTAGGTCCCTTCCAACTACAGATATTCTATGATTCTACCATCTGCAGAAGAATTCCTAAACTTTCTTAAGGAAACCAATACGGAGATAAGGAGAAATATTTTCCTTTTCGCATTTGCTTCACTGATGATTGGTTAAATATAATTATAGTTTAGGAGATGTAAAATCCATGTTTAATTAAAAAGTCTATTAAAGTGCAGAAATGCAGAAATGGAAGTTGAGAGACTATGCCTTATTTATTTATTTATTTATTTATTTAATCAGTTTAGAATAAGACAGTAATCTTCAACAATATTACACATAGTATTCAAATTAGATGTCTCAGCTTGGTGCGTGAGAGAACTCAAAGAATTTAGGAATGTAAATCCTACTCATTGATTATTATGGGACTGAGGACTCTACGCAGGGCAATTGTGAGAATTCCTTTTTCTATGGGTCAGTCGTTCAGAATTAAGCTAAGCCCTTAAAAACATTCTCTTTCCCCATTTTTTAGTAATATTCTTAATTCTGCATAAGAATTGGAGGATTTTTTCCCATTTTTTAAAAACTCTGAAACACACACCAAGTGGTTTACCTGGTTCAGAAAACAACAACAACAAGTTATTTAAGCAAACTCAGTTGAAATTCAAAGCTTTAAACATGAATAATCGTCATTATGAGATCCATGTTTCTACTTGATCTTTGGGCTTAAGTATGGTGTTACAAAGAACATCTCTGGGCCAGGTCATTCTGGCATTTACAATCCAACATTAGGCATGTGGAATATATAATTAAAGCAGTGAGTTACTGCAAACAATTCTGCCTTAAGAAATGCATAATGAAAACAGGTAAAAATGAAGAACTCCTCTTGTTCCTTCTGCACATCATACCATGTTTGCTTGTCTTAGGCACAGAAGGCATTTCTTCCTCTGACTGATAACATAAACACTTATTTTTGCAGTGTTCTCTAACTCGACATTCAAGAGGAGTGTGTGCCTATATAAGAGAACGAGATTTTTCATTATCAGGAAAGCGGACATTTCAGAGAATGTTATTGCACTGTGTAGCAAAGCTGTCATACCACACAGGGTCACACTTGACCAAGGAGACTGAGCTTCTCCTTCAGAACTGGCTATCTGGAAAACATATACCAAGGACAACAGGTTCTGACAGCACCTGACGCTATACCTGGCCCCTAGTTGACAGTGCATTATTAGTAGGATGGACAAAGTAAATGGCACAGGGGAAAAACAGTGGAACAGCAAAGTGCTAAGGGTGCTGGATGGTGGCCAAACGTTAAGCAGCCTTCTGTGAAGCTTGTTATCAACTTACAGTTGCCAAGACTACTTGCACAAGTGCGAGACCCTCAGTTCAGGTTCGTACTGTTAAATGTATGCCTCAGCTACTCACAGGGCAAATATTTAAGTGGTCTTCCGTAATAAGCAATGATATACTGCCGGATCTTGTGTTATCTTAGCGGCCAAATTTTCAGTGATATTGAAAGAATTCAGTTAGCTACATCACCTGTCAGTTGAAACAGATACAAGAATGAATTCTATGTCTACTTCCCTTGGCTATCTGAAAAAGCACATCATTATGAAATAAGAGATAACTTAAAGTTGCTCATATGTTATGCAAGCTTTTTATAAAGCACTGAAATGCTCAGCTGAAGTGTACTACATAAGTAGAATTATTTTTTAAATGACATTAATGCATACATGCACTGCAAGTACACATTATTAATACGACGGAACAATAAAATCACTTTGATCTGAAGCAGCATGTTAGCGTTACACTAAGCAAAACATCTTTGTGATGGACTTGTTGCACAAAAATGTTAATCCTCTACTTGCTTTCACGTGCAGGTGGCTGATGGGGAAAAAAGGACAATATTTTATGAGCAATTCTACCTGCTAATTACCTCAAATTCCCAAGCATTTTTAACTTGTTACCCTTTCCCACAGGAAGTCTAACATATTTGAGTTCACACTACTCCTGTTTTTGCGTTTTTACTTATCTACGCTGAACAGCATCACAGGAACTGTAGCATATTACTTAAAACAATAAGACTCTTGGTGTCTGGTCCACAGTAAGCACTTCAATATGCAGTATTTCAGAACATGAAATAAGATGCTTCTATACAGCCAGCTTACAGGCATCTTTGTTTATAAAGGTTGAGTTATTTCTCCTGATTATTTCTTCAAATAACAACTCATCTCTAACCAGCTCACCTAGGCATATATTTAAGAAGCCTGCTCATTTTCTGATATACAGAAACATGATGTATGAATACTGGTTCAAGTTCCAAGTACCCAAGCAACATTCAGTTGTTTGCAGCTGTTCACTGTTCCTACTGCCCAGTTCTCTCGTTTATCACCTCACGCAACGCAGCTGACAGGGTGCAAAACGGCAACTAAGTCCATTTCTTCCATTAATCCACACAAAAGTTTTCTGGAGGACAAATGGTAAGAAAACAGATGGAAGTGTCTAAAGGGACAACACCTCCGTGATGGTTTATTCTACACAAAGCTGAACATCCAAACTGTTCATTTTGCAATCTCCTTACTACATCACTGGGGATGGTTTTGCTTTTCAATACATTGAATATTCAATATATTCAATATCAATGTTACAAAAATGTAACCGACAAACAAACCCCTTTCAATCTTCAGTTCTCTCCTAAAGCACGTGGAATGTGAAGACTTGCTCCACAGAACAGGTTTTGTGGTTGAGTTAACATGGTAAGAAATTTTTATAGTGCGCCAGATACAAACCTAACAGATGTGCTGCACACAGTGAATAATCAGAGGTTTTGTAATGTTCTATCTAAAAAAAGAACAACAGATTTCACCCATCATTATGTCCCTTGAACATCTCTCCTGCATACTGTAAAAAGTTTCCTACGCTTTCAATTTCTTTCCTTCTACCAGATTCATCGTTGATCAGTGATGGGCTTCCCTGAAAGGGAAATCTTCAGAGGCCTCACAGCAGTAACAAGTCTATTTACTGCTGCTCTTGCACAAGCCACCTCAACCTCAACTTTTCTGCTTACTTTCCACCTCTGTTTTCAGCATAGGAAATACAGATATTACAGGAAGGACTTGCTCTCTTATTTTTCTAGGTGAGGGAATAGGTGGGCAAGGGAATTTCTTTCACTCCTTCCCTCACCTTTGTATGGGTTTAAGGGCAAGCCCATAGCCTATTAAATGATTCACATTTACACTCCAATTGACAGCGCCCTATTAAAATCTAAAACTTGTTAGAAAGAACATGCTATCCAGATGGGTTCTAATAAACTAATAAAATAAGCTCCTTTTCCACTACTCTTTAACAATGCTTCCTCTGTGTTCAGTCTATTATAAGCTAAAAGACTTCTCCACCTCCCCCAAGGTCCTGTCAGCCCTAACTGAATGAAGCCTAACACTTCTAGTCCTCAGCTATGCATGTTTGCAGAAAAGTCTTATTTGCTCCATGTCATCATCCAGGTCTCTAAAGCTAGCTTTCACATTGTCAGGAATGCATTTACTGAGCACATTTCAGACATGACCAAAGATTTGCATTATGAAAGAATTTTCAGAGCATTAAGTTTCAAAGTGATGAATGTATTTACTTCATTTATATTTATAATGCAACATACTTCATTGTACAAAAGTATGTCCTGTTTAAGTAACATTATCAAACTGCTGTAATTGACCTTAAGCATCTTAAACAATCCAAGATGTGGTATTGCCTTTAGGCAAACGAGCAAACATGTCAAAGAACATTAAGCACAATGATATAAACAGGATTTGGAGCAGCTCTGCATACCACTGAACACTGATGAGCAATGACACCAAAAGCACGGACTCCAAACACTTTTCTTTATGAAAAGCCTCACTACTCCATTTCTCTTCACATTTCAGTACAAAACAAAAGTACACTCCTAAAATGCGAGCACATTCCCACCTCTGTTCTACTCAGCATCCAAATTTAGTTTTAGTTTTCACATATCGGTGCTTTCAATCAGTCTGTGACAAGTAGATTGCTGATGTGTTTCCTCACTGTCAAGTTTTCTTGGCTGTTGAAGCTTTGCAAAATAATGGAAAGGCCCAGAGACAATATATACAATTTATAAAAATAAATGATGAAATATGAAGTAAAAGCAGCTTCTTGGAATACTGCCTCTAGCACTGTTCTGTTTTTGTGCCACTTTTGTTGGACTTCAATTTTTTTTTTTTTTTTTATATATACCCACAAACTAGAAACATTTAACAGGAACAAAGCCAGTACAGTGAAAGAGCTTTCTGAAGACATGTGGTGTCTCGTTATCTTAGCATTCATCCAAGTCTCATTCAATTCCCATGTAAATAAAAGTCAAAAGTTGTATGTGTATACACTCTGCAGATAAGAGCACTTTTCTCTTTCTCTTTTTAGAAGCGTAATTTTTAGTAATTTACTTTTATGCTTTTCACATTTGCTTCAAGCATAGAATCAGTTTAAAGTGTAATTTGATAACATCTTCTAATCTTTGAGCTTTTTAATAAATATTAGTTAGTAAGGTATTTGTGGAGCATAAAGAATTTCGGATTTGTATTCTTTTAATGAGAGACAAAAGAAAAAAGAAATGAACAGAGATTCTTTTTAAACTTCCAGTAATGTAATCAGAAGCATATCAAGGCAGAGACATTGCTGTTCAAACTATAAAGTAACTAAGCTGGGATTCTCTTCCTAAATCCAGTTTGAGAGAACAGGCCTAGTTTTAACAACCATCCCATGTTTTTTACAGTCACCTCTTACAGCACTCTTTTTCATGCACCTAACAGGCTATATTCTCCCTATTTTCAGGGTGGATAAAACAAAATAAAAATTAGGTATAAGGTTTTGCAATTTTTGTTTTGAAAAGGTAATTCAGGGTTTGCGAAAAAGATACTGAACTTACAGCTCTGAGGAAAGACACCCTGGTGATGCACAAACCCAGTGTAACAAAGATGAAGAAATGCAGCTTTCATGTAGTCAAAACTACTCTTCAGAGACAAAAAATAAATGCAACTTACAAATAACCTCAGTACCATGGATCTATAGCTCCTCCTTTGGGCTCTTACCAAAAAAAAATCAACAACAACAAAAACCTAGCCAACCAAACAAAAACCTGTAACAACAACAACAACAAACCCAACAATATAAAATAGATGTTCTAAACTAGATGTTCTAAAATTTATCTAAATGAAAGCTAGTGTTTCCGTCTTGAACAATATATAGTACACATTTCAGTTAATTCAGATACCTAAAATTTCAGGATTTCAGCTACCTGAAAACAGTTGAAAAGTAGGATCTGAGCCACCTGGTAGATGGTTCTAAACCCTAAGTTGTGAATTTAAGATTTTGCAAATAGAGCAGTAATAGTTCTGAAGATGACCATTAAAAAGCTTGCAGAAACACATGAGGAACACACCCAAGAAAGCAGTTTTTTATTTTTTTGAACTAACGGTACCTACAATTGTCAAGCGTCTTGTTGAACACTGTATTAANAAAAAAAAAAAAAAAAAAACCTAATATTTTATCAAAAAATAAGACACATCAACACCTTGCCAGTATAGAACTAGCACACTTGTATAACCCACCAAGGCACTAATATTTCATTACGACTACAAAATTTGCAAGAAATACTTCAAGAAACAAAACTAAATGCTATGTCTAACATGCAGCTTCCCTACCTGAAATCAGAATGAGCAAGAAAAGCAGAGTCTATGCCCAAAATACATTCCCAAGACTCAAAAATCTACCAGCTGCTGCCTAGGTGGTTGAGTCACCATCGTCCTATACAGCTACATGGAAATGCAGCTGTGTAGATTGACCTGATGCATTGCTTGCTCTGTTGCCTAGCTGAGCATGATGAGAGCACTGGAGGATCAGGGCCTTTGTCACAGGAAGGCTGTGCTGGAGCCAGCTGGTGGTGTGTTTTCAGGCTATAGCTTATCAAAGACTGAAAGCAAGTAACTGTTGTGAAGTTGTAGGGCTCAAGCAGGTTTGGTTTCATTATGAATTCTAGCATTGTGCTGTGTTTCTGTACCTCCTAAATACTAGGTTACATGCAAGTATTGTCTCTAGTTAGAGTTTTTCTCTAGTTAGAGATTTGTTTTAGCCAGATCAATGCCAAATTGGGCATTTCGAGCACTGTACTACGGATACACTTCGAATCATTTTGTATCAGATAGTAACAAAATGGTTTTCAGAGGAACATAGAAATTGTTTTAACATACATTCTAAATGCTGTAGACTTTCTTTAGAATGTAGATATCCTACAATTTCTCAAAATTTAACTGTGTGTTTTCTTTTGGGATTCAACCATAAGAATCTATTTGTAAGTGCTTCTGTCCAAGTTTATTCATTCTACTCCTGTAGAACAAAGTTACTTTGATCAATTTTTTTCACTGAAACGATGATATTTAGAGATGAGACACTTCGTGAAGTATCTGTCATGAAATTTAGAGATAAGACAGTTCTTTCTTTCTATATGATACAGGAATGTAAAATTTAAGAGATCTTTCTTGTCAAATGATCTTCAAATGTAAACCTTGTCTCTACACTGCATTGTATGTTTTTTTGCTTACAATAAGGTTCTATAACCTTGTTACGCTTGGCCTTATAAAAGGGATAGCAGTTTAAGAGAGGATTCTAGCTCAGATTTGGATAGGTTGAGATCTTTGGAAAATCTAGCTCTAAAAAAGTTATGAAAAGGGAAGGAAAGCCAGTTATAAGATCATGGGTACTGATGAAAAAAGTGTGTTGCAGAATAACAGTAACAGACTAAATGTTCAAAAGTACATGAACAGTTTCTTGTGAAAGACTTTTGCACTGCTGTAGATTACTAATGACACCTGTGTTTGGTTCCGACTAAATATCAGCTCTGCTTGGTACTGGACTGGGCAATTTCTTGGGTGCTGGGAGAAATAACAATTTAGTCAGGGCTTGTCTTGTCACCATTGCACTATTGCATTTTCATTGCATTTCCTAGTTAGCTTCCACAAGAAAAGAGAAAGTTCTAAAAACATTACTTGTAGTGGCTATGTTATCAAAACTAGATTTTCTGGGCAGACTTATAACAATTGAAGCCCAGCTTCTGCAGAATTTATAGCCACATGCAAATGTGCAGACTATGATAATCTTGGCTCATGTCCCTATGTGCATCCCCTGTTCACCAAGTTTTGCGTCTGCTGTTATGTCTCACACAACAGGCAACTGTTCAGTTTGTTCTACACCCCTTCTTTTTGGCAAGAACATTAATATCCATTTCTATCTTCTACCTCTCCAGCAGCTTTCATTAAAAAAAACCTTACTAACATTCATATGCTCCCCTGACCAATTTTTTCATTAAACAGCAGATATTTACATCTCAAATTTAGAGAAATGTTCCCAGAAATAGCATAAGAAGCAAGTATTCTTCACTCGTTCATCAACACATCGGTGGTTTTAAATAGATTTGTCTTTTTCCACTGCAATATGAGCAATTTAGTGGACACTCAGGATACACCATTAAAGTTTCAGCTATGGAATGAGGGGAAGTGGCCTGCATACATGATATTATGTATCTCTTTATAAGTTACTAGTATTCTTAATACTGCAATTTAATTATCATCTATAATCTATTTTTTTAAAAGAAAAAAAAAAAAAACAACACTTTGAAAGGTAAAGTTTTCTTACCTTTCAAAGGAAAGAACCCCCTCCTTTCCCCAATATTTAGAGTTAGGACTTAATGTAACCCAAGCTGCACGCAGGTATTTGCTCTGTCCTTACACTGTCAGCACAGTCTCTAAACCACTGAGTGACTCTTACCTTTGTTCAAAACAAAACTTCGTTCAAAAGCGTTGGATAAGGGCTCTGTACTGCCCCCTTGTGCTGCTCGGCCCTCAAAAGAAATCCAGCCCGTGCTGTGAGAGTGACCTCTTCAGCCGACTGAGCGTGATTACAGTAAGGTCACGGTGCAGAATTGTATTGACTACTATAAACACTTACGGCGGTGTAATTCAGCTGCCATATTTCTCCTCTCCTTAAGAACCACAAGGAAATTAAAACTAAAGGAAAACGTATTTTTAGTGGCAAGTTAGAAAAGCAAATTTCCTTTTTGTTAGTAAATATGTCATCTTGAAATCTATTCACAAATTCATGTCCTGTTGCCAGAATTAATAATTACTAAGTATTATTAAATAAGATCAGTTTGAGAAGGAACTATTAAAGTGTATTTAACAGTCAAGGAGCTTTGCAAAAGACTGAAAAGTTGGAATTAATCAAATTTGCTACAAGTCAGGAATGGTGGTATCTGTAGGATTATGGGTTCCAAAAAGGGAAACAAACTAAGAGTTGCAAATTAATTGATACTGATGAGATCACTTTAAAATATGCTTGATTTTACAATCATACACTGCTATCTGATCATGGGTCAGCAAAGTGCGCTTGAAGCCCAGAAAGCCAACCGTGTCCTAGGCTGCATCAAAAGCAGCATGGCCAGCAGGGTGAGGGAGGGGATTCTGCCTCTCTGCTCCGCGCTCATGAGACCACACCTGCAGTGCTGCACTGAGCTGTGGGGCCCCAGCATAAGAAAGAGATGAGTCTGGTGGAGCAAGTGCAGAGGAGGCCATAAGGATGACAAGAGTGCTGGAGCACCTCCCTGTGAGAGAGGCTGAGAGAGTTGGGGTTGTTCTGCCTAGAGAAGAGAAGGCCTCATTGCAGCCTTCCAGTACCTAAAGGGGACATACAGAAAAGGTGGGGAGACATTCTATTGGTGAGTGTAGTGATAGGACAAGTGCGAATGGCTTTCAACTAAAAGAGGGGAGATTTAGATTAGACGTCGGGAAGAAATCCTCTACTCAGAGTGGTGAGGCACTGGCACAGTCTGCCCAGAGAAGCTGTGGCTGCCCCGTCCCTGGAGGTGCTCAAGGGCCAGGCTAGATGGGACCCTGGGCAGCCTGATCCAGTGGGAGGTGTCCCTGCCCACAGAGGAGGGTTGGAGCTAGATGATCTTTAATGTCCCTTCCAACCCAAGCTATTCTGTGATTCAATGAACTCAGCAGTGTCTCTCATGATTCATTCTGCACAGAGATTGAGATTTGCCTTCTCATTTCATGGTTCTGCAAGAGGCAAGGTTCTGAAAAGCAGTGCTTCTATTAACATGCAAAGAATGCAGATCTTCCCCCCCTCTACATTTCTTGTAAATATACTGATATTTTCAACATCTGAAATGAATATAAAATGTTGAAAATAACCCGTGCAAACAAGCACCATAGCTTGTATGCAACCATCTGCTTCAGTTGATGTTTTGTTACTGTTCCGTAGTCACACCACAGCCGACTGATAGATCTTTGGTCTGACAGATAGCATAAGAGCAACAAGACACTGAGGCATTACAACAGTGTCTTTGCTTTGATAATGCTGCTGCCTCACTGCTGCTGTCAAGCTCACCTAAACTATGCTGTCTGTAGTTCCTAAAAGAAACCAGCTCCCAACCACTTCTCAACAGAACCATTCCTGTATCAATGGCAGCGAGTTGAACAGCACCAGAATGCTTTTTGCTGTGTTGTTAAAAGAAATGCCTGCTGACACGGTGCTCTGTGTGGTGGATGTGACAAGAATTTTGTAACTTGTACAGATCCTCCATGCTTACCTATGGCCCACTTGAAGATCATTTTCACTTCACAAAATATATTTTATACTTGGGTAGAGCTGATGCTTATGTTAAAGCACAACAGATTGGTGGTGGTAACATTCAAGTGAACAGAAACTGTTTCAATATAGTAAAAAAGCGCTGTCTACATAGACTCTCAGAGCCTTAATAGTCTTATTAATGACTTGATAACTAGTTCCCTGCATTAAAAATTGTGTCTCTACTTTCATAATGAGAAATTTTTGTAAAGGCTTGCTGTTGAAGTTATAGAATGGTGGATATTTTCTGAATTGAAATAACAAAAAAACTAAGCTCCTTTGATGCAAATATGTATCAAAGTGAATTATCACCTGCAAGTAAAGACAATTCAGTTGTTTTTCCTCTAGTTGCTTTACCTGTGGATAGGAGTTGACAGAGAAGCTCTTTTTCCCTGTGCCCCCCATTGGTATTGAGATGTGAGGGTGGGTGTGATTCACCTCACCTGCTTTAACCAGCTAAAATTGATTGATTAGACTTAAGCATGTGCCTCAAATTCTTTCTATTGCCATTGTACTAAATGGGTGAATTAGTGACTCTCAGCAGATGTGCTCCTCTCTAGTGACCGCAGACTGAATCTAGGGTGATTTGGTCAGGTTAAATATCTAACATGTAGACAAGCAAATCAGGTAAAAAGGTCTTTTAATTAATAGTGATTACTCTTTTTAGAGGTTGTGCCTCTGTCTGTTGCTATTATTCTATTTTACAGCTCAAAAGTATTAGTGACAATACATTACCTAATCCAACAACACCAAAACAATCACTGGAAATTAACATCTTTTGTTGCCCTAAAGTCTGTATCTATACCACTGGCAGGCTGCAATGCCTCAGTGAGGCTTCAGTCATAAGCTTTTATCATGAGAACGTAACAAGGTGCTGAGGTACAAATTCTATCACTTTGTGGACGAGAACAACTGAACACACCTGATGTCTCTATAAAAGATCTTCTGACCCTGTAAAAAATCCAGTTGCTCAAAATTCAGTTTGTCTAGGACACGTTTTCACTGAAGACTGAGATAAAGGCAATGCTGTTGTTCAGTAGTCCAAGGAGCCTTCAGAGGTATTTTCTACAAAGTAACTAAAATCTTCAAACTGATAACTCTGTTCATGCGCTCTGTAAACCTGCTCCAGAAGACACAGATTTTAAAAAGGTTCTAAAGACTGATTTCAAAGAAGTTCAACTATGGTATGCATGATAGCACTGTTCAGTGATGGATATGAATTCCTAAGCCTGCATAGCTGCAAGGCCTATACTTCTGACTGTATCTGCGGGCAATCTGGGGTAACTTAGTGCAAAATACAAGTAATTTCAAAGTGTTGAAAGACATCACAGCAAATGATAGGAAGGAATTTAAAGCAGAACAAGTGTTACAGGTAAGTGATTGCTAGGTTCCTTTAAGGAAATGTTGAAAACTTGTGATAAAATTATCTTCAGATGCAACTAAAGAACCTTACAAAAAGTTCTCAAAGAGGAATTACAAACTCTCTCCTATCCAAACAGGATTTTTTTGACAAGTTTTTCCCTTAGGGGTAACAAATATGCTCAGTTTACTTTAAAGAAAAATAGATTGTGAGGGACTATTAAAGTAGACATATAATCTACTTGTGTGTGTGTTAAGCAGTCATACAAGCATTAAGGCTCAGAGCTGTGAAGTGACAAATACAGCCCGTGCAGTGCTGGTTCTGAAGCTGATTCCTATTATCTTTAGAAGGGAAGGAAGACAATGGGAAGTATTACGAGTTACTCAGCCCTCACTGAGGGTACAGGTACTGCAAATGTAGCTCTTGTAACTGTTATAAACACACGTTAACAAAGGATCTAAAACTAAATAAAAAAGGAATGCAGCAACTACCTCCTAGTTTTGTCATCGAACAGAACTATGCACACAAATTTCACTTCTTTTCAAAAGAGGTTTTGAAATGGGACCATCTTAATGTCTTCTGGAAACGGCTTAAAAAAGAGAGTATTTAGCTAGATTTAGGAAATTTCAGGTTTTCTCATAGTAAAGACTCCAGATTCCATTGGTGTGGAGCTTGGAAACATTCTGATTAGTTGATTGTAAAAACATATACCTCTAAGATTCATACGTGGTCCTCAGGGGTAAATTGTGGATTCTGTCACTTACACGAATGAGGTAAGTCAAAAGGAATGGCTGTTAGGGCTATTTATTTTTCTAACTTTGCCATGTAGCCTTTGGATCAAGTAGAACCTTATTTCCCAAGCAATAGAACACTCCAGAGAACTGAAGATGTCATGTGCTTATCAACCACTGCACGACACACTGTTCTTATGTGACAAATCACTTCCACGCAGGTCCATTGATACTTTTCCCTCAGGTATCTTCTGCAATCAGAAGATGATGATATCCAGTGACTTTGCTGAAAGGCGTGTACTTACCTGACATCAGGGATGGGGTTGCCAGCAACTCTGCATTCCAGCAATACTTTGTTTCCTTCAGCAACTTCCTGGCTTCGGAGCTTCTGAGTGAACAGAGGTGGTGATGACTGACCACCTTCCATGTTGATGAAGGGGTGGCAAAGGACCATTTCACTCTGAGTGATGCCATCCTTTTCAGAGAAGTGCTCTCCACTGAGATGAGCCCCAGATAATTTTGCCCCAGGCTCAGTCTCTTGGTTTGGCTTGTCAAAATCCTGGTTCCCTGTGGTACTTACAGTCAGTTGTTTCTTTTTAGGAGACAGGTATCCACTGTCTGGAGAAGAAGAGTCCCCATCAGGACTTCGGCCTCTTGTCTTTGCTGCCTCCCTAAATATAGATGACAGTTCCTCAATGAATGTGGCAGCTTTGTCACACAGCTTGTTCCTGAAAGGAACTTCTCCCTGGGATGATGATTCGGACTTTGGGCTTGTCTTGGGTGCACCCGGACCATACTTTTCTGAATGCTTCAGGATTCTGATAAAGCTGGGACTAGCAGCTAGCAC
>VXAV01008146.1:194297-205610 GCA_013399715.1 Alectura lathami | reverse complement strand
TAGCACAGGTGAGGCGCTCGCTTGCTTCCTGGAGACTGTGACAAAACTACTTGCTGCTTTAGGTGAGGGGAATTGCTCCTCCTGATCTGCTGGGGGAATGTAGCTTGCAGTAGATGAAGACAGACTGCTTGCTTGAGGCCTCTGTAAAGCATCTTGCTCATGCAGTTTGGTATCCCAGAAACAAGCATGCTCTAATGAGCTAGGAAGAGAGGCATTGAAATGGGTGAACTCCTGTGCTGCACTCTGATCCTCCGCCACGGAATTGGCAATTGATTCCCGAGCTATGTCAAGGCTCTTACATATCTCCTCCTGGGTAAGGAAGGCAGAAAGTTCATTTGAAAATTCCCCATTCTGTATGCCTGATAGGGAATCACCGAAACAGTCATGGCAGGGTGAAGCTTCTGACATCTTTTCAGGATACCCCTTACCGGTTCCTCTCTCTGTGCAGTAGGTTTTCTTCAGCTTTAAAGAAAGAGGCAATGACTGGTCACAGCTTCTGTCTTGCATGCTGGAAGATACAAACATAAATCTTTAACAATAAGAAAAAAAACTTACCAATTAAAAAAGCCTGGATCCTATAAACTAGACAAAATTGGGAAAGGAACAGAAGCCTAGCAGTGCATGGATTACTTGCTGTAAGCCTTGGTCTAAATTTCAGAATTTCAGACAAGCCAGATGAACTACGAATCTTCTAGGTGGAGATGAGAGCTCTTAGGATACATTTTTCTCATTCATCTTTCTTCAGAACATCCTTTCTCTGTACATCGCTTAGCACAAGCTCAGTTCTGCTGGACCAATCCGAGTGATTTATTTCACGTCAATGCTATTATACTTTTTCAGTGTTTACAGTTATGATGATTTACTTTCTTTCTATTTACTTTTCTTTCTCACAGAGCATTGCCTTCTAGATTATTAGATACTAAACCATCACATTGAGAGAAACCACTTTTCTAGTTGAAACCATTATATGAATCTACACACTTACAAGTGCCAAGAGTGTTTGGATCAGAATTTCCAAGTTATCCTTTCTCATTAATATTGACAATGTGTTTAATACTGTTGTACTTGTGTTAAGATTTTAAAACTTGTTAGCTTTTAATAAAACTTAGTATCCCTTTTCTAAACATTGCCAATTGGAATATCAGATTACAACATCCTAGGAGTACGACACTAAGGAAACAAATCTCACAACCTGTGTGTCATCTTGCCACACAGGAGCTTATAAGGTATATTCCATGCCAGTTTCATGAAGTACAAAAGTATCCACACACTTTCAGTTTTTCGTATAATTTCAGAATGGAGACGAGTGCTCCCTGCTTCTGTTGAGACAGCAGAGAAATCTCTCTTTTCCCAAGGCAAGGGTCTGCATGAAACTCCATTTATTGAAATTGATCTGTCCTGCTGGTCACTAGATTGTGGATTATCTGATCTTAAAAGTAATCGTTTCTTCTGCAAAGTATTTAATTAAGTTGAACATCAGTGTTTTTAAATTATCCTTGGTAATTCTCCTCTTCTGAAGATGATGATTTCTTTGAGATTTTTATTAAAACACCTTTTCCTTTTAATGCTCCAAAGTATTTATTCAGTGAAATATAGGTGGTTTGACAGTCATGAGATGCACTCAGATACACTTTACATCAGCTTGTTCAAGCTCCAGTTACCGTTAGTCACTTCCCTGGGGCTTACCCAGCATGTAGTCATTAACTGACTGATAGATTACTGGAATTCTTGGCCTGGCATTTGCATCTCTTGCTGTCTCTGTTTGTCTTGCCAACAGATTACAACTCAACACACAAAAGAGAAGTGCAAGCAAACCAAAGCATTTTGGGATTTGGAATGTATTTTTACAGAATATGTTGATTGGCTTACCCTTTGATGGGATTACATCTTACTTTTTATTTATGTACACAGGGCAACAAATTTAGCGACTGTGCCAACACATTGTTAACAAAATCTGAAAAAGTGTATACAGTACAATTGTCTACCATCCAGCAGCTTTAAAGAGTGAATCTCAGAAGCCAGGAAAACAGCTGCTTTAGAGGCTCAGCTGTTAAGGCATAAGGTTAACGAACACCAGCAAACCGAGGGTTAGATCTGGACAGTTTCTGTCTCTATAACTGAAGGCAGATTTTAAAACTTTATATTCAAATGAACAAAGATACTAGTTCTCTGTTTGGATAATTTATTGTTGTAATTATCTGTGCTTAAATGAAATCTTTGTTTTAATCCGATCCCTACCGCGTCCTGGCTTGCTCCCAACTCAGAGTGATACTGTTGGAGTTCAGATAATCTCTGACTCCCAGACTACTGTTGTTTCAATGGATTCTGGTCAGCAACTCCGTTTTTGTCAGTCAAATTCTAACACACACCCCCACTGTTCTTTTAGAGTGACTTGTAACAGCAGTGGGCTGGAGGTGATATCACCAACCCTACCAAGTAGTGTATAAGATCATGCCTAGAAATACCTAATGCTATTTCTAGCTTCTCCAGGTTACACTACAACGTATTTATAACAGCTTTCATCATCGTTACTCATTAGGTAATGTGTGAAGCCACATACTGTATCATTTAAAGACAAACATAAAACACTGTGTTGCATGCAGATCAAAGAGTTTAGCTATGGCCCCAGCATTGTTGCAGAAAAACTGCCTACATACTCCTATCTGCTCTATACTTAAAAATTGCTCACACATAAACACACGTTATAATATCATGCTATTTACATATTTCTTCACTAAATAACGTGGATGCTCTCAGGAATAATATGGTGAATAGTCAGCTCAAAACATACTATGTTATAATCACCTCAGAAAATATTTGAATAATTCATCAAATTGAGATTTTCAAAAGATAGGTAAGAAAATATTGGAAAACACAGAAAATCAAAAGACTCATTTCAAGATAAGTGTGGGGATGCTGCACACTGAAAAATAATTACCTAAAAAAACCCCCTATAACCCAAAGCCAATCTGCTTAACAGGGTAATATGAAAAAATAAATGTATGCAGTAAGATTTTTAAAACAGAAAAAGTAGTGCTTTTTCCTCTGGATTTTGAAATCCTGCACAATAACTCCCCAAAGTACAATAAATTAAATTTAGCAGAAAACATAAAACAGACCTTACAATGAGCAGGCCAATATGAGGAGTCTCAACTTTAATCAGCAGCAGGTAGAGTTGCTTTTTCCCTTCTTTATCTAAGTAGGCTTAAAGTTGCTCCAGCTTTTCACTAAAGGTTGCTTGGTCCCCAGTAAGCATTGAGAAGACTGTGGCCTGTGCATTACATCTGTCCTCTGTGACTGTGTAATTCTCACCCCACTCATCTATATTTGGTAACTGAACTCATGTTTCAGCAGCCTGCCACTATCTGAAATTCCAGCAGAAGCAACGTTATGCCTGTTCTGTGTGCTTACTGCTCAGAAGTTCAGAGAACTTAATCACTTTAATGAATACTCTCTGATGTATTTAACTCAGGAATTTAGGCTGCTTTAAACAGTTTTTCTGAAATTCAGGATATGATTTTTGCTCATTAATAAAGTGCCTACTTCCACAGGGAACAGAAAACACAGTGTGCAAAAACTATTAATGGAAAAGAAATTTTTCTACATCATTTTGTCTTAATGGATTTTTTTTAAAGAAAAGTAATTATTTTTATGACAATCAGTAAAATAATTAGTTGTTTTTTCAAAAAAAAAAAAGTAGTTTAAAACTCATACTTGTTTGTATCCCTTTACATCTTCTATGAAAAGAAAAAAAAAATGATAGCTTTATTAGCAGAATTAGTGATATCTTTTTGTAGTAGTAGTTAGTTATTAATCTGTAATCATATACTACATTATAAAGAAATTTACCCACTAAATTTTCACTTCCGACATGAGCTAATCCTATCATGTTAAAATAAGTATTCCCCAACTCAGTAATGACACACAAAATCCCTAGAAATGATGTATGCCTTAAAAAGACCCCACAGCTCTGACCCAAGTATTAACACAGAAATATTCGAAATGCATTGCTGTTTTCCCTAGCCTTGTGAGGTGCAATGAGTACTCACAGTAAACTCTTCTTTACTGTCCTTGCCACAGAAGTACTTTCACCTCATTAAGGACTCCTGTGAGCTGTGCCTCAGGGAAGAAAAATTCTCTGTCCTAAGCTACACTTGTGCCTTTTCAGGCACATTGTTTCCTTTCATACTCAGTGAAACAAAGAAGTAAACATGAAGGTTGCTAGTTTAATCTGCGGACTTTATCAAACAATTTCCAAAAATAATTTGGGTAGGAGTGTTTCTGCTTGATCGCAGTCTATCAGGAGAAATCAAGTAGAGCAAATGTATGTTATAGATGTCTGTTCCTTCTGCCAGAGTCCATTTTGTCTGCTCTGACCTAAATTCTTTCAATGGGCTGGAACTCGTTTTTAGCTCAATATTGCCCTACAGTGGATCCATTGTTGTGACAGGAGTGCATAACGGACACATAGTTCCCTTTGGTCTCAGACCATCTTTATATGCTACCAAGTTATCACGCATTTTATTTCAGTGGTTAAAATAGTATCTTCGTGTCTTCCTATAGGCAATTACTTTCCCCTAGTCAGAACTTTAACAGGTTCACTGTTGGATTAGGAATACTTATTTCACAATATGCGTGAGCCCCATTCTTATGCCATGGGATCCTTACCAAGCTATCATGAAGCTAATAAAAAAGGATTCTATTACAGATCATTTTACAGTATCTTCAGCACATGAAAAAAAAAAACCAAACTAGAATCCTCATTTTACAAATCCAAGGCAAAAAAAAAAAAAAATCACACACAAAAAAGGAGCTGGTCATCTTACAGTTAACCAAAGTATTTTCTAAGCAGTCACCCTGCAAAGTGGAATCCTGTGTCTGGCAGCCAGCCTCCCTGCTTAATGCTTAAGAGTTAGGCACCTTGGCATGGCAGTCAAAAATAGCTAGCATATAAACAGCAACAAATTGCCTTGGGCTATCTTCAGCATTTTCTGGCGGGAGAGGGTAGGTGAAATCCTGATTCTTGGAATTACGTTTAAATTGTCGCTTCTGGGAAGAAAATATACCTGCCTGGAGACATTTACAAAAATATTTTTTAAAGTAACTGGGCTTTAATGAATACATTTTTTTTTTCCTCAGTATTTGTATTAATACAAATGTTTAATTTTGCCTGTAGATATATTTGTTACATAGCTAGAACTGTTCTGTGTTTTTTACAGAGTGTGCTGGAAGTACCTACCTGTTGGATGTATATGAAGATGTCAAAGAAATAGTCAAAGGGTGTCAATGGTACTCAAACGCCATTCCTCCAAGTTTCTGTGACAGTTATTCAGAGGAATTTCCTAGCAGGAAACTATAGAAGTAGAACTGAAAAGCTTCACCTTCTGTTTTGCTAGCAGTGGTACAGGAGGCAGATCTAGAAGAAATACGACAGTTGTTAAAATGAAGCTGTTACAAATAATAACTCACAGTAATAATACGGTAATAATAACTCACACCCTTCATTTACAGGATACTTCAACAAAATAACTGATTAATAGTTAGCACTAGCAACAGTTCAGTGAATTTTGAAAACATCCGAGTTTTCCAGAATTACCACAGCTGTCAGTAGGAAAGGAAACCATAGAATAGAAAGGAAGCTAACAAGCAACTCACAGAACCTTTTCTTAAACTGGGAAAGAGATGAAGGCTTCTCAGTCCAAGATCTGCTGTACCACAGGTCCTGGTAAGGCAACCTACCCCACACTGAGAAACCTGTAATGCAGCTTCCCCTCTCTCTGGGCTACCAGAACGCTGGCAATATTATTCCCTCTCAAGAAGCATTGTTTTTAAATCTATCGCTGGTCAAACAAGTGAAACTGAAGTCATGGGCAATTTTTCACAGTATTGAAGAGCGTCTTCAACATGCCCTAAAACCTCCAAGGATTTTGTAAGGAGTTTGGGCTCTCCTATGCGGTGATCAATATGCTCTTGTATCTGGGGCTGCCAAGTGTAGCGACGTCCGCGCCCGAGTTACCTGACCACAGGCCGGGGCTGGGAGGTGCCGTCAGCCTGGGCGCGCCATGCTGGCAGCCCCTCTGCGCTCAGGCCGCGGCTTGCATCGCGCTGCCCCGAGGTTCACGACGTCCTCGTTGCCCGTCCTCTCCCCCAGCCCTTCCANCGGCGCTCGTGGGCGGCCGGGGAAGCGAGCGGGAAGCAGGGCGCCTGCCGCTGGCTGAGGGGACGGGTCCCGGACGGACCCGGCGAGAGCGGCTGCCTCGGGGGAGCGCTGAGGGCACGCGAGGGGAGAGGGGACAAAGCGCGGTTTTACTCCGAGCAGTTACCGCGCGCAATGCTCCACAATGAAATTGTCGCGTCCAGACAGTCACAGCGAGAATTTTGGTAGGAATGGTCCTCTTCTCCTCCCTTCTTCCTCCCCCGCCCAGGACGAGCCCGGCTGCGGCAGTCGGGAGGCTGGCTGCGGAGCGCGGCTTCGCGCCCGAGGCCCGCGTGTGTGCTAGGCCCTGCGCTGCTTCCCACGGAGATGCTTCCCTGGCGCAGAGAACACGCGGAGATCTGTTCTACAGGTACTGAAATTTTTATAACAGGCCTTAAAAGTCCATCTAGACTAGGCTTGCATCTGTGCAGGAGGTGTAGATAAGAGCTTTTCTCTGCCTAGCTCCATTAAAATATTTCAGGCATACTACGGAACAGCATTAATGGTCAGGAAATGAGGTGCCAACAAGCTGTGGAATTTAGTACAGCTGGTTCAGAAAAAGGTGCCAAACCTGTTCACGGGTTTGACTGATTTACAGTACTATAGGTCATGATAGTTCTCAATGCTTAACCATTATAAAGCATTGAGAACCAGGTTTTAGCATTTAGGAATATATAGTAATAAGAATTTCAGTAAGCCCATAATAAAGCTGATATTAAAGCAGGAAACAAACCCCAAGACCACGAAACCCCTTTAGTATTGAATTAAGAAACAAGTGATAAGGCAGTGAAAGTATCAGAAGATGAGACTGATGCACTCTCGCAAGGGTAGAGAAGGCAAGGGTGAATGCTGGCAGTGTAGCACATGGCAAAGTCTAGCATGTAAAGACTTCAGATTATATGATAAACTTAAGAAATCTAAGCTATGTTTTTAACGTTTTAGCTCAATATTCCTAACTAATTTTCTAAGGGGAAAAAAAAAAAAAAAGAAAAAAAAAAGTGAAATAAATTATATAAATTATAGCTAAAACAGGCTAGTGGAGAATCTGTGTTATAAAAGTAAGATTCTAACTTAAACAAACTGATCCATCAAATATTGTCTGAAAGATGCAAAACAAGCTATATGTGCTAGGTAGTAATTTAAGTGCCCCGACTATGCAGAGCAGAATTAACACTAATCTGGTTCTTCTTAAGAGTTTTCTTCAAGACTTTAGCTGTTATTAGGCCTAGTTTCACGTTTAACTTAACTAGTTAAACTGTTACTCTTCTCTAAGTTGTTTTTGTCCTGTATTCATAAACCTTGGTCATATTCATGTGGTTTTTCCATTTCTTTTATTTTGTAAATTAATTATACATGGTATCACCATCTGTACCATATCTGAACAGTTATCCACCCCTCCATGCCCTACATAGCCTTGAACTCCTGCTTAACTTCGTGTGCTTCAGTCCCATTCACATTAACCTCTGATGCTGAAAATGTTGAAAATGTTGAAAAATGTTTCAAATAAATGTTTTTTTTTTTAATAAAATCTTTTTGTACTTAATGCATGTTATAAAATTCTCAAGGGTGCACGGTGAGAAAAATGAATGCTTTCTAGCATCACCAGGCATCGTTTTCTGCAGTATGTACTAAGGCTTTGTCAGTGCAGTTCAGTTTGACTTTCCTCTTCATCAGGAAAATTATCCCCATTAGATTAATTTTAGCTGCAAGCCTATAGTGCATATTTTACATGTTTATATTCACAGCCAGTCATGTGCTCAAATTCCTTCTTAGCATGTGAAATGTGTTTGATCTGAGCAAGCACAGACACTGCTGAAGTTCAATACCAGATTAAAGCCTCTTTCTTTACAAGGGGATTAACTTTGAAACAGGAATGTGCCTCTTTCAACAAACTGTGAAATGCTGATCTCTAGGAAAATAAATATTTACTTTCCCTTTTCCTTTTATCATAATACAGCTTTCTGATACTTTACCTTTCTAACAGCGCTTGAGAGCTCTCTTTTGATTGTGCTAAATGTGTTCCTGCAGCCTGCAGGAAAGCTCAGCCTGCCAGCTGAAAACGCCTGATGGAAGATAAGAGTAGACAGCTGTGTATTGCTGCCAGAAGTCCTAGTGCTAAACAAAGACAAATGTGCGAGAATGTGACATCCATACTTCTGGCAAGGAGAATGAATGCTGAAGGAGGAACACTGAACAGCTGATTACTTCCGCTCTTAGCCTCAGTCGGACTAAATTTATTTAAAAAAAAAAAATTACCCTGCAGCTGGCTATTTAGAATGGCCTGCTGAGCGATTTGTCAATCACTAGTTTCAGTTAGGGAGACACTCAGCTTGGGAGTATTTTTGGAAAGAGTTTCCATGGAGTTGGAGAGACTTCAGGCCCCTCGCTTTTTTCTGATTGGCCAACAGACAGGTGCTGCAAAAGGTGGCGGCAGAAATACCCCAGACGTGGTGAATAGCACACGGACAAGCAATGGCAACTTACTTTTTGCTTTATGATAGGCTGTGTCATGTGAAATTGTAACACTATTTTTCCTTTCTCTCTTTCTGACATGAAAGGACAAAGGTTCAGGCAAAACACCAAGCAGTGTCAGTTGAAAATGCAAGAACCATGTTTACAATGTGTGAGTGATACATTGTTCCACAGCAAACTTTTAAGGCTTAAAAGTGAAACTGCATTTTCTCAAAGGGTGAGCAGTTCTATGTAGTTCCGGTTTAAAAGAAAACAATTGCTTCAAAAATGACATGAAGGAGTCCTCAGAACTTGAGGGAAAGTAAGACCCTTCCGGTGGCAATGAAAGCTTGCGTGGTGGTACTGTAAATCTTTGTATGTCTTCATTCTGGAGTCAGGTTAGACAGCCTGGGGCCCCTGACTGGATCCACTTGTTCCATCAGAAGCAGGAGCTCAAATTTTGGTGGAGAGCAGTAGGTACAGCTCTCTTTAGGCACTATGGCTTTGGAGCCAGTGACTGAATATTGTTGGGTACAATTTTGATGGACTGGGAAAAAGGAGGTCCAAGATTTTTAATACAAGCTGTTCAACATTTGCTCCATTTAAATGCTAAATTGGGATATGGGAGAAGGAATTAGGAAAGAGTGTGAATATCATGGTGGTGGAATATCTTATCAAACTCGGTGGGAAATCTGGAATGGGAGGATCATTTTCTCTGCAGAGAACTTTGACATTTTATTGAAGTCACTTATTAGCAAGATGTACTGTAACAATTTCTTAAGCTGCAAAGAATTATTCTGCATTATTCTGCAGCTAATACTATATATTTTTTGTGTGTTGTCAAGAATTCCTTAAAATGTATCTCGTAAAAGCCACGAACTAGCTGATTTCTTGCCTATGTTTAGGAAGAAATATAATGACCACCAGTTAGGAGGTTTTTATATATGGCTGATTTAGTAATTCAAAGGTCGGTTAAAATTAGTTGGAAGTAAATATTTGTATTCCATTTATTTACATTCCTTCTAAAATTACCCTCTCAAATAATTTTGCATTTCACTATCAAGCATATTTATGGAATTTTAATTCAAAATAGCTATATAATCAACATGAAAATATTATTAAAAAATGCAATGCTGCTCATCCAGTGCTAGAGGATTCAAAAATAATAATAATAAAAAAAAAGCAGCAAGCAAAACAAAAGAACACATAGACATTTCAGAAGTAACAGATAATTAACCTCTAGTGACATTATCTGTGTTCATAGTTTATAACAAATAAGGAGGTGGTTTGAAACTATACTTACGCTTTCCCTTATCCCTAGCTACTCACCCTCATCCCAGCCCCAATCTACCACCAGACTAATAATAAACCAACACTTATTTCTGCAATGAATTATTACAAGTTCATTCTGTAAATTGGACTGCTGAAGAAGTTTACCCTGAAAAAGATGCCTCCCAAAATAAGACAGAAAGTATGAACAGGAATTGCAAGAAAAGAGAGAGATTGACAGTAGAGTGATCTGATCTTTAAGAATTGGGATAATCGGATAAAAAATTCACTCAGATAAAAAACGTGTCAAGTCGATTTCTAAAGTAGGTCAAAAATTAATCTCATGCATTACAAATAGCAAAAGATAGGACTGAACAGTGCGGTGCTGTGTAGGCATACCTGCGCTTGTTTGGCACAAGCTAGTTTGGGTGTCAGGAACAATTCAGAGCCAGCAGCCTGTCCTCTGCTTCCTAAATAACATACCTTGCATTGTACCACATAAAGACCATGAAGATACTAAAAGCTGTATTCTCTCTTATTGAAGGGCTTACGTATGAATGTTGAAGAACAATTTTAGATTTCACATTTGAAATTTTAAATCTGCATACTGCAGGAAATTTCATTCAGCACTTTCACAGAAAAGGCATTGTCCTTGGTGTTTTGTAGAACTGTAGATCTGCTGCTTTCTCACACCATCCCCCCACAGACTTCTATTTTATGTCTACTTTGTTGTCTATTTTCTCTCATGCACATTTTGTATATGACATGTGTTTTGCATTTGCAAAAGTTTATACTTTTTACACACTTCTTCAAGATTTTTCTTAAAGAATTAATCTGTACTGAGAATATTTACTGGGTCCGTTGATGGAGCTGTGGAGATCTCTGTACATTAAACAAAAATGCACTTAATGTCTACAGAATCCAGAGCAGTCAAACAAGAATCTCCACATTTTCTGCTGGAATGGGAGGAGCTTGATTTCAGCTGAAGTACATGGACCATTACTTGTTACAGGAAGAGAGGAAAGATAGAGATCCCAGGGACACATTTTATTCCAGATACTTGTCAGGCAGAACCATACGATGCAAATTTTATATAATCTTCTTATGCTTATGACTGTGCACAGGAAGACACTGGTATTACAAATTCTTGAGACATTGATATGAACAGACAGTTATCTGAGTAGGCTCAGCAAAGAGGAAAGTGAAGGTGTCAACTACTTCCTCATTTCAGTATTGTTCACTAAAGAGAATAAGTCTCAACATAATGAGATTGGATTAAAAAAAAAATCAAAATATTTTTAAAAATTATTCTTAAAATTTTCTTCTATTCAAAAGTTTAGTGTATATTTAAATTATGTTTTCGAGCATTTTCCACCTAAAGTAAGAACTTAAAAAAA
>VXAV01008146.1:178492-192488 GCA_013399715.1 Alectura lathami | reverse complement strand
CTCTTGATGTGCTGGCAATACTTTGTCCCTTGCAGCCCATGACACTGTTTCTTTTCTTTGCAGCAAGAACATGTTGCTGGCTCAATGTTCAGCCAGGATCCCAGGTCCTTTTCTGTGAAGCTACTTTCAGGTAGGGTGTCCCTCAGCATATACTGGTGCATGGGGTCATTCCTGCCCAGGTGCAGGTTCTACTAAATTGTGAACTGTCAGAGAAATGGGAACATACAAGAACTAAAACTGCTGGGCAAGAATAGACGTTGTAGAACAAATATGCTTTCATTAGCATCACAGCTGTCTCTGGAGAATGCGCATGTGCACGCATTTAGCACTTAGCATGATTCTTCTATGAAGTCCCAGCAGGAAAATGTAGAATTCCAGCCCAGAAATGAAAGATATAAGTTATTGGGTATTCCATAGAAGTATTAGGTTCAGGATCTGGAGCTTTTCTCCAAGCAATTTCCTTACCTCACACACTATCATACACACGCTCAGACTCATGCATTTGGACAAATATCTACACATACATGTATGTGCATGGAGGTGCGTAGGAATGCTCTAAGTAAAATTACGATGTGCATTACAATAAAGAGTGAACATGTTGTTTGCTTACTTCCTAAACTCAACAGCTGACTTTTGGCACAAAAGCGTCACTTAATTTTTAACGAAAGATGACTAACAGTGCGTGGCAAAACACAAGTTAGTTCTGCTGGTCAGGAAACTGACTCCCGTGCAGTTTCTGTAAGGGGATACTGTTACAAAATTTGTTTTATGATTATTTTCTTTGGGAACTATGATCAAACTCATAACTGGTTTTCCAAAGAGCCTGAGAAACAGGGAAGTAGACAGAATCTGCAAAAAGACATTTCTCTCTCTGTAAGAATTAGGGGAAATGCAAAGCTTAAGGAAGATGAGAAATGAGAAGAAATGAGTTAGGTGTCTGACTTTATTTTCGTATACACAATTGAAACTTTGTGTAACCATCTGTGCTACGGTAAGATCTTGAAACTTTTGCAATACAGACCCCTGCTTGTTATTTCCCTAAATTTAGGAGTACTTAATAATAACTTGGTAATAATTTTTAAATTCTCTTAGTAAAAATGAAATAAAATAATATTTTATAGTCTGTTGTGTCACATTAATGCTCTGAAAGAATATTTCAGGTACTAGCAACAGTGCCTCAGTGCTTTGAAATCCTGATGATTTCACCTCACCACCAGAAATGGATCAAAATAATTAGATACATTATATTTGATGAGGTAAATTTTTCTTTTTTTTTCTTGACTGGCACTGTAACTTTGAAGTGACCTGTTTAATCTCCTGCTGATCAGCCACAAATTGCATAAGTCAGGCAGCCTTTTAGGTCTGCAGCAGGTCATTTTCATTGTGTTCATGGTCTGCCACCCAATGTCTGTTAGACAAATTGGTAAAAAATGTTGCTTAGTGATATAAAATCATACCTCTTCTCCAGTGGATTATGCCAGAATTCTGAGGAGCTTCCTATCGCTGTTTTGAAGACTTTGCCAGGTTTCTATTGCTGTTTTACATTTGGTAGAAAAGTGACACAATGCATTGTACTGTTTCTTGTTTAGGTGGTTAGAAGAAGTAAAGAGATACTGGCAATATGCCGAAAGCAAAGAAGAAAATTCCAGTTAGTTGACAACTTCCAAGAAAGGAAGGAGAAAACAGAAGACTACCTAGATGGTAAATAAAAGATACAGTGTTAGGCTTGGTAAGTAGGGAAAAACAGAATAGCTGTAATTCAAATATTAGTCTTCCTCCTTTAAAATACAGTTAAATACAGTTACCCTTTTTTTTTTTTTTTTTTTTTTTTTTTTTATATAGACATCTAAGTTTAGGCCATGCAGACCATATTAATTTCTTTCTTCCATTTTTTTTTTTTTTCTTAAAATGCTGTTATTAGAAAGTTTTTATGATTATGTTCACTAGTAAAATTATCATGTTCTTGCTCCAGTGAAGTAAAACATGAAATTAATTAAAATACTCATGGTTAAATTCCATGATATAGAGCACCAGTAAAATTTTTATTCAGAGAATTCTGGGATTGAGATGTGTGACTGGGAGCCTGGATTCTCTCACAACCTGGGTGTTTTATTTGACATTGCCATAATGGAAAATATTAAAATAAATAATTTTTCTTAATTAATATTTTAGACTTGGAGAAGTTGATTAATAGAACGAGGTCAATAAAATAAAACAAACTAGTTACGACACTTGTATGGAGAGGAATTGGGTGTCATCATGCTGCTATGGACCACAAAGGAAGGCAGTTGGTAGAGATGCTGTTCAGAAAAGGATTAATACGGATCTTTTCAAAGATTTAATGCATATGGAAGCAACTAGGATAAGCTCTCTTATATCCTCTTTTTTAATATCCTCTTTTTTTTTTTTTTTTTTCTTTTTTAGATTTGATATCCTCTGTTTCCTGACTGCTGATTGGTATGGTTTATTCGCTGCAAAAAGAGATTATTATTGATGTGGGAGGTTTTATGGTAGCCTTTACTAACACGGAACAAATACACCCCAGTTTTTAAAAAATAGTACTGGAAAAATGACACTGCCAGCTCTGTCACTCAAAGCTACAGTGCTTGCTTAGTTGCCCTCAAACTAGATTTGTACAAATGTTTACTCTGCCAGGGTGGCTGATAAAGGCAATTGCGCTATTGGAAAAGCAGTACAAAGAACAGATGAAAATTAGAATACTTATTTGTATGGTGCTTAACAGTCTGTTTTTTTCCAGTGTTACTTTAGTCTCTCAGTTAGCTCATGCTCTCTCCACTGTTACCTCAGAACTAGCTTGCTCTTGGATTGCCTTTGGCTTTACGGCTTACTTGACTCTGATGTAAAATGCCTATTTCCCTTAGGTAAATTTGGGGAAATGCACACTCTCTTATAAAAATAATATTAAATCCATTGCATATAAAATTATTTTTCCTACTTCATTATCCTATGACGTTTTTGCTTTATTTCTTCTCACAGTGAAGAATAACTATTATTTGAGGAAGCATAGCAAAACCTTTTGGCTACTGTTCATGATACATTTGCAGCATTAACTGTGGTGTTCTTTAGACTTTGGTTCCTAGATAAACAGCTATTGACAGTGGAGTGGTTTAAATGTTTCTCCTTGAGTTCATGAAAAAAAGTGAATGTCTCCCAGGTTAACCAGATCAGCAGTGGGGGAGCGGGGAGGGAGTGAATACGTGTCACAGCCCAACACAGAGTGTAAAAACTAGACAACAAGGAATTCTGAAAAATAAAATGGACTTGATCTGGCTGCAACACAGAGATTCCTTGTAGGTAATAGAGGATACTTAGTGTGAAGACAGTGAGTGGACCGTAGAGACTGGTAATGGGAATCACATTGGTATTGCAGTTGAACTGTGTACTGCAGTCATTACATTTTGCTAAGTGTAACTTGTACCTGTAATGTATTTTCGTAATAATCTTTGGGTCAAATATTTCTCCATTCAGACTTGCACTCATCTTTCCACCACACGTAGCAAATTTAGGGCTAGATTCCAACACCACCTGAGGCACAACTTACACAATATTTGAATTTATCTATTTACTCTAAGGGAAGAGCTTATCTTAGATAGGATGTTCCTGGCAGCGTCAAGGAAGTGTTGTGGAACTGTTCTTGTACCCCTTGAGGCAAATTAACCACATTTGTGTTTATAAACAAATTTAATGGACAATGCATTGGACATAGTCCATAGTCCTGCTGTCATAAGGGGTTCTACTGGGAGTCTACAAAGACGCAGCATAAGCTAATTCTTTATGTACACTTGCGCCAGCAACAGGCATATTGTTACAAGTCAATACTGTGGCATTTCTTATCAACAAGGAAATTTATGCTCCCTCATGTGGAGCTAATCTCTGGCACTCCTGCTTCTGCTGTTTAACCTGGTTCTGCAGTTAGACTGACCTGCTGTCAGGCCACCTCATTGCTCTGTCTTGAATTGCCATTGCTGAACAGTTACAAGTTGAATTTCCCCTTCGTACCAAGTCGTGTATCGAGCTGTGTGATGTATCGAGGTTTTTTTTTTGTTGGTGGTGGTGGTTTGTTTTGTGTGTGTGGCTGTTTTTGTGTACTAGGTGGCCAACTGTTTGGTGACTTCAGACACTTTGATTCGTGCTTGGATGAAGGTCCTCATATCAAGCATCCGCCACTGCTCCTTCTCTTTTCCTCATGCATTGTGTAGGAAGATCTAAAAGACACTGACAGCCAGCTGTGAGTTGCTCACTCAGTTGCTTCCTACTCCCCTTAGGATGGAAATATTAGATGGAAAAGCTTGTGGGTCAAGGCAAAGTCTGGGAGACTGCTTACCAGTTAGCATTACAGGCAAAACAGACTTCACTTCAGGAAAAATAATTTAATTTATTGCCAATTAAAATAGAATTGGGTAATGAGAAAGAAAAACCCATACCTTCCCCCCAGCCTCCTCTTACTCAGGTCACCTTCAGTCCTGACCCCTTTGTCTCTCCCAAATCACTAAGTAGTACAGTGGGAATGGGGGGTGGTAGCAGTAATGACATAACAGAGAAAATGACATTTCCTCTGCCATTCTTTCCTCCTTGCACTTTACCCCTTCTTCAGTATGGGTCCTTTCCATGGGCTGCAGTCTTTCAGGATAAGTCTGCTCCAGCATGGGCTCTCCATGAGCCACAGTTCTTTCAGGGTACATCCACCTCCTTCAACACAGAGTCCTCTGTGGGTGCACCTAGCCTTAGTGGTTGCACTAGTGTTCGCTTTGCCTTCAACAAAACTCCCCATNTTTTTTTTTTTTTTTTAATGTTGATTTTGTTTGTGTAGAGTTTTTGCCCATTCTTAAATATATTTCTGTAGAGATTACACCAGCTTCCTAGAAAAGTAAACTCTGGTCTGCCTTTTGGTAGAGTGAGTAGCAGGAGATCTAAAATACACTTTTTTCAACCAAAATGCATAATCCAGAGGGGTTCAAACCTGTTGAAAAATAATTTAATTTGGCAAAAGAAAATAATTCTAATTATGTGCTAGATCCTTGACTATGAAAGAAAAAAAAAAAAAAGGCGTGCTAAGGAGAATGAGCAGGAGCTTATCTTGGTCAGCTAAGTAACACAGCTATAATATTACACTGGAGCACTGTAGATTTGCTACTGAACTATAAAAGGGACATTTGTCCTGAGTTGCTGCAATCTTTGGACAAGGTTCAAAGAAAATTTGGGGAGTGGAAAAGGCCTCTGACCAGCTTATGTGGCAAGTACTATGTGTCAGCTGTCCTCCACGGATGTTGCCCTAAACTACCCTGGATCCATGAGGAGACTACTCACGCATGGGGGTTTCTGTGCTGTATCCTGTGCAAGTACCTGACCTGAAGACAATCCAGGCATTTTGCCTCTCTCCTGGACATTCTGATACATAGGCTCAAATTTCCTAAATGCTGTCTTGAACAATGCTTAGGTACCCAAGTTCCCTCATGAATTGAGGCCTCACCATTTTAAACACTGTGTTAGGGAACCAGTGCTGTTTCTGCTAAAGGAGTTGTTGGAAATGTTAAAAAGTTGTGTAAAGTAGATCTGTTTATTTTTATATGGAATGTCCTACTGGTAGAAACAGGCTGGTAGGAGAGTAGATTGCAATGACTAAAGGGATACAAATAGCAATTAGGATGTTCTGCACTGTATATTGCAACATACAGTAATAATATTCTTAAGTAAGACACTAATGGCTCTTGGACTCTTAATTGAAGCGGCTACGGCCTGAAAAGCATGAATTAACTTCAACAAGAAAATAGTAACGATACTTCGCAGTGCTGTGTTCAGACCCTGCCTTCTGGCACCTCAGAAAGGAAACATGAAACTGACACTGGGAATAGAAACCGAAAGTGGGAGGAAGCACTTTAAAAGCGGTGAGCTGGCACGCAGTACAGCGAGTGGTGAGCGGCAGCAGGTACTGTGCTGGTAGAGGTTTTGTTAGAGGCTGTGGTTAGGGTTGCACTTAGGGTTGGGGATAAGGTTACAGGGTTGGGGCTGGGCTTACAGTTGGTTTGGGCTGAGAATGGGACTGGGGCTAGAACTGGGTTGCATTGGGGTGTGGTTGGAGTTGGGCTTCGGGCTGGATGAGATGGTTTGACAGCATGCATGGGAACACCAGAGATGTGGTAGAGGCAATGTCTGAGCCAGCTGGTTGTACTTGCCCACACCATGGCCCCAGACACCTCAGATGTCATCGTGTGCACTATAGAAACATGACAGTGTAGCAAAGTATCGGAGTTTTTTTTTTTTTTTTTTTTTTTTTTTTTTTTTTTTTCTAAAGGAAATACAGCAGTCCATGCATGGTTGTATACAGATATAGTTCTGCTTTGTTTGAAAATGTCTAACTTTACATTTTCAGGTATAGAAAGTCACTTGGTTAGGAGCTTGCTGGAGTAGTGATGGACAATTTCTAGGTAAGGAACAATTTCAGCATACAGAGATACATGACTCATCCCAGAATGACGACACCAGGCCTTTGATATAGCCTTTGCGATTTCTATAAGAAAATTGGGAATAGTATCAGGCTTATTGCTACTTCGACAAAAAGTACGTATGCAGATGCATAAAAGGGGCTGTATAGATATACGTATGTAAACAGCTTATGTTAATGAAAATAGGTGTTAAACTTCAAATGGAAGTTGCATTAAGCACATCACCATGACCTTGTAATGGGGAGAGTTATCCTGGCTCTTATAGTTGTATTCTCATGGGAGATTTGATAATCCTATCCTTGGGGAAAAAAAAAAAAGGAAAAACTAAAAAAAAAAGGGAGGGATTGATAATAAACCATGATCAACCCATCGTGCAATGGAGATGTTTTTGTTGGTCTGCTTTAGAGTGGACTAGCAAGTGCAGCATGCATGCAAGACACTTGGACCAGGAAACAGGGATCATTCCTTGGAGCATGCCTTGTAGATATAGTCAATATAGCAAATTATGATTAACTCCCACCAAGGGCCCTTTCATTAAAGCACAATACAAATATATAATGGTCTGCTGTTCTTCGGTAAACTTTAGCAATGACAAAAGCTCATGTTTTCTTTATACTTTATAAAAATATTAATTGATTTTTAAAGAAAAATATGTCTCACAGAGATGTTCACAAAATGCTTTCTGATTTTTCTTCAGGTTTTATTCCAAACTGATTATAAAGTAGATAACTTCGTGGTTCAAGCCACAGAGCACACCATATTTCCTGAAAATTATCTCTTGATTACTTGGAGTTTTCTTTATTTGGATACTAGAATTAAGATCTGTGATGGATTCTGCAGAAGATTATTTCAAGAAGGCCTTTCATGGTGATAGTGATGATGAAGACAGTGAGTGTGTTGATAGTGAGAAAACAGGCTTCACTGCAATCAAGCAAGACAAAGAGAGCGGGAGCACAACTGACAGCAATGAGGATGATGAGACCAGTCACAATGCAGAAGCAGCTGTTGTGCAGATGCTTAAAGAAAAGGAAGACAAAGAAAGAGAAGCTGAAGACCCAGATTATGGAGACGTTTATAATATCTTGACCCCTGAAGAAGTGACACAGAAGGAATCACAAAATGAATGCAAGGATTTCAGAGTTCTCCAGGATGAATGGGATTCCCAAAGACCTGGTAAAGTGCTGCTGTCATCTTAAACCTGTGTCTAAATTTTTTTATTGCTGTGTCTTACATTTTGGCTCTTTTACAATTAACTGATGGGTTGTGGTTCTATCAATAACCATATATGTGGTTCTTTTAGAAAGTAGAAAACATCTTGAATTTCTGAAGAAGTTGAAGCTACATATTTGGCCATCCCTATCAGGATCTGGGTAAGTACTGTGAAGCTCACTGATAGAAATAAACGTAATAAAAACAGTTGATTTGAACTAAATAGACATTACAGTGTATTATCCCTTAGTGCAGTGATGCTCTTGTCACCTGGGTTTGTAGCAGGAGAATGCACTCAATTTGAGGATGTATTCAAAACTGCTGAGATACTGCCTGTTTGTATGTACCATTGTCACAGTGGAGAGAATTTGTTTAAAGTCTGGCCTAGGACTGGTTAAGGCAAATGTTACAAACTTTTACGAATAGTTTCCTGAAACAGGAAGAGGGTAAAGAAGTCTTCTAATTTTTATTTAGTTGGAGGAATGTATAATGATTAGATTCCACTTGTTGCTAGAGTGTTTTTCTTGCCATAGACATTCCTTGGAGGGGAAGGGAGGTAGTTGCCACTGTTGTGATAGTTGTTGATAACCTACTTGCTGTTTTCAGCTGGAAGCTAAGGCAGGAATGTTTTGTGGTTGTCTCTTGAGTGCTAGTTATAGCACTTAGTATGACTGCTGCATAAGCAGACATGGACAAGAGGTGCCACATAAATCGTGGAAGCCTCAGATGCTACAAAAGTGTCTAGAGGTGTAAAGTAGAGAGATGTTTACAAATTCAGTAACTGAAAGGATTGCAAGTTCTTTGGAACTACCCTTAGATCCAAGAAAGATTGTTTTCCATCGATGTAATTCAGACATTTAATGTTTAGTTGATGTTATTAATAAAAACATTTAGTTTAAAAAGTATTAGTAGGCAAATTTCTTCTGTCCCATATCCATTATGTACATGGTATTTCCTTTTCTTTCAGATATGTCAGTCTGTTAAAAGACTTTGTTGAGTCTGAATTCTTTGTCATAGATGGGGATTCCTTACTTCTTACGTTGTTAAATGAGGAAGTACAACATCTAACCTTGTTTTACAAAATTGAATGCTTTCTGCATGATTTCACTCAGAAAGGAGCAAAATACATTGTCGTTTTCTTCACGGTAATGAACAAGTAATGTTATTTGATTGGTATTTATACCACCACACTCCTTGGAAAGCAACTGTTTGATTCTAATCAGGTTCAGGAAACTTCAGTACATCAACAAATAAAAAGAAATGTGACACTCACCAGGAATAACATCAAGGTTTTTTTCCCCATCTCTTCCTTGTGTATGGGGTTTGTTCTCACTTTTTCAGCAAATTTTTAGAAATTCAGTAGTATTAAAACTCACAACAATTTTTTGCTACACAAGCTACCATCAAACGTCCAAAGGATGGCTGGTACCCATGTACCCATGGCCTTGTAGGAGATTTTAACCATGATTTCCTTGTACCATGCAGAGTTGGAATCCTATAAACTTATTTAAGATTACTCTAATGGCTTTACTATTTCTGACAAGAAAAAACTCTTGGAAAGAGAGAGGACTGTCTAGAAACAAAAAGGTAGATCCGAAGTGAAGTATGCAGGGTAAATGGAAATGGGTAGTCGTCATACTTTGCAAGTGCAGTACACTTTTAACGAATAGCCACATTAGATTTTAACAAGAATTCTTAATCTTTAATTTCTCAACTTTTGAGGTCAGATCTTACAGCCTCAAGGCTTTTGGATGAAATTTTATATTTATATGCATATATACATTTATAGGATGTCCATATGCAGCTAGATAGATCTATTTATATATCTGGAAGTTATTTTTTGGTTGAATTTTCTTGATGTGGCTAGAGCAAAATTACTAGCAATGTACTTGAACCCCTTCATGATGTGTGATAGTAAATAATATTATGACGTTCATAAACTGTAAATGAAATTGAAATGTATGATTTTATAGTATTTATGTAATCAGAATTTGAATGTGACTTACTGGGATGTAACAATAATTTCATTGTTTTCGTTTTTCCGCAGGATGCAGAGCAGATGTACTTTCCGTATCCTCAGTTTCTTTTCCTGCGTACTGCATTAATAGAACACCTGAAGCACAACACACACATCACTATTCATACAGAATTTGCCAATTGTTTTTCACTACAATGGGAGATTTTCCTGAAGAAAAGCTATCCTTATTTCATCATCATATCTGACATAGGACTGACCTCTGTCCAAACCAGCTATTTGACTATTTTTATTGCTCATTCATTGGCAAAGAAAATCAATGTTGTACTTGCTTCAGGACAGGAATATGATACTCTTAGAGTTTATGGGTATCATCTTCAGACTATGTGGAAACACAGATTCTTTTTTCAAAAGGTAAATTACACTGCCTCTTTGTTGGTTTGCAAATAAGGGTGCTACTTTAATGAAAATATCTCAGTGTTAATATTATATTTTATATATTAAAATTGCCTAATCTGATGATCTTGAAAGCCGTAACAGGAAAATATAGCGATTGGTACAAATTCTTCAGTCTTAATTGACTTTTAATATGTCAGAGAAGACCAGCGTTTAGGCCAGGGATGTGATGTTTAAAGGAGTTTTATTTAGAATAAATATTTCTAAGATGCTGGGGTTTTATGTATATATGATTGGTTTCTGTCTGTGGCTAGTAGTCCATGATGCATTGTGTCTGTTGACTTTTGCATATGATTTGACTTCTGCACTTCTTAGTATGAAAGAAATCTGCGATGTGCCTGTGAAGCCATAGTCAGGTACAAAGAACCATCCTTGTGTCTGTATGAACATCTCAAGCTGAGCCTGAAAAGCATAAAAGAAGAGGTAATTTGAACCCTTTCACCCTTTTTCTGTTTTCTTCTAAGGCTGACTGTCTTCCTCCATTCCTTTAAATGAAATTCTCTCCTAGGCAGAGCTGTGGGCTCTCTTCCTTATCCTGAATTGACACGCTCAGGACAGGCAGGTCCTCCTTGTATATCCACTGTCGTTTTACAATATTCTAACTTAAAAAAAAAAAAAAGGAAGAAAGAAAGAAAGATAAAAAGGATAAAAAAGGTATTCTTATGGAACAATTATTTCTTTTAGTGCATAACGTACCCTTACTATTTTCCTGAGCATGTTGTGACCGTGCTAGTGTTCCTGTTGAGAACAAAAACGAGGCTTCCTTGGACTATAAATGGATGAGTACTCGGTCCAGCAAGCTGAATTTTCAGCTCAGGAAGAAAATGGTGTTGCTTGCAAAGCATTTTAAAATCAGCAGACACACAGCAGCCTGCCTGCTGTTGCTAATTCATTTTATTATAATTATTTTTCCTGAGGCCAGCTCCTTATACACCAGGAAGAGGAAAGCATCAGGACACAGTGAGGGCAGGCAACTGCTCCCGGTGGCCTGGGAGCTGCAGGGGATGCCCTGGGGGCAGCAAGGTAGGGCCGTATTGCCAGGTCCTGTCCCCTGGTCAGCCAGGAGCTGGGCAGCTGGGAATACTGGGGCAGCTTCAGCCCTGGGTGTCGGGTCTCTCTCTGGGGACAGGACCAGGCTGAAGCCAGGCCAGGACATGGGCAGGTGGGGCTGCAGGGAGCTGGAGGCCAGTCCTGCCACAGGCTCTGGGGGTTGAAATGCTGTCCTGGGCTGCGGGTAGGGTCGAAGGACACCCAGGGGCAGGTAAGAGAGTCAGGGCTATTGGTGCCCTCAGGCAAAAAGGAGGCTAATTTTACTAATGATTGTGCACACATTTCCTTCTGTAGCTTTCATATAGTTTTTCTTCTATGATGGAACTCTGTGAAGGATAAGACTTGCCCTTTTATTTTGGTAACTTGTGACTGCAGGTTCGCCAGACTATCCCTCTGTTGAAACAGCTGTGGCCTGAAGGATCTGACATTCGGCGTGTGGTCTGTGTTCTTGCTTGTGCAGTGGGATTGAAAATGTACAGTGACATGCTGCAAAATCCAGGTGCTTCCTTGGGAGCAAAAACAGAGCAACAAGTAAGAGTAAGAAGTTTTTCAATGTCTTTTCAGTGCAGTGACAATAAACGTTGCTAACAGGAGAGATGCCTTTTCAGATGCCAAGGAGAGAGGGCCAGCTGCTTCCTTTGTGTTTGCAACTAGAAGGGGTCTGGTTCAAATAATTAGTGAGGCCACTGCTTCTCCAAAGAAGCATGATCCATCTGCGGGTGTTACTGTGCCCCTTGCAGCAGAGGCTATTCCTGAGGCAAATTCTACCTTAAGAGTGATTTATTCCATGGGAATTTTTACCTTAGAAATTTGTTGAGCTCATTTTTCTTTTCCTTATATTCAGTAGCCTTTACAGGAGAATAGGTTTTTCCTCAGATATGCAAGACATTTCAAGAAAAAGGTTTCTTTCCAGATGCAGAGAGTCATGACATCATTTCTGTGACTACGCTACAAACCTTGTATTTTCATCAAGTTAACACAGAAGCAGTACTTCAGTAATACTGCATGAGAGACGTATTCAGTGGACTATAGGACAGCTACTTCAGTTACTTCTGAACTACGAGTTGTTAGCACGGGTGGATTTCTGTACAGTTTTAGCTGTGCAACTGTGAGAATAGTATAGGCCTCTATCTAAATACTAGCTTTTCCCACTAAATAATAAAGTTTTTAGGCACATTATTTCTAAGTTTTGTCTTGATTTTAATGGTCACATTCTTTTCAGAAAAGAGGTTTGTTTTTTTTTTTTACATTATAACTGAGCTGCAGATACCAGTGCTACCAGAATGTCCATTTTGAAGTAAGTCCAGAAGTAATTACAATGCACAGGTTGCTTAAGTATATCAAAATTATTAGCTGCTTGAACAAAGTGAAATCACTGAATGATGTAGAGGTTATGCAATATTTTTCTGAAGTATGTTATCAACATTTTTTCCATCACTTCTCAACAGGGAAGAAGTAAACTACTATCTCCAGAAGAAGCAGCTGACCTCTGTAGAATGCAGTGTCTTACAGTGGTTTTTCTTCTTCATATGCCTCTGTCACAGAGAGCTCAGATAAGGATCTTGGAATCCCACTGGACCAAGAAAGTTTTGCCATTAATAAAAATGGTATGTACACAGCTGTCTTACTTCTGCTGTCACCTGGTGCAATTATCATTTTGATTGTCATTTCTCTTTGTAAAGTTGCTGTAGGAGCCTGATGAGATCAAAGAATTTAATACACCTGCTGGAGAGAAACCTCATCTGGTTCAGGAATCTTGTGAGCCACAAATCAGTGAAACCTCATCTGGTTCAGGAATCTTGTGAGCCACAAATCAGTGGGGCTCAGAGAATTCCTGGGGTAATATCTCTGTGCAGTTAACTTGTTACTAGGCATCTACAGCTGGCCAGTGTTAGGGTTAGGATATGGGGCTAGATGTGCCTTCTGGTCTCAGCTGGTATGGGAAGGCTGATGGCAGGCCTTTGCATTGTTTAAAGTCAGTTATTGCAGTCAAAGAGAGCGGTTTACTAGAAGTGTGCTACTGAAATGTTTCCTGATCACAGAGAAGTAACATAGCAGCACATTGATTTTCATGCCCATAAAATCTGTGGTAGTTAACCATATTTTGGACATGCTTTGATCCTTCCACATGAGAAGGTGCTCCATGAGAAGTAATTGTTTCCTCTATCTCAACAGCAACAGCTGTGTGCCCATTTTGTTCTGACACAGCTAAGTGATACAAATGATTGGAAACTGGATTTAACTTATCTACCTGACATAAATGATGATTCACTGCTCAGAAATCTTGCATATTACTATGAGATCGAATACTCTAAAGGTATTTATCTTTGTTGAACAATCTTCTTTCTTGCATTTCTAACTTTATTAAGTTGCAGAACAAAAATGAAAATCCTTTTACAAGCACAGATCAGCATAATTTTCTAACTATCAGTATAATGTTGGATACTTTTTATGGAATAATAAGGAATTTTTTTTTCATAGCCAAGTCTAGAAAATGACGTGTAAGTGTCCCACCAGCAGTTGTTCAGAATACTTTCCCACGTCATATCTTTGATGTTCTTACTGAAAGGAAGCATAGGTAGTAAGAGACTGAGTCACTGTTACTGGGCATTCTCAACCATTGTTTTAAAGCCAGTTTTCTATCCATTTCATTTTGTTGTAGTGCAGCATAGTCAGAATGGAGACTATATTCTATCCATAACATCACTGTGACATCAGAGAATTTTTTTCAGTTTGTGATGAAGTTACTTCAAATCTGATATTATCTTGTAAACACATGAATTTGGGAGCTTGGACTTTAAGAACATTGTCATTGTCATCATTCACAAAAAAAAAAAAAAAA
>VXAV01008146.1:156166-174521 GCA_013399715.1 Alectura lathami | reverse complement strand
GATGAAAGAAGACAAATTCAAAAGTTACAAACTTTTTATCGTTTATATGGAAGTACTTTGGAAGACAGCACTTCAAAGTTTATTGTACAACAAAAGGGTGTGCAAGGAAATCCTCATACTGCTGGCAAAAAGAGAAAACAAATGCACGTGAGTATATGCAGGTTGCTTTTTCCCAATCTACTTTTTATTATCCCAAAAAGCGTTTCTACTATATGAATCCCAGAAATGAAATTTTATACTTTGAATGCATAGTAGTTCTCAGTTGAATAAATTAAATTATTTTGTACTTCAGATTTAATTGGCTAATTGGCAAAAATGCTTTTTTTCCTAGCTGGGATTGTTGATGAATTATTATGTTTTAATAGACACAAATAAATCAAAAATGTAATAAATACCAAGTCTTTAAAGGCTGGTGGGTTTTGGCTCTGGGCCAGAAATAGAGTGTGGAATAAAAAAAACTGGAATTCATCAATTTAATTTTACTTTAAGAAACTACTGGGGATTACTGTAAAATCTACTGTTCAGTTATTTATTTGCCTGCATTGTTCAGAAATATTCTCCCTGAAAAATCCTGTAAATATTGCTGTTAATTCTCTCTAGAGGAGTACCTGATCATTTTCAGACAGCACAGGGTATGTGGCACGTACTTGCATACTATTGAACAGCACTGAGAACGGTAATTTGAGAAATATTTCATAATAGATGGTGCTATCTTTATACTAGTGTGGTTATAGATTATGGCCTACTGAATCACCTGTAAAAGTCCATATATAGAATAATTTAGTTAAAGTAAGATTGAACTCCTTCAGAATGAAGTAGTGTTTTAAAGAATTCTCAAAACATCGTGTACCACACAGAAGAATTGAAAACCGTAATGTACCTTGAGTTTATTAGTTTTTTTCAGATGGTGCTTGCACATAATGGTGGTTAGTTTTAAATGTCTTCATTTTATTGGATAGAAAAGTAAAGCGGAAATAATTGCAGAGGAAAACAACAGGCGACTAAAAATTAAAGAAGAAAAGAAAGAAGAGGAGCAATGGAAAGCCTTGCAGATATCAACTGAAAAGGAAATAATAGCAAATCTGGCTGTTGGAATAAACAAATTGGAAAAGTTTCTCAAGACGCTTAAAAGTAGATCTGTGAAGTTCAGCGTGGAAATGTCAGGACTGTCTGCCTGTCTAGAAGCATGGAAGGAACACTGCAGACTGCAAGGTACGATAGCCATGTGGCCAAATACATGTTCAGTGTTCAACTCGCACTGGCTTTAAGCAGGAGAGTGAGTGACTTTGGACATTCTCAGTGGGAATAAAGGCATATACACACACAGATGTTTTGGGATCCATAATGGTGCTTTTAAGTATGAATGGGCTTTGGTCCCCATTTGCAATTTCAAGATCCTTTGAGTGAGACATGCAGAATCCACTGAAATTAGATTGCAGCTATTTTTCAGTTTTGCCTTGTAAACATTACATACATAGATAACTTATTTTATTGAATACATCTTTAATGAACATGTATTGGGAGCACTACTGTATTATAGCTACACTGAGGTGAATTGTTAATTAGCCAAGTTATCTCACGATCTGAATAATGCTGATTTACACAGAAATCCATGCTATTGTTTGTTGTCTCCAGTTTCACCAGAATCAACTTATTCAGTCTATACTTTTAGTCAGGAGGATCCAAACACACTGCTGGAAACATTCTGTGGAAACTTGTAAACATTAGAGTGACATATGTAGCTAATAAGACTGAGTAACAAGCGTGTGAGTCAGGAAAGTGAAGTGGGGGAGCCCTGTTACTGTATGCATGTGAGAAGTATGACTTCCTTTTATAGCTAAGCTCTCAGAGGCAGACAGAATTGTTTGGGTGCTGGGTGCTCAGTGGCTCTCCTTGCAGAGGTCACAAGAGTGTGGGTTGTCTTACAGTTGTCTTAACTAAAATGCATGTTTAATTTGCTGTAAATATGGTTTGATGGATAAGGTCTAAAAATACGTAATATAAGACAACTTGCAGTAATACAATTGGCAATCAAATAACTGTCAAGAATTTTTTGAAAGGTAACAAGTATAAAGATTTAAGCAAAGCTGTCCAAGTCATGAGGAGAATTCATATCCTCCTTGAAAAATATCAAGATCTCTTAGAGAAATCACATCTACAAAAGTTGAGCCGATATCTACGACTTCTTGGATATGAGAATTTGGCTTGCACTCTGTCTGGCCAGGTAACTTTATAGACTGCAATGATTCTACTGTAACTGAATCTGTATTTTCTTCTTTCTTTTTGCTTTTATAAGCACTGAAAAGTATGTGGAAGATCTATATTGAGCTTATTTTACTTTGTATTGTGGCATAAGTTTTGTAAATGTCTATTAGTTCCTCAGAAGTTAATGTGTAAACCTAGTTCCATGGTCATATTTCTCTGCTTGAAGTGAGTGAAGGCCAGCTGGCACAACAGGACACTTTGCCTTTAGTAAATAGAACAGTATGTGGCTACAAAGACAGCTTTTGAAACATGTTAAGATTATTTTCGGTAGGTACCATTCTGAGAGGTACTTTTTCCGTTCATCACATCAGCTGAGCTCCACATGTTGAAGATAAGCATTAAAAGGGTGAGGAGGAGCTGCTGTCTAACAGGCTCAAACATGCTGCTTTGTAAAGGGAATCTTTGAGACTGATGACATGGATGAAAGCTGTTGTTTGTTTTGATAATAATACTCTGTTACTGAGGTATGATGATGACCTTTGAAGGAAACACATTCATAAACTGAATTGCTTGTCCTTGCTAGCACAGCTGAGACCACCAGTTAGCTACTCTGAATTTGGCTTGTGAGTCATTTTGCTAAGAATTTACCTTCTGCTTTTCTGCATAATTGTAACATTCTCACTGGCTTTATTTAAGAGCATTTTATGAACCTTTGTATTTAGATGCGATGTTATAGTGGAGGTGGGATGCTAAAGTGGTTTTCAGGTGGTAGAAGAACTCTCAGCATTCAGTATATGAAGTCAGTAGCAAAATAAAGGATGATTGCAATTAACTGCAAAACCAGTATCACTTCAGTGTCTCATTTTTCAGACACAGTAGTGTTAGGAATTTTTGGAATTTCATTTCTTGAAGGTTTTTATTGTCTTCCTTGAGAATCAGGACTAAGAGAAGGAAGTTATTTGTAAGACTTTTTCTTCCCTTGGCGAATTGTTAGTTTCCTTTTCCTTGTGAATTCAACTAATGTAGGATGACAATTTGCTGTTGGATACATAGTTATTGTAAGAGCATTTGGTGTCCTGATTAAATCACAGTCAGAGGATGGTTGAGGTTGGAAGAGACCTCTGGAGGTCATCTGGTCCAATGCTCTGCTCAAGCACCCATAGCAGGTTCGCCAGAACCGTGTCCAGGCAACTTTTGAATATCTTTGTGGAGGGCATCTCTTACAGCCTCTGTGGGCCATCTGTTCCAGTGCTCAGTTGTCTGCACAGTAAAGAAGTGCTGCCTCATGCTTAGACAGAACTTCTTGTGTTCCAGTTTGTGCCCGCTGCCTCTTGTCCTGTCAGTAGGCACCACTGAAAAGAACCTGTCTCAAACTTCTTTTCACTCACTCTTCAGGTATTTACAGAAATTGATAAGTTTCCCCCTGAGTCTTCTCCAGACACACCAGGCCCAGCTCTCTCAGCCTCTCCTCATAGGATAGATGCTCCGGTCCTTTGATCATCTTGGTGGCCCTCTGCTGCACTTTTTCCACTGTGTCTCATGTACAGGAGGGCCCAGAACTGGACACAGTACTCCAAGTGCGGCCTCACCAGCTGTGAGTAGGGGAGAGGTATCACCACTCTCCACCTGCTGGCAATACTTGGCCTAATGCAGCCAAGAATACTGTTAACCTTCATAGTGGCAACTGCACATGGCTGGCTCATGTTCAGCTTGGTGTCTACCAAGACTCCTAGGCCCTTTTCTGTTTTTNGGTCCTTTTCTGTTTTTCAGCTCTGCGGCCCCAACGTATACTTATGCCTTGGGGTTGTTCCTCTCCAGGTGCAGGATTTTGCACTTTTCCTTGTTGAACTTCATGAGATTCCTGTCAGCTCACCTTGTCAGCCCGTCAAAGTCAAAATTTATTAGATTACATAAAGTATATTGTATTTCCGGATGTAGAATTGTAGGACACAAGGATCTCAAAAGGTCTGTTGTGAAGGTTTGTGGTTATAGAAAGGATATGTTTCATGTCTTGCTCAGAAGTGCTCTAGATCATTCAGTGCACTTTGAACCTACATTTGCTTTTGCAGCTGTTTACTTCTGATAATTATTTCTGCAAATTAGAAGGAAAAACTTTGAAAATATTTCATTCAAAGTAAAATCACAGATGTGAAATCTCTCTCCTTGGAGGTAATCAAAGTGGGCTGGACACAGCCCTAAGTGACCTGCTTTTAAGGGGGAGTTGGCTTAGCTGACATCCAGATGTTCCAGTCAACCTAAATTATAATGCAGTTTTCTTCTGTATATTGTAACATGCAATGCTTTGCTAAACAGCTTTCAGGATCAGATGAAAAACTGGACATGTCCATGAACATTAAAATTTGTTATGTCTTAGGGTATACAGGTGTTACTTAAAAACAGAATGCTTTACAAAAATTTAGAATCACAGTCAGCCTTTATATTGAGTTTCTTTTTGTAACTTGGATTCATTGCACCAAGGGTCATGGCAGGCCCAAGAAAGGAAAGTGAAATATAGGATAAGAAGGCTATAGCAGGCAGTAGCTGGAGGAAGCCAAGCTCTGCCTGCTGGCCAGTTTTTTTTAGCTCTTCTGACAACAAAAGCAATAGCAACTATGGTTACTGAAGACATGTACAGAACGTAGTCTCCTTTGAACAGATGTAAGCATAACTGACACAAGGCTAAGCAAGACAAAAATTATTTAAACATCACCTATACTTGCATATATTTTTCAAAGTTTTCAGAGTTCCACAGAGAAAAAAAAAACATGCTATTTTCTGAATCTCTTGCTAGTTTTCAAACTAACTTAAAATTTAATGTGACCTTATAGATGGGAGGAGGAAGTGACGATCAGAATACAAGCAACTATGCTATTGACTTGGGACCAGCTCGCTTTCAGCTACAATACATGGAGTATTATTTGCTCAGAGAAGAGAGAAATGATCCAGATCCCCGAGTGCAACATTTCATACCAGACACATGGCAGGTAATGAGATACAAATAATATAAAGTTATTAGAAATGACCTTTTTTTTTTTTTTTAACATTTAAAATTATGCATTATACTAGTTTAAAAAAGTGTTTCACTAAGTTTAACAAATTCAGTAGATCATTTTGGACTGTACTTCATATTCTTTCTACACTGAGAGCTTTTCTACTGAGAGCTTGGCTCAAGACATTCAACATAAGAAATGCCAAACCCATGGGATTGCACTGTTCATATAGTATTTGATGTTGATCTCTGCCTGTTGTTCCTCTCCTTATTTGTTCCTAAAAATGAGCCATAGTGTGAGTTGAGAAATAAATTTTCTTTTTAATGCACAGGAAATCTAACCTCAGCCTTTTTATTATCGGGCTGGGGAGGCCAGCTAAATTTGCCACTTTTCATGACCACATCTGCAAAACAGTCTCTTGCTCGAGAAGCAATTCAGAATGTGGCTTATACTGATAGAGAAATATAGTATTAGTACTATTTCTTTTTCCTTTTTTGTACACTTCTTCTCATCCTTTCATAGACCTAATGAGAGAGCATGGTGGAAGACAGTAGTAGGGAAGGAAACAGATTAATAAACAGTGTATGCTAAGAGCATAAGAGAGATTTGGACAGTATTGGGGTAACTATTATAATGCAAGAAATATACTGCGTTGTGTAAAACAATGAAGTTTTTGGATCTAAATTATTATCTGCTGAGTTAATTGGTTTTATTTTTTATTTTGAAAATGTCCAGTTTTGGACTGCAAGTGTTCTGGTATCAGTATCTCACAGCTAATAATTGAAACAGGCAAGTCAGAATTGGTAGTTCCATTTTTTCCACTAACAACTTGAAAAAAGAATACAGTCATAAAACAACTAGGCTAACTATGACCTCCAGTAGTCTAAAATCTGTATGCAAAGTCTGAATATAAAGCAAATATAAGAGACTTTTTCACAGGAAGAGCTGGTTTACTCTGAGAACTTATTGAGAAACATTCTGATACACGTAACTGCTCTTCCCTTAGCGAGAGCTTCTTGATGCTGTAGATAATAATGAGTCTGCGGTGATTGTTGCTCCCACGTCATCGGGAAAAACATATGCATCATATTATTGCATGGAGAAAGTTCTGAAAACAAGTGATGAAGGAGTAGTTGTGTATGTTGCTCCTACAAAGGTAAGGCTACATCCTGCTACATATTCTATATGGCCCACTGTGATATTTTTCAGTATGATTCTGAAACCATTTGGGTAATTTATTATACAAATTTAGTTGATGTATGTATGTCTTTTTTATTAGAAACATGTAATTAAACGTGTTAACAAAAAGTCTTAAAAATATTTATGTTCATGTCCTTTTTTTTCTGTTACTACACAGAGAACTATTTTAAGGTTTGAAACACTAGTACAAAAGTACTAGAAGTACCATGTTAGGTAAATGGTGAGAGTAGACAAAGCATAAAACAGAGAATATGTGTGAAAGTGATATTAGAACAGAGCAATGACCAAGGATGTCATTTTTTTCCAGTTGAGTTCACCTTTAGATGCTTAAAGAAAACTTGTGAAGCTCTAGGCAGTTGTGTCATGGTTTTTAATGCAAAGTTTATCCCAGGGGTTAGAAAGTGACTTATGAGCTGAGGCAGAATGTTTTGATTTCTCATAGAACTTATTTTGATGTTAAGTTATGAAAAGTTTGGATATTGAATTGCATGTGCTGTTCTTCAATAGTAATCTCTATGGACTGTTTTCTATCAGTAAAATAACTTTTTGTTATGGCTGTACCCAGAATGGGCATCAGATTCATGTTTTCATTTGAACATCAGAGAGTAGATGCAGAAATGTGTTTATACCTCCAGCCCTCAGGACTTTGAGTTCATTAAAGTGTTTGTAGATACAGCGGATGTGATATATTTTTAACAGCTTTAAAGATCATTAAAATACAAAATTAGTACTATATAACCTACTTCACAGAACACTAAATTTCTTTGAAAGCATTTGAGTATAACTGAACATCAAGTACCTTATGCTTAAAGTTAACAATTTAGACCTAATAATACACTGCATAGTACCATATAGTTTAATATGTTAATAACAGTCAAAATATTAGATAATTGTATTTGTCTCTGAATATCATATGCCTTTAGACATACACTGTGTAGTTTTGTTAATGACCTGCTTTACTTCAGGCCCTTGTGAACCAAGTGGTGGGAACTGTATACAGTCGATTCACCAAGAAACTTCCAGATGGACTGGTGGTGTGTGGAGTCTTCACACGAGACTATCGCACCGACGTCATGAATTCTCAGGTATATTTTCATGGGTGTTTTGACATACAATAGTAATGAGTGCTGTACTCCATCTGGCTTCTGAAAATGTTCATTTTGATTGTGACAATTGTACCATTACAAAATACAAAATTCAGGAAAAATCTAAACATACCTGTACTGCTCACCACAAACTTGCAGTCTATGGCATACAACCTTACCTACCGATCCTTAGGGGACATGCCATTGAACAGCTGTTGGTCACAAGCTGACGTAAATGCAGACAAATGAAGGAGGTACTCCTTTCTATTCCTTTCCTGATTTTGTGATATTTTATATTATTTATAAACCTTGATGACATCAGCTGATTGTTAAGTGGCAGTGCTTGATGGATTTTCTTGTTGATCTCTAACCACCAGGGATTAAAATCTCTCTTTTGAGTTCTTGGTGTGTCCTAGTTAAGTGCTGGATTCCCAACTCTGAAATGTGGGTAAATCTTGGAAATAAATTCAGTGGACCGTCTAAGAGCTGAAACATTCTGATGCTTTCAGACAATCAGTTGGTAGCATAAAATCCCGATATAAATAGGAGCAAGCTTAATATATATTATAGCTATAGTATTACACTTCTGTAAGCCATTAACCTTTAATAAGCTTGGTTAGTGAAAGTTAAACTGCAAATGAACATTTGGTAATCTCTCAGCACTGATGTTCCTGTTTTTTCTTTTCATGAGTTGCCAGCATTCTTTCATTCTAAAATAGAATTACTTAAAAATAGATAAATTAAATATATCTTCCTTGCTGATTTTTAAGAGTGATCTAGACACGACCCTGCCAGTTTAATAACTGTAGTGAAAATCATGAACTCATGTGGGTGGGTACAGTTTGGCTCCTAGTGGCCACTCTTGCTCATTGTGACTAACTTCAGTTACACGGTGAATCAAACTGTGTAAATTATAAGATCATAGAATGGTTAAGGTTGGAAGCAGTGCCCTCTGGAGGCCATCCAGTCTAGTTCCCCTTCTCAAGCAGGGCCACCTAAAGCCAGCTCTTCAGGACCACATCCAGACAGCTTTTGAATATTTCCAAGTATTACTCCACCACCTCTCTGTGCAACCTCTTCCAGTGCTCAGTCACCCTCACAGCAGAAAGTTCAGACAGAGCCTCCAGTGTTCCAGTTTGTGCCCATTGCCTCTTGTCCTGTCAGTAGGCACCACTGAAAAGAGCCCACTTCTGTCTTCTTCACACCTTCTCTTCACTTTTCTATACATTGAGTTCTTCCCTGAGTTCTCTCAGTTCCAACTCTCTCAGCCTGTTCTCATAGAAATGCCCTAGAGATGGCCTAGTCCCCCAGTCATCTTAGACTTCTTGTTGGTCTCTCTTGAGTCTGTGTATGACTCTCCTGTACTGGAAAGCCCAGAACTTGATCCAGCACTCCAGGTGTGGCCTCACCAGCGCGGAGCAGATGGTAAGGATTACCAACCCTGACCTGCTGGCAATAGTTTGCTTAATGCAGTCCAGGATACTGTTTACCTTTTACCTTCTTGGCTAGAAGGGCGTGTTGCTGACTCATGTTCAACTTGGTGTCCACCAGCACTCTGAGGTCCTTTTCTGCAAAGTTTCTTTCTGGCTTGGTGGCCTCCAGCATGTGATGGTGCTTGCAGTTGTTCGTTCCCAGGTGCAGGACTTTACACTTTTTCTTGCTGAACTTCATGAAACTTCTGCCAGTCCATTTCTCCACCCTGTTGAGGTTCTTCTGGATGGCAGCACAACCCTCCAGCTTATTATCCACTCCTCCCAGTTTTGTGTCATCTGCAGACTTGCTGAGAGTACACTGCTGCATCATCTAGAACATTAAGGCAGGACCGGACCCAACACTGAGCCCTTGGCTACACTGCTCGTTACTGGCCTCCAACTTGATGGTGTTCCACTGATCTCTCTGGGCCTGGTTATGCAGTCAGTCTGCTCATCTGGCCCATGCTTCAACAGCTTGTCTATTGTCTTCAACAGCATCTTATCATAGACAGTGTCAAAAACCTTCCTGAAGTTTAGGTAGACAATATCCACTGCTCTCTCCTCATCTTCCAGCCAATATCCACTGCTCTCTCCTCATCTTCCAGCCCAGCCATTTCATCATAGAGGTTTATCAGATTAGTCATGTATGACTTCCTCTTGAAGCATGGTGAATGCATGCTAACTAATCCTGATGACATCCTTGTCCTTCATGTGCATGGGGATGGTTTCCAGGGTTAGTTGCTCCATCACTTTCTCAGGGATGAAGTTGAATTTGACTGTTCTGGAGTTCTCTGGGTCCTTTTTCTACTCTGCCCTTGTAAGGCCTCACCTGGAGTCCTGTGTCCAGGCCTGGGGCCCCCAGTACAGAAGAAATGTGGAGCTGTTGGAGTAGGTCCAGAGGAGGGCCACCAAAATGACCAGAGGGCTGGAGCACCTCTCCTAGGAGGAAAGGTTGAGGGAGTTGGGATTGTTTAGCTTGGAAAAAAGGCTCCGGGGAGACCTCATTGCAGCCTTCCAATACTTGAAAGGAGTTTACAGGCAGGAGGGGGACCGACTTTTTGAACGGGTGGATGATGGTAGGACAAGGGGGAATGGGCTAAAACTGAAAGAGGGGAGGTTTAGGTTGGACATCAGGAAGAAATTCTTCCCTGAGAGAGTGGTGAAGCGCTGGAACAGGCTGCCCAGAGAAGTTGTGGATGCCCCATCCCTGGCTGTGTTCAAGGCCAGGCTGGATGGGTTCCTGGGCAGTTTGATCCAGTGAGCTAGTGGCTGGCAGCCCTGTCCACGGCAGGGGGGTTGGAACTAGATGGTCTCTGAGGTCCCTTCCAACCCAAGCCATTCTATGATTCTGTGATTCTACAGTTCTTGCCCTTCTTGAAGGTAAGAGTGAGAAATCATTAATTCATTTTTGCTTATCTTGAAATCAAATACCCACATATATGTTTTTTTCAAAATACAATCTATCCTGTTATATTTGATTAGCCAGTTTACTTGAAAATAACGCTTTACAAACTTTTGTTCTTAGATACTAGTGACTGTGCCTCAATGTTTAGAAATCTTGATGCTGTCTCCTCGTTGCCAGAATTGGACCAAACGGATACAGTACGTTATATTTGATGAGGTAGGCATCTTTCAGTAGTCATCAATCATGAAAAGAACAAAAAAAAAAGCAGGGGAAAAACATCAACAATTCAAATTTCCATTATATATATTATAGCTGGCAAAAGTCAACTTTCAGAACTATTACTTCAGACTTGCTTGCTTTCTCTTGTTAGCTGATAGTCTTTATGTATTCCACTGCAAGAACTTAAAATTTCCCTGGTTTCTCTCAAGCCTATCAGCTGAGAAACTAAAGGCCACCACTGTAGTTTTAGTGGCGAAAATAGAGTCTGGGAGGTATTTCAGTCTTGGATCATACGCTTTTCTAATCAATATATATTTGTCAATCTTTTGTGGGCAAAAGAATTATAATTTTGCTAAATCTAAAATTTGTACTGGATTCTTTCATGTATATCAAATTAATTGCTAATGATGTCAGTTGGTATCTAGGCTACAAACAGTGAATATGGTACTGAAATTTAGACTAATTAACTGTCCATTGAAGTCTAGAGAGAGATTTGGTCATTTAATTTGAATCTCATTGTCATTTGCTACAACATAAGAATTATGTAGTACTGTTTTTGCCAAAGTTTATGTTTACAGGAAAATTTTAGTAAAGCAACACTTGTTCTGGTGTACTTTGATAAGGAACAGTTCTTCATTCTTTTTTTTTTTTCTTCATCCTTTTTATTTTTCCCAAAAATATAGATCCATTGTCTTGGTGGTGAAATTGGAGCAGAGGTTTGGGAGCATCTCCTGGTAACAATTCGGTGTCCGTTTTTGGCTCTCTCTGCTACTGTCAGTAATCCAGAACACCTAACTGAGTATGCTTGGAATTTTTTCATTCACAAGAGCATATTTAAATTTGAGATGAACTGTTTCAGGCAGAGGTGTTAATTACTATTGAGTGGCAACAGATTTGTGTATAATTGACACCCAGCGATTTTGTTACTCTTAACTCTCTGTAATGAGAAAAGGTATTCCTGTTCCTTGAGATCCTTTTAGTGAGCTGGGCAGAGGAATTTAGGAGGCTTTTGTATCTCTTTGATTTGACAAAACGTGATAAGCATAAGTCTCTATCATCAGCCAAGGAAGACACTTGTGCTGTATGTATATATGATGGTGCTATTTCACATTTATGAATTGCACACTGAAATAAGCTGGAGAAAATTGCACTGATATGGTGGGAGGGGAGACTGGAAATTCTATAGAAGAAACAAAGGAGAATGTAGTAATTCATCTGTTATAGCTGTAGAAATTTTCTTAATACTAAATTGTAAAAAATATTTTTATTTTATTTTATTTTATTTTATTCTTGAAATATAGGTGGTTGCAATCTGTGAAAAGGTATTGGCAAGGAGCCGACAATACAATAGAAGGAAGATCTACCATGTCTGGAAAGAATTTTGCGAGAAAATATAACGTAAAATCTACAGTAAAAGAACAAAAAAAATCATACCGTGTTAGATTAGGTGTGTATTAGAATATTTTGTAGCTAATAGACAATTTTAGTGCCCTTTCTTCTAATATTTTAATCACACTGCATGAACTTCAGTATATATATATATATATATATATATACACACGTAAAATAAAAACAAATATTTCAGCAGTAAGTATTTTGCTTTTTAAAACAGAGAAGCATATCATGACATTTTCGTCTCTTCACAGTTCTATATGAAGAAAGATACAATGATCTGAAAAAGTATGTGTGTTCCCTAACGGGCAGGGATTTTGCCATTGAGCATTTTCACCCATGTGCTGCATTAACAGTCAGTCACGTAAGTACTGGTGCCAAAATAGTTTATCAATTGTTACATCAAGCAACGTGGAATTCTCCATGATTCCAAACTGATTACTCCATTTGTTTTTGTTTAATCGCCTGGCAGATTGAGAACTATGGTATTCCTTCAGATCTTTCTCTGTCCCCGAGGGAGAGCATCCAGCTGTATGACACCATGGTAGAAGTCTGGCCAAAGTGGCCGAGGGCACAGGTGGGCATACAGAGCTGGGGACACAATATAGAAAAATAAAGAGACAATGAAGGAGTGCAGTGTTTTATGCTGATGTTGTTTTCAAGGAGCTAGATCCTGAGGAGTTTGTCTCTTTCAAGAATAAAGTAGTAATAAAAAAGACGGATGTAAGGAAGTATGAACAGGAGCTCAAGAAAGAACTATGCAAATGGATTGCACTTGGCCAAAGACAGAAGGTAACGGTTGTTAGTGGGGGCTTTTTTAAGGTTATGCACCACTGTAATATAATCATATAATAATAATATCAATTAATAGCAATATGTTGGTTACTAATAATTATCAATCATGTATATCCCTATTATTGTTAATATTAATGTCAATATAAATATATTATCAATGTATTATTAATAATGTATTATTATTATTTAATTAGACAATTGCAGGAGCATCTCCTCCCATAATTATTACTTATTAGTATTAAATACTGCTGTGCTAAAAGATAAGCACTAATATTTGTGGCTTTTCAATAAGTTTTTCAAGGTCATGTTTTCACAAGCTTCTCTGGAAATCAGACTTCTGGTACTGCTGTGAGACTTCAGTTTCTGATTCCTTAGGTACCACCTACAATTAGTGACAATATTGTACCACTATTCTTCTGCCTTAGCCCACGTCTTTTTTTTTTAGTGCTGGATTGAAACATTCTGTGTAACCACAGACAGTAGGTATGTTTCTATGAGAAAAAAAGAAATCAGATCAAGGCAGAAAATCAAGTCCTTGATTAGAAACCATTTAATCTTATATCATAAAAAGGAGCATGAGGAGGTGGTGAATCAAAACCTAGTGAAAGATAAAGAATATCTGGGAAAAAAAAAAACCAAACATCAAACTTCTTGAAATGTGACATTTAAATGTGAAAACACATCATAAACAGTATGGTAGTGATGCTTTATTATTTCCAGAATGATGGTAGCCAAGACTGCAACAACAATTTGCCTTCTGAGTTCTTATTGAACTCAGTTAAAGTTTTGCAGACCTTTGAAGTATGTAAACCAGAAAAAAATATGAGTTGACAGAAACTGTCACAGGAAGCTTTGCCTTCAGCCAGAAGTTTCTGCCATTAAAATCTCCTTAATAATACTTCGGACAGGTGAATAAGCTACTGGAACACTTAAAACCCCAACCTGTGGATTGCTCAGAACAGGAAAAGTGGAAGAACTTTGCATGCTTTGTTGACAAATTATTTGAGATGGATAAATTGCCTGCCATATTTTTTATGTAAGTATTTACTTTCCATATATTATGCATGCTTTGGCCAGGTTCAGAAAAATTGGAAAATACCATTTACATGGTATTTGTTATCTGTTTAAAAGCATATGAAGTGAATGCTCACAAGCTCCATCAACCCTTGTATCTTTATCAGACGAAAGGTTTAGCTGAAGTAAAACTGGGACCGATTACTTACCATGTGGAAAGATTAGAATCCATGAGTGGTATCTGAGGAAAATTATAAGAAGCTGGATCACGTTAAAATGAGAGCTGAATTCTCTGTTGCTTTGCCCCAGTGTAGTAAGTAAAACTTGGGCTCTTTACTTAGAAGTGCAAATGAATCACAGAATCACAGAATGTCAGAGATTGGAAGGGACCTCGAAAGATCATCTAGTCCAATCCCCCTGCCGAAGCAGGAACACCTAGAGCAGATTGCACAGGAACGCATCCAGGCGAGTTTTGAATGTCTCCAGAGAAGGAGACTCCACAACCTCTCTGGGCAGCCTGTTCCAGTGCTCTGTCACCCTCACTGTGAAGAAATTTCTCCTCATATTTAAGCGGAACCTCCTATGTTCCAGCTTGCACCCATTGCCCCTTGTCCTGTCACTGGATGTCACAGTGAAGAGCCTGGCTCCATCCTCCTGACACCCACCCATTACATATTTATGAACATTAATGAGGTCACCCCTCAGTCTCCTCTTCTCTAAGCTGAAGAGACCCAGCTCCCTCAGCCTTTCCTCATAAGGGAGATGCTCCACTCCCTTAATCATCTTGGTGGCTCTGCGCTGGACCCTCTCCAGCAGTTCCCTGTCCTTCTTGAACTGAGGGGCCCAGAACTGGACACAATACTCCAGATGCGGTCTCACCAGGGCAGAGTAGAGGGGGAGGAGAACCTCTCTCGACCTACTAACCACACCCCTTCTAATACACCCCAGGATGCCACTGGCCTTCTTGGCCACGAGGGCACAGTGCTGGCTCATGGTCATCCTGCTGTCCACCAGGACCCCCAGGTCCCTTTCCCCTACGCTGCTCTCCAACAGGTCAGAACCCAACTTATACTGCTTCCTGGGGTTATTCCTGCCCAGATGCAAGACTCTACACTTGCCCTTGTTAAATTTCATTAAATTTCTCCCTGCCCAGCTCTCCAGCCTGTCTAGGTCTCGCTGGATGGCAGCGCACCCTTCTGGCATGTCAGCCACTCCTGCCAGTTTTGTACCATCAGCAAACTTGCTGAGGGTGCACTCTATCCCCTCATCCAAGTCACTGATGAATATATTGAACAGTACCGGTCCCAGTACTGAACCCTGGGGAACCCCACTAGATACAGGCCTCCAACTAGATTCCATCCCATTCACCACAACTCTCTGGCTTCTTTCCTCCAGCCAGTTCACAATCCATCTCACAATGGTATACATACAAATGGTATGGTATACCATACCATATAAATACAAATGGTATACATACGCTCAGATTTGATAACGAAAAGGGCAGAATGAGGTCCTAGGAATGTGTCATGTCATGGTTTTGGTGCAAAGCCTCTAACCATCCTTTATCCAGTGAAATGCATCAATGAACCTGTTTTGCATATATCTGAGATGTAATTTCACAAGACATCAAATATGTACAACCTACTGACATTACCATTATTGTCAGTGATATTGCTATTATTAGTAAAGTAGGCATGTACCTTAATGCTCGTCTTAATAATGGAAAGAAGCTACTTATGATTAAATGGAGTTGTCTAGTGCATATTTTCATTGAAATAATGAATAGGAACAATCACGTAAAAATAGAAAGTTTTCTAATCTCAGTATGAAGCCTTGCCCTTACTTGTACTAGACACTTTGATAATTAGGGGGAGAATGCTCTCTGCCATTTCATTTCTTACACATCTGTGCTGATTAAAAAAAAAAAAAAAAAAAAAAAAGCATTTCCAAAGGAATTCTAGAAAGGGAGAAGCAAAAAGTGAGTTTACAGGTCGATGGCACACCTCAAATGACTTTAATTGCTGTTAAATTATTTCTTCTTATATTTTCAGTGACAGTCTAGTCATAAATTAGTGTTATGGCTGATGTCACGTTGAAACCAACAGATTTCAAAAGCAGTCTTAGATATTTGTAATTCCATCACATAAGGAGTGATTTCAAAGCAGCTGTATGAACTGCACCATCATCTGAGGGCACTTCTTAGGATGTTCCAAAGTTCTTCTCCTCAGGAGAGATAGATGAGTGACTTGTTCTCAGCTACCTTGGAAAGGATGGGCCCTTTACTTCTAGTGTTTGGTGACTTATGGCTCTTACAAGGGACTGTGTGTAGAGTGTGAATCCTCTAATAGACAGCTGATTAATGAGCATGGTGGGATGAGAGTGCATCACAGACCAGCAAATGTCATTTGACCAGCAAATGGCATTACCTAGTGATGTGAAGTTGCGGTACAGGGTAGAGAAATCCATTATCTGCTGCTGTTTTAAGGCACATGTGTTGTGTAACAGCACTTTCTGGTCCTCCCCAGTGTTGTAGTCAGACAAGGGACAAGTGTCAGACAGAATTTCGAAGAGATCTCTCTAGTTATATGTCCGAGACCTGAGAATTTGTGAGGCAGATGAAGGGGATGAGGAGACCTCACAAGAATTACATACTGACTTGGAGTAATAGATTAGGATTTATGCTTCATTGGTGCTGGTAAGCTTTTTTTCCCCTAAGCCATTGATGAATGAGGTTGGAAAGCAGTCACCCATTACCGTATTATGCCAGCATGTAGTCAACAGAGACTCCCGAGAGAGCAGTTATCAGAACTGTAGAAGCCAAATTGCTATTGCAGCCATTGGTGATAGGAAAAACAGTACTTTCTTCTCTTAGAGCCACCAGGGAAATGAATATGCTGGCACTGCATTTTTACTAATATTGCTGAGTAAACTTTGATCACTCAGTGTGGGCTTCAGAGGGATCAAGACTAAATAGGAAATGATTCTTATTGAGCTCTGTCATCCATAAGGAAGTTAAAAGCTCAAGTTAAGAAGTTAGACCCTAGTTTTAAGGTCTGTGTTTGGCCTTAATGAAGATAAAGTCCTTCAATTTTTGTTCCTGTTCTTGGTGACTGCCAGATTTGAATGTCTCGTGAGTATTCTAATGGTCTAGGATGCAACCTCACACCAGATGTTGCAAACACTTGTACGGTGTTAGTTAATTGAATCTGCCCCTCTGCAACAAGATTTTAAAAATGCTTTCTGAGGGTGAAGCTGGAACAGTCTTCATCCCAGTTAAGCTTCAAGCAGTCTAATGTTGATAAAGCTATGAAGCACAGCTGTGTAGAAGACCAAGAGAAACAGGCGTCGATTTTCAACTGCTTAGCTGAGAAGGGTTAAAATGATTTCAGGTACTGTCTGCTTTATGTGTATGTCCACGTGTCCAACTTAGGGAAAGGTAGGATTGAGCATACTTTCTATAGATAATTTACTGGCAGAACCATTTTATATGTTGTATATTATAGTTACTTTAGTTCTGAAGTAATTGCAGTTTTAAGATGAACATGGACTATGATCTGAGGATCAAATGGAGATATGCTTCTAATGATTAGAATTAACTGTATTTGGGTAACAAGGCTCACTGAACATTATTGTAACAGCATGATACCAGCTTAAAAATAGAGAATTCTACTAGTGTTGACCTAACTGATGTGTGTTACATACTATTTACTTTAAGATTTAACTTAACTTCAGTGGAACGTGCAGCCAAGAATATATTCCTCAATTTGCTGGAAAAACAAAACAAGGAACAAGACCCTAAAATTGAGAGGGAGAGAAAAGATGTAATGGACAAACTCAGAAAAGTGAATAAAGCACTAATGAAATCTGGGCCTACGTAAGTATTATAAATCTGTATTACTAGTAAGCTTACATACTGTGAGAAAACAAAATTTTTGGTAAGTTATTTCCGGGGAACGTACCTTACAGCAGCAAATGTATCAATTTGCAGTACATTAGTCCCTGCAAGCAGTACGTAGTGTGAAGACAGGCAGCAGGGAAATACCACTGGGGCTGACAATGGGTAAAGGGCTGGCACTGCAGCATGAAAATCAGAGAGCTTAGGTATGTGAGATTTGAGTCACTTTGGAATAATCCAGTACTGAGATGACAGCAAGATATCAGGGCTCTTCTTTCTCCAGACTGTAACTCTCCTCATGCGTCACTTGTAAACAGTGAAGCGTCAGAGCCCTGTGCCCGGTCAGCCACTCCCCAAACTTAATATTGTGAAAGAATGATCTTGGCTGACTTTAATGGAGTGAGAACTTGAAAATCCAGTAGAAATTTAGACACATTCTTAGTGACTTGAAAGTCTGCCTCTAATTCCCTCTCCTCTCTTCAAATCCTTCCTTAAATCCTTAAAGTCTGTGTCATTATTGGCAGTAAATTGATCACATTTGTCTTTCATGCTGAATTTTTCTACTGTGCAATACTGTGTTAGCTTACTAATTTGCTTAGCAACATATTTATAGTTGCTGTCTTCATCTTCCTTTCTTTTTCTATATCACCATAATTCCTCCTCTCTGCTTCACCCAGAATTAT
>VXAV01008146.1:103574-124976 GCA_013399715.1 Alectura lathami | reverse complement strand
TTTTTAGGCTTTTTTTTTTTTGTGTGTGGGTCTTTTTTTTTTTTTTTTTTTTTTTTTTTTCAAGCTATAACTATATCAACCTAACTAGTCTTAGGTAAAAGCATCCCATTATTTTTCTGTATGTGTGTTCATTACAAGAGAGCAGATGTGGACTCTGGAAGTCCTGGATGTGGATCCCCTTCAAACACATATTTGAAAGTTCCATGGAAATGCTTCAGCACTGCAATGTGTTTTGATATACGACCATTTGTTGAAAATACTCCGGCTGCCTCTCCCAAGGTGTTTTCACTCACAGCTTAGAGCTTCTAAGGAAAACAAAGAAAACTGTTGAGACAAATCTGCCTCATCCTGTTGTGTGTACGCTCAGTGCAGCCATAGCCTGTGCCTTTCTTTGGCTATGCATTCTCTCTTTCAGCTGGCATTCTAACATCTATGTGTTCTATCTCCAGCTGTCTGTAGGCATCAGGCAGAGCTCAATTTTGCCTTGCTTCCAAAATCTCATTAACATCGGTGGGATTCTGAGAGCTCCAAGAGTTCACAGTTAAGGTTTCAGGCTAATACTCTGCTGCACTCTTGGCTACTTGGTATGCAAACCCTGGTTTTATTAGCAAGTCAGATGTTTCCTTTCCAGCGTATGTTCGAATTGCTGAACTGCTGCGTTACCCATCCACAGCTGCTGATAACTCCTGTTGCACAGTATCATTTGCAGCATGTTTTTGTGTTCGCCTGTTTTCCGCTGACATGCTTCCCACAGAATCTATTGTACCAGAAAAAGGAAAAAAAAAAAAAAAAAAAAGCAGAAGATTTTAAGTAATTCTAAATCACTTTTCAACATTTGCATTTGTTCCTTTGTCAGGTTTGAGATGCCCACACCTGACTGTATTTACCATTGCATCCTGAGCAGCTGAAGAAGGATCTGCATATCCTTCCATTCTTGTTCCCTGGGGAAAAAAAAGAATACGAACAAACAAAAAACATTTCCTTCAAATGTTTAATCTTTTAGGAAGAAGAAGTTGTCTTAATGATGCTGTGTTTCATTTTGTGAGGTATCACGCAGTTTTCTACATTGTATTAAATAGTTGAATTTGCAACTGCAGAAAATATTCTCAAGTTGTCAGTTTATGCCTTCATTTCTTCCAAGCAGAACTCTGTAATGACTGACAGTTTTATGAGAGGAAAAATTTTGGAAGTGGATAAACCTGTCCCATAAACCCATCCTACTGTTAGTCTCATTTTAAATAAAATTTTACCTTACCACCACCACCCCAGTGCTAATGAATGTTCTATTGTCTATTATAATGTGTAACTATGAGGGGAAAAAAAGTATAAAGGCAGCACTTGTTCATATCTTATCAATGTCTGTATTGCCAGAAGAATCCTTGCTCAATTTTTGTCTCCCTGCACAAACTGTAGGAGCAAACACATCAGATAATGGTGATTTTTGCCCATTTACAATCATTGTTTAGTATAGAGACCCAAGACTAGGAAATTGTTTGACAACTTTGGCATACAAACCACAGAAGGACCCTTCTAACATTCCATGTATTTAATAGCTTTTCAATTACACAAATCAAGATGATATACTCTAGTAAACAGACTATGATCTGAATTATGTAGTTGTTAGAAAAATGAAAAGGCACACGACTTCAGGAACTGCTTTTTTAACCATGCTCGTTTTGTAAGGTTACAAATCAGCCCTGGTTGCAGAACTCTTAACAATCTCAAGCTGTATGTAATCACTGCCTAAATGATATGTGTTTGAAGCAATTTGCTTTACCTTAGAATTTACAACCATTTTACTATATATGTGAAAGGGAGGATTAAAATTATGTGTCATCTGTCAACTCCTAGAATGACTGATGTGTAGTTCTTGCCTGTTAAAAATGTTAATTTGTAATTTAATTACATCGTAAGGGTTTCACATAGCAAAGAGTGGAACTCCTAGTAACAAGATAAATTACATGAAGGAAATCACGCTGGAATGACTGCATAAAGTTACACACATACAGGGAAAAAAAGATAAGTGAACAGTAAGATACGTACTACTCTACGGGAGTCAAATGCCCACGACTCTCAGTAATATTTAATATTGACTACTCTTGGCATAGTTTTGCTGGAGAATTCCACAATAGGTATAATCATTTTTAAAATTCTAGACAATGATCATATTTCAGTTCATACCCAACAAAGAGAATTGGAACAAAAATCTTCTCTTTGTATCACGTGACAATGTTCATTAACCTGAAATTGTACCTCTGTTGATTTCTTTAGGAAATGCTGACTATTCCATAACCATTTCCCTCCAGAGGATTTTGTGGGTACGCATACTTTGGTGTCTGATTTCCGTAGATTCTAATTTGTCTTGGTGTGCATATCAAAGCCATAACTGCTATACTGTAGCAATTGAATAGTTTGCTCCCCATGTCTGAAGCGTGCTGACTTCTGTTTGCAGTTAGAGGTGTGTGTCATCTGTCCCAAGACTGAACATAAGTCAGAGCCACGTGTTTCCAAAAAAAAAAAAAAACAAAGGATGCATTGGAAATGGTGCTATAGAAGAGTCTGCTGTAAGGGGCATAGTGCTAGAACCAGAAAGGACCTACTTCAATGGACTATCGCTGATTTTTAACCGACCATACCCAGACATGGGTGATTCTATTAGCTGTCCTCAAAGATAAACTGTGTACGTTGGGATTTCCTGCAGCTATTCTTTAGCTTGAAACAAATAGCAGTTAGATCTTGTTAGCTAAGAAGTTGCTGGTATCAGGGTTTTTAATGAATATTTGTGGTTTAAGAAAACAAGGACTAACAATTTAGTCTGAGATAACTTAAATTTATTCTCTTGACAAGTCGAAGTTTCCCATGGTTTTAGTAAAGGTGAGAAGTGAGGTTGCCTAGTCTGTAGCTCTTCATTTTCTAAGCACAGAAGAATTTTCATTATTAGGGAGAAAAACCTCCAGTGTTAGAAAAAATATTTACTGTTTATAGTTTCTACCTTTGAAACTCTACTCTTAGCCCCTGTACCTCAGAGTGGCCTACTGTCACTGCAAAACCTAGAAAGACACTTTTTCCCAAACAAACAAACATATATAGAAATATAGATACACCACATTGCTGGGTTCCTTTTGTCATTATTTGTACCCTGCTTTACAACACATTTTAAAGACAATGAGCATGGTGGCTACAATGAGACCAGGAACTTTGTAGCATAAAACTGAAACTTGGCAATACTGCAGACATTGTCATGTGCCTGTGTGCGCACGTACTGTGCTTTAGCTTACGGAGTAGTAACAAGCACGTAATATTTAAAACAGGGAACTGCTTAATACTTTCCTTCGTAGTTCAGTGTGGATATATCTGCATTTTTACATAATGCCTAGACTGGATGATGAACCATCTATTCTAACAACAGAGAAAGTAGAGCTTTAAAAATGAAAATCTCATTTGTACATGAAAGTAGGCGCCTTTTGAGACGAGACAAATTGAGCAGGGGGTCAGCAGTTGAACCAGGAACTTACTAGTAAAATACTCTGTTGATCTTTGTCTCCATCTGAAAGATGAAGTCAAAGTGAAATTCGATGAAAGAATTCCAGTTCTTTCCCCTTCTACTCTTTCCACTCTCTTGTTCAAAAGCATAGCCCTGTTGAGCTAACCTTAGCTGCAGTCATCTTAAAATTTGCCTTCTCAAATAGTACTGTAAGTTGCTCTGCGTTTTTTATGTCATACTATTTCTTGTTTTTACAGTACCTGAGCAAGGTTCATAAGCGTGTCTCTGAAGTGACCTGAAGTCTCGGAATCGATATCTTGTTGAAGATCATTATTGTATTCTATGTTAAAACAAAAATGTGTAATCCAAGTAAAAAGGAACATGCTTTCAATAATATTAATGAACATCAGTAAACAAAAGCTAAATTAAGCTTTTAATTAAGCTTAAATTAAGCTGGGGAATTGAGCCACTGCCCCAGCTCACCTGTCCTCGTGCCTGTGCATGGCAGTGCTGCCCCTGCTGCTGCTGCATGATGCTGGGATGCTTGGGAACTCCTCCTCAAGGGAGGTGAGTTTAGTGTTCAGCCTGAGGAGGGACTTTTTGAGAAAAACAGCTGATGCACTTCTTGTGAAAAGAGCGTGCACAGCTTTCTGAAAATCCCCAGATGTGTCTGCCACGTATTTCAAACACAGGAGGCAGCAATACATCTCCAAATTGCCATGGCATATTTTCTACTTTATTCATTTTGCTTCAGCCTTTTAAATGTAGTTATGGAGAGGGAGGGGGAAGAAGGCAACCGTGTTGAGCAATCGTTTTTGTAGTTTAGTTCCTTCGCTCATGCTAATACCTCCAGCCTAATACACATACTGCAGCTGCTATTGTACACTTGTAAAATACATTACGCATTAAGTAGGCTTCTTTCATCTGGAATATCTCCATATTTGATCTTGAGGCTAATATGTCAATTAGACATCTTTCTTCTGTGTCTACCCCCTGTGCAGAGAGAAGTAAATATGAAAAGGTGTCATTAGAAACCACAGCTTTCAGAAGAAAGCAGTGCTTTATTAGGTGTAACAAAGGAACAGCAGTCTCTGCTGGAGCAATGCACCATGTACCTTCGCATAGCCTGCATGTTTAAACAGAATTTGACTTTAAGGAAATAGTAGAAACCTGTACTGCAGATATACTCCTAATGACTCTGAATTTCAGCACCTGTGCTAATCAGTGGAGAAAGAAGCAAGACTAATGTTGAAAGAAACATAATGAGAAGAATTTTAGAGCTTAGGAGTTTAGAATTTGCTGAAAGAAATGAGGTGCAAGGATTGAGCATACATGCCCTGCAAGAGTTCAGGCAATCTGAAGTGGGCACAATCACCAGTGTCATGCTGTGCTTTTGTCTTCTTCTTTTTTATTTTTTAAGAATGTTGTTGTCTGTAGTGTCTACCATACAACTTCACAGTTGAGGGAAGCATCATGTCCACTCGTGTTTTCCCACAGGATCTGAGTTAACTTTCTGAACTTGAGCTGACGTGAGATACACCCATATGCTGCTTTTTATATGCAGATGTATATATTGTTGATAATTATTCTGTGTTTGGGATAATGGAAGAACATGACATTGAGCCTGAGCCTGGAGACACTGAAACGTGATCTTTACTTCAGATATATGAATCCAGACTGAGTGAGAGTACTGCAAGGAACTTTAAACCACATTCAGAGAAAATGTAACTTTGCCAGCCTTGTCCATAATGGTATTAAAGGTCATGCTTCAATGCTACCAAAGATCCTTAACAATTATTTTAATGCCAACTATAATTAAAAAAGTATATCAGTAGTTCTAAAAAGTGTATTGGTTTCTGTGTCTATAAGACACACAAAAACAATTTGTGCTATTTTTTGGAAGGGTTTCTTATAATATGTAAGATAGATCACCTTGTTTAGAGCCGTATAAGCTGTATTTTGGTCGTGGTTGGGACAACAGTAAATATTCATGGCAGCGAATGACAACAGTGTCAAGCTGTGAGATGCCTTCCTGTCTTCCAGGATTTGGCATTTTCGGAATTTCTTGAGAAAGAATTTGTCAAGAATTATTATTTTCAATAGCCAGCAGCAAACTTGTTTTCTAAGAATTTTTCAGGTTCTTTTTGAACCAATTTGTGCTTTTGGCTTCCACATTGACCTGCAGCACTGAATTTCACCATTTAGTTACATGGTGTTTGAAAAAGTAGGTTTTTTGTTCCTAAACTTTGGTTGTTTAAGGAACACAGGCTCAGATCCTTGTAAGTAAAGGAATTTTTTTTCTTTAAACGTGCAGTCAGCTCAAGTTGAGTGGAGTGATCATTGTCACAGAGTACTTTGTAAGTGTAAGGACACATTTTGCCAACATGTGCCATTCTCTTCAAAGGCAGAGCCTTAGTGTATGGCACTGAGGCCAGGACACGGGAAAAAACGGATAGCTGCTGCTCCCTTGTCCTTCCCCCAGATACCCACCCAAGTAAAAGACACGAATGTCTATGTGGAATAACTTCATAGCCGGTATTTAATGCAGCTGTTCAAATGAATTTTGTTAGCATCACACGCAAATGCTTGCAATACCAGGGCCTTCCATTTGCTGGTATAAGTATTTCTCCATGTATTCAGATTACCGCAGGTGTGTTTGTTACATGGCTGGGTTATTATTTTTGCTGGTTTTAGCATATCGATAAACTTCACGAAGCATTCATATCCCAGTGTATGGTGAACCTTTCCAGCAGTTTATCAAGCATTTAAATACATTAAAAAATCACTTTAAAGTATGTTCAGTAATATAATCAGTGACCATGAGTCTGAGCAATTGGTAGGTGGACAAGTACCTTCAAGGCGTGCCAGAGCTCGTGGGCATCATAGGAGGCAGGCGGATACATCAGGCCAACCATGACTTCTTTGAAGTGATGAGAGAGATTTTCTTTTAGGTCTGTTATCAAATCCTTAAAAAAAAGCAACATGGGATTATTTCAACAGTTACACTTCATGAAGAACAGCCAAAAAAATATTAGCTGTTTTCTCTGTTAATAAATGAAGAGGAACTATTTGAGATGGAGTCTGCCTAAAATTAAGTAGTAAAAATCTGTTTTAAATAGAACCTACACCTCTTAATAGTATGTGTAAGATGGCAATAGACACACCAGCAAGTAGACTGCATAGGGTTGTTGATTTTTGGGTCATCAGAATAGAGAAGAAACCTGAGTACCCCAGTAGCACATCTGCAGGTTCCCTTGGCACATTGATGGTTGGACTGGATGATCCTACAGGTCTTTTCCAACCTTCATGGTTCTTTGATTCTATGATTCCCTGTGCGAATCTGTGCGACATACGCCAATGGATGTAAAATCCCATAACACACGGGGAATTTCTTGTGCTTTTTTTCCGGATTATTCACTACATGATTAATTTGAAAAGTCGTCCTTATTGCTCCCAGTACATAAAAATATCTACTTTGGATTACTGGCAGGTTATATGCTTCAGTTTATATATATATTATATTCAAAATGACTTCACTGCTTCTGACAGATGCTGGATCAATAAAAAGGAACCCCCCTCTTCCCCTCATGTGGCTCAGTACACACTTGCCAGACAGCTGACTAATGGATGAGAGTTGCCTTCCCACTCTCCCCTTTCCCAGTAGCATCCTTCGAAACACTGAGAATGCCTGAGGCCTGTTAGTTCTATGATTGCTGTTTCCGATTAAGAGGATACTTGTGCACTGTGGGTTTTTGTACAGTACTGGGCAGCTGTCAGATAGGCTCTGACCTGAGTCTGAAATTGAAGGAGTACCAGAAACGATTCCCATGATATAAACTTATTTTATCAGAGAGGCATCTTTTTCAGGCCTGTACTTTGCTTTTGATACATATCTGAATATAATTAGCTTAGTAGCTAAAGTAGCAATGAAGAAGGACACATACACATTAAAGTTAGATTTATGAAGAAACAGTCCTCTCTGAACACACGTTAGATGCGTTTGACAACCCCTGAATCACACATGGAAGAGAAATTAATTCATTATGGTATTTCACCTACAGCTACGTGCCTGTGGGAAAATGTGTTGATAATACAGATGGGTACTATTTGAAAATCACCCCTGCAATCAGAATTAAGGAAAAGGAAGTAGTGAAAAATAAGAAAAGACAACTCTAAATTGTCATTATTTGTGTTTCCTAAATTGTCTGTAATAAATCCTTGAAGGCTAATTGTGAAAAGGAATCTTAAAGTCTTAATCATGTAGATGGTTCCATTTTTATTTTTAGTTTTTATAATCTATTTCTCCTTCTAATGTATCACACTTCACATTTGTCAAGTGAATGACTGTAGTGGCTGCCATATTGAACATCTGGAAGTGAAATTAGGAGGGTGGAGTAATGCACTGGCAGGTTTACTGTCCACTAAAGTGAGGTGGCTGAAGTTGTTATTGCCTAGCTGTCTGTCTCGTTCCTGCAGTTCTTCCCTCATAAGCTGGGAGCACGGAATGGCACATTAGCTCAGCACAGTATGTCTGTTCAGACAGATTACTACCAATGAAATGCTGTCACTGATCTGTGCTGAAGTGTCTTCTGAAATGTAAACTGCAGGACTTCAGGGCAAAACACATCCCATCCTGTTCAGCAGTTCCTGCTGCAAGATAGCCAGGTGCTGGGGATAAATCAAGCTGTGTGGAACACTAACAAGATTGCCTGTTTCAGTATATCCACTATCACAGGTGAAAAAGAAGAATTCAGCATTCCCGTTTTGTCCCTGAACTAGATTGAAACTAATTTGTACTGATCTCCATTTCCACATGACAAAGGATAGAATTGGTTTATTTTTTATTTTTATTTTTATTTTTGTGAAGGCTATAGGAGCATCTATCAGATATGCCCAGTATTGAGTGGATTCATTTAAATGAAATTGTGGGTATTTGTGCAAGAGTGGGTCCATGCGTTTGAAATTGTTTTGTAACGCACTGCTGGAATATAAGAATAGTTTGCTTGCCTTTCTGTTCTATTATTATTCATTGTTTTAGAAATATGTAAAATAAGGCTGGAGGCTTTTTTTCCCATCTTTTTAGTTCTTCTAGGTCTTTATATCTGTGGTCACTAGCTTTATAGGACTTTACATTAACTGCCTATGGCTGAAGGAGGTAGAAATTTAAAGGCAGTGTGTTTTCATAAGGATTTACACATTTGTTTATGTGATATTTTTAGTCTGGATTTTAAAAGAAAGTCCAAATAGATCAGTGGTGAGCAAGTCAGTAGTTGTGCTCTGCTCAGAGTAAATATGGCAGACTTCACGTCAAACTCCACTCCTGACAGACAGTTGGCAGTTCTTTACCGACATATCATTAGTGATAGCTCTGTGTCATGTCTGTGTATCAGAGGGCAGAAATTTAAGATAAAAAATGATATGGAGCTTTTTAAAGCAATAGGTCTAGTTGAAACATTCTAGAGTAAAGGTTAAAGAAACATTTTGTGGGAAAATCAAAGTAAGGAACTGGTGAAAAATTATTAGCAGCCTACTAGGAGAAGTCTCTACTCTGTTCTGTGCGCTCAAGAGGAGGGGTATAGGTTCAACTACCTCATTTTATTTTTTAACGAAAGTTGGCAATACCCCTTTTTGATTCTTATTTTATTTATTTTTTTTTCTGTAAATATATTGACCAATAACTCTTTTGTCATGCCTTCCAAAGTCTTGAAAAAACTAACTCCCCCCCCAAAAAAAAGAGAGGAAGAAGTCAGTCTTTCCAGTCTTTCCTCTGTCTGGTCAACAGAGGAACAGAATGAACTTATAAAAGAAGAAATTTAGTATGTCTTGTTTTCTTCCCTGTTGTGTGGCAGAGGTTCTGCAGTATAAGCGACATTTTTAAAGCTTCAGAGGTATTGACAGTTACATGAGCAACGTTGTGTGCCAATCTGTTGGCGCCAGCCAGCTGTCTGCCAGGTTTTTGATTCCGATGGCTGACCTGAGAGAAGGGCTGACCAAGTGCCCTGGGGATGGGAGGGGCAGAAGCGAGGAAAGTGCTGCACGGCACTGCCATACCCTTCCGTACGTCTCTCTGTACGCCTCGGCAATCATAAGGCGCTGCGAGTTGCAGCGCTGCGTTAGGATGTCAATCAGCACGTCTTTTTCACAACCTGGAAGGGAAACATGACACAGACCCTACATTAACCAAGTGGCGTTGTTTACTGAGGCTTCTGGTTGTTCATGTTTTGTTCAAGGGCATTAACCTAATTTCTGGAAAAAAAGAGACCAACAGATTAATACCCACTGGTATTTACCAGATCAATTATATGTGCTTTGCTTATGTACCTTTCACTTGCTGGTGTAATACCAGCAAATAGTGAAGTAGTCTGTGTTATTATCAGATGCATCACCATCTCTCTCAAGCAAGATGGATTTGAAAGCATCAATAAAAGAGATAGCAACTTTCATCTGTTCAGAGCTAGGCACAATAGAAGAATTTGTGGCTGAGCCTGGGAAGTCATACTTGTATGCCCTCTTGATATTGATTGAGTTGTCATTTCAGGAGCAGGGATCTCTTTAATGTGAATGACAAATTACAGTCAGACCATTTGTAGAAAAACTGAAAGATACATATTGTCAGAGGACCTATATAAAATAAATAATGAAATTTTAAAGAATATCTTATTTTCAAAATCAATTTCTGCGTGCATTTTGTTGAAGGTTACCTGTGTTTTTCACTGGATCACTACAGCTTACAGCTAAACGTCTATAACTCATCAGTATTAACTGCTTAGGAAAAAGAGGATAATGATTAACATATTCTGAAAATTATTTTATGTTTTTTTTTTTTTTTTTTTTTCATCCCAAAAGATGGCTCTTGGTAATTTCAGATAGCTCAGGGTTTTAATGACATTCCAGCAGAAATGTGTCTCGAAGTGTAAATCAATTGATTTTATTCCACTTGGCAGAGGTAAATTCGGCTGCAAAGCATGGAGATCAGCTAGCATCTGAATAAAGAAGGATACTCTCTGATGCCTTCTACCAATCATTGTTCTATATGCATGTATAGAGCTGTTCTAGATACAAATTCCATACTTTTTACAGCTTTGTTAGGCAGATTTAGTCACATGATCACTGACAGGTTCCATTTTGACACAGATGTCATTGGACATTAGATACACTGAATTTTTTTTGTAAGTTGGAACAGGAAGTCTGTATTTGTTCATTACGTAGTAGGTTTAGTTCTCTTTCTTCTGGATCACCTAGCCATAATTACAACAGCTTTTTAGCACTACACAGATTTCACATCAGCTTGATTCATTTTCATCAAACTCACAATATGAATGCATTACTCAAACTCTGTGCATAAGGATTTCTTTTTACTTTTCAGGAAATAATTTTCAATAGCAATCTGTACAGCTTACACAGTCTCAACAGTAAAACTAAGGAGATTCAGGAAATATTTGAATGCCTAAATAACTTTACTTATTTTTGTAATACCACTGCTATTAATAGGATAACATATATGACTAAACCTCCTCACAAGAATGAGTGATACGTGCAAGACCAGGGGCATCAGTGCTTGTAAAGACTTTGAAGACTTACACTGCTGTAAGCTGAGCATTAAGACTGAATCCTCACTTTTCCGTTAAAGAAACTGAAAACATAATGCAAGATTTGGTGTTGTACCATCTTGTGAAAATCTCAAGAGATATAAAAATTCTGATACAGGCAACAATCTTAAAGTGAGGAAAATGTTTCATGTGATAATAGGAAAGAATCCTCCTTCAGACCCTCAGCAATACCATGTGTTCAACCAGAAAACCAGAAAAATTTGAACAGAGAAGAATGCTTTGGAGAACAACACATTTTTGTTCATAGACTGAAAGCAAAAGTTACTCCAGAGGAAAAGATAATCAATACTTTAACAATTTCTACTCCATTTATTTTTATTTCTTGATGACTGATACTTTAAAAGACATAACAGTCTCTGATAGTAGCTAATCACTGATCACTGAGGTTGCAATTAAAAAAAAAAATTAGTTTTGGCCTTCACTGTAGTAGCAACATAAAATTCTATTTTTCTGATTTTTTTATGGAAAGTGTACACTACTATAAGTGTTGGTCTACATTTTACATTTGCAAATGCAAATATATGATTTGTTTGGATATCACCAGTGAGTCTTGTTGTGATGCCTTGAAGAATCAACACATATGTGGTGATGTTTTTATTATTGTAAATATATATATGTATATATTTTGCCTTTTTCTGAGGTGTTAGAATCTGTTAGAATACTTACTAATTCCCTGTAGGGCTCCTCCTAGCATCTGAGCATCCATAATAGGGTTAAAATTTGGGGCAGGAAAAATCGTTCCTTGTACCTGCTAAAGGAGAAAGAAGCCTTTGACTGAGGTGTTTTACATCTTTTAACTGCATATATAGTTCTAGTGAGAACCAACAATCATAAGACTGAGCAGTCTTTGCCTTATGGGGAAGCGTATGTTAAGTTTTTAATTTGTAGAACAGAACTTGCAGTAAGTACGAGCGGGTTCAGAGGAGGGCCACAAAGATGATCAGAGGGCTGGAGCACCTCCCCTACGAAGGCAGGCTGAGAGAGTTGGGGTTGTTCAGCCTGGAGAAGAGAAGGCTGCGGGGGGACCTGACAGCAACTTTCCAGTACCTGAAGGGGGCCTGCAGGAGGGCTGGGGAGGGACTCTTCAGAAGGGCATGGAGCGACAGGATGAGGCGTAATGACCACAGACTGGAAGAGGGGAGATTTAGGCTAGATATTAGGAAGAAATTCTTTACTGTGAGGGTGGTGAGACACTGGCACAGGTTGCCCAGAGAGGCTGTGGATGCCCCCTCCCTGGCAGTGTTCAAGGCCAGGCTGGATGGGGCTCTGAGCAACCTGGTCTGGTGGGAGGTGTCCCTGCCCATGGCAGGGGGATTGGAGCTAGATGATCTTTAAGGTCTCTTCCATCCCAAACCATTGTATGATTCTAAGATTCTATGATTCTATGATAAACCTTAGGAAGTCAAAGCATGTTTAAGTTAAGCCTGACAAAAAAATTAAATGTTAATATAATTAATGTTTTTCTTCTCATTAAAATGTAACCACAATTTTGTGTTTCTCTATTTCCCAAGTTTTTTCTGAAAACACTCTTTCATCTTTCAAAGTTAATCTGTGATATCCCTAGCAGTCTTCAATTTCTTTTGATATTTCTGATTTGAAAAGGCTAATGAGAAAATAATGAATGAGGTGCATAAGTTGCTTATAAAGCTGGTAATTTTTTAAAGAAATGATGTTCCTGCTAAGTGTGGGATGTCTTTCTGATATGCCTTGTAGAAGGCAACACTTTTTCTGGTTGGTTTTGAACTGATTAAATTATTTTCAGTTCATTCTCAGTGATACTTTGTTTCATACATTCTTGCTTATTCTTTTTATGAAATCCATGAATAGTAAATAGAACTGATGTACTCATTTCAATAGAATCACAGATCTGTGAGTATACAGATGAAAATAACTGAGGTTGAAAGCTGCTTAGCTCTGTCGCTTGGTTAACCTCTTTAGTTCCTCTGAGGATTATACCTGCCTTTTCAGACTTCTTCAGTGCAAAGCTCATCTTTTGTGATGATTCCTGTTCCCAGTCTATTACTTGAAATTTCTATTTCAATGGAAAATGGGGTAGAATTTACACATAAAAATGCCATATTTATACAATTGCCTCTTAGAATCGGGAAGTACACTAATTACATTAATTAATTTATCTCTTTTTTGTTTGCTCACTGTACATACATTTGAAAGCCTGCAGTACAAATGACATGCACATACAGGTTTTGTGTATGGCCACTAATGACTTGCTTCACTGGCACACAATTTTAGTGAAGGTTTAAAAAGCAGCAAGCAGGAAGTGAACATGCTTAAAGAGAAGGAAAATAGCATTTCTTGATCTGTATGTGATTACTTTAGACCTACCAACCAAAAGTAAGGGCAAACAAATTGTTGGTGGCTAAGTGAGGAAAAGAATGTCTGGGCAGAAATTTAAGATTTTTAAAGGAGTTACTTTACACAAGAAAGGAAGGACTTGCCGACAGACAAATATCTTTCTGCAGTTTGTTCTTCATTTTGAGTACAGTGAATACAATGAATTACATTTACAACTGAACACAAAACTCATAGTGCCATTTGACTCGTTTAGAACAATCAGGAAAAATAGGAGAAAAAATTATTTTGGAAATAGGGAGAGAAATGCTGGCTATAGAGAAGATGATGAGACCGTGCCAGTTTTTTAAGGTGATGCATAATGTTGTAGCTAAAATGAACTGCAGACTTGTCCTCAAGCTATCCTCCACCCTATCTTCCCCTTTGAATGTGGGAGCTGTCTGTGTATCCTGGGCCTCACTGCACACGTGCCGCATCTGTTGGTTAAGATTAGCCTCAGAACTTGAGTATTTACATCCTCATGACTTCCCATTTTCTTACAGTACATATCCTCTTCAAATGTCGTTCACCAGAAGTCTCCTACGCACGTGCCGTTTGCAGGGGTGTGGAATTCAAGTGCTGATTGGCTACATGGCACACAAGATGCTAGTTGTGGTGATTAGTTTCCCCCTTCCCTTGCTAGCATGCCAAATACCGTTGACAGTCAAAGATTGTTGTCCCAGGAGGCAGAATTGCATGAACTCTGAGGCTGATAGGTAAGAGAGCGGGACAAGCCGCCCTGACGCTTACTGATAATCAAAATCACTTTAGAAAGAGCTGCAAGAAGACACTGTTAGAATGCAGAATCAAAAATGTATATTGATGTATGCTCTGAGTTAGAAAAATGGAATTTAGCTTTCTGCCTCTGTAATGCATGCCTCTCAAAATGTCTGAGCCATTAAAATAGCTCATCAATCTTGAGAAGGGAAACAAAATAAGTCCAAAACCAAACTGTTATCAAATATTATGTTAGGGTTGCCAAAACAGAAAATGTTTTGATGAGAATAATAAGAATGAATGATAGCATATGAATAGATTTTGAGTAACTCAAAGACTTTTAGAGTTTAAAGCAAAGGTAGAAAATATAAGAACATCTGGCATTCAGTTTAAGTGCCCTCTGAACCTGTCAGAGCCCTTGCTGGTCAGAAGGACGGCAGGAGGAGAGAAAATCTGGGGCATGTATGCATTTATTCAAATCTAATTTAGAATAGCAGTGCTGACTCTTCATCTCAGCGACAGCTGTGAACAGGTTCAATTCCCAGAAAGATTAGTTATCTCCAAGTATTTCCTTTCACAAATTCAGGTTTGTGGGGTCACAGAGTCTGATCTATGCAGCGTTTAGGATCACAAATAAATGACTAGATGAGCTCTGTAACAGTGGATTCCTGCATAGTCCTTGGAACTGAATTTTTGAATATGCATATCATGAAGAATTCAGAACACAAAAAGGCCTTGTATGAATGAATATTTACAAGAATCTAGTGGAGGGATTGATCATAGCAAAAGCAGTTTCAAGTATACCGATTTGCAGGCTTGTAAGTTTTTGACTGAAAAAATCAGTGTAGCTCTTGTCATACATCTTTCAGGCAAAAGAATGGATGTTTGAATGGGCTCAGTTCCCTCCCTCATGGTTCGGCAGAGCTGCTGAACACCCTTTTAGGAAGAATTCACCACCTCACTGTTTGAGGTTCACCATCAGCAGATTAAACCTGATGTAGTAAACACCTATCTCCTAGCTAGGATCTAATTAAAGACATAGTGCTTTCAAGAAGAGCCAAATGAAATACGAAGGTTTCCTTTGAGGGGAGAACCTCCATCCTGTTATTTAATTTTCAACAAATTAAAGTTGAATTAAAAGTTTCCTATAGTGTACACGTTGTATTTGGCTTTGTCATCCATCCCACCTAAGACATTTGTGCCAGTGCTATTTTTGATGATGACTTTCAAGGTACCTCATATTTGGATTTTTAGATTGTTTCCTCATATTCAGTGCTCTGCCAACATGTAACAGTTCTCCAAAGTGAGATCTAGGTTTTACAGTGTGCGCACCATCAGAATCCTCAGAAGGAATTTCTGCATTTTAATTTCTTGCTGTGTGCAGCTGACGGAGTTACTGTTGCAAAGTACCTTTGGGAAAGTACTCTGCAATCTAACCCTTATGGCGATTTATTCCACCACAGCCTATGTCAGTTTTATCCTGTGACCACTTTCATAACTTCAGTCTTTGACAAGCCTGCAGAGTCTTTCCTAGCTCACTTTATGCATTTAATTTGAACACCTTTGGGAGCTTATCAGTTATTAAACTTTATCCCACCTGCTTGCATTGTATTTTCACTGACCAGCAGGTTGAAGCCAAACCTTACAGCGAACTTTGATAATTTTGGGTCTGAGTTCTGTATGATTATGCAGCAACAGCCTACCACTTGCTGTGCGTTGTAACATTTGTTTTCTGCTGTGAATCAAAGAATCCCAGAGAGCTGTGTGATATTTATTGTGGAAGGCAAAGCCAAGGAAATTTACTGGCAGACAGTTCAGTAGAGATAAAGATTGATTTGGAAAATACAGATCTGTCTGTGCCTCTCTGAAGTAAATCCCATGCAGACTCCCCTCTATGCATGCCAGAGAGAACGGGGCCTTAGTGCTGTAGTGCAGGGGCAATAGTGGCAGAACTGTCCTGTGGTGCGAAGATGCTACACAGCAGGTGACAAGGAGAAAAACCTGCTTCAAAAGCAAAAGAGAAATCCAAGCGGTTGCTTTTCTGAGACAGTGACCCTTCTAATGTCATTTGGTGCAGTGTCATGTGGAGAGTGAAAGCGTGGAAGAGGTGGTGCAGTTTTAAGTTGTTGGCCAAGACTGATGACAGTAATCTTCTGTAGTGAGAGAGAAGCCAGGGGGTTGTGGCAGGCATTTTGTTTTGTAAAGACTTCTTGCAATCTTGTTCAGAAGTGCGTGTGGTTACAGAATTACTTTGCTCAACATTCTTGAATAAAGCCAGGAAATAAATAGATCAAAATGATCATCATCTTAGGAAAGCTGGAGCTCTGCTTCCATAGCCTAGGGCTCAGGATGCAAAACTGTGTTTCCCAGGGTTTGTATGGCTAAGAGTGCCTAGGAAATGCGTATGCAGCTGCAGTATTCATCACTGCACAAACTGAAAGGGCAGAGCAGTAGAGGCGTTTGGTTACTGGATGAAATACAACAGACTGAACGTTAGTCAGAAAGCAAGGGAATAAATTGTTCGTTTCCATTATCTTTGGTTAGAGAATTTCTACAGCCCTGTTTTGAGGCAGGGCTTCTTTAGGGTTGATTAAACACCTGAGTGTAGTTACAAGCACTGCTGTTCCACTTCATTCACTTCCATTGAAGTCAGCAGTGACTGACTTCAATGAACCCCTGCAATGGAAGAAAGCTCAACAGAGATGGGTGAGGGTGTTGGGCTTATGGAGCTCGGTGTTGTGGGAGAGTGTTACAGAGACCAGTGATGGGAATCAAGGGGGGACTGAACTCTGTATTACAACAGCTGTATTTTTCTAAGTATAGTTTCTGTTTGTGTTGTGGTTTTTAGTATATTTTGTATAACTAAATCATAAATCCAGTGTAACAGGAATTATTTTTGAACAGGTAAATTTGATATTAAACATTATCCTCTCCACATGTGGAATATCTGAAAAATCATGGTTGGAGACTGTTGGATTCTGACAGCAAGTTTTGAGTCGATGGTCACTTTGTTTTGCTTGTACAATGTCTCTTTCTCTCTCTCTCTCTCTCTCTTTTTTTTTTTTTTTTTTTTTTTCCTCCTGAAAAGCAGAGGGAAATTAATAATATGATCTCATCAGTTTTCTTCTGTGTACCTTAAGATGGTCATTGTAGGGTTGTTTAGTTATTTCCCTGTTGAGGTATTCTTGCCTAATGCTTATTTTAAAAAATGCAATTAATTCTTCCAAATATGTACCAGAAGATCCTGGACATCAAGTGAAATTTATCTGAAGGAAGTCTACCTGCATAAAGGTGAAATAAACCTTACACACCCTTCAGTGAGTGAAATGTCCAACACCATTCTGACTAATTGAAGCAACAGCTCCCCATTGATCATGATGAATTATTAGGTGGAGCATAGCACTGGTGCTGTCATCAGATTCCAACAGCTTTGAGGCAGCAATCACATTACAATAACTCCTTCTGAAGATTAGTTGAAAATATTTTACAGGACCAGAGAGCACATCATAAATCAAAGTAAATAAAAATCACTGCAGCTCCCTCTGCAAAAAGAAAATGTGAGGTAGCAACTACTGTGAGGCAGAGCAGCAAGAATTACTGTGGATGATCACCTGAAAAAAAATGCAAGAGGAAAAAAACAGTATCTGCTTTTATCAGAAGCCGCCCTAGATAGAAACAAAGTAAAAAATTGCTGATTTGCCCAGCAACAGCAATAGTAATCCTTGACAACAATCAGTACAAAGCATGCTGTGCACGTTGAGCACTAGACTGCTACAGAATAAAGTCAAAAGATTTCAGAGGACTAAGACACACACAAAAAGGCTACAATTGCACTGATATCACCTTTCCTTTTCTTAAGAAATAGTTTGACAAAGTTGTTATTGTTTAATTAACATTCAGTACTTCTAGGTTATAATTTATCTTGCTTAAAATTAAATTCTCGCTTTTAATCTACAAGTTGGAAAAGCCTACTTTTTACAAAATGAAGGAACTTAAAGTTAAAGTTTATGAGTCCTTACTCTAATGTTGATTCAGCTTTAATCTGCTGAAATTGCTTTATCAGTGAAATTTTAGATGAGGAAAATCTAGTAACACACACAAATGCTTTCATATGGCCTTAGTCATTAAGCTGTTTTAAGATCCACACTGGGGTACGTTGAAGAGTCGAGGACTATTGCCACTGTCTCGCAGGAGCGCAGACCAGGCCCTCAGTGATTTTTCTGACCCTGGGTTTAATATATCTCAATTTCTCTCTGTAGGAAATTCACAAATTTTAATTATTTATTTGTAATCAGCTACTGTATACTTAATACTAAAGTTCAAGGCATTCTTTCCAGGTTAAAGCTAACTATATTCTGTGGCTGCCCTCTTTGAGTAAAAGTTGTTCAGTGGCTCACTGATGTAACATAACTAATTGACATAGGTGCTAAACTAAACTAAAACTGCTGAAGTCAGGAAGAGGGCAAAACATGGGACAAAAATAAAAGATCTAAGGTTCATGCTCACACCAACTTTATGTTCCCTGATTTCACAGTTAAAATTGATACTATGTTGCTATTTGCTGTGAGCAGAGATTGTATTCCGTGGCAAACTTAAACCTACAGCAGTGAAAGTTGTGTTGTGGTTTTTTTTGGTGAAGTCAAAGGAGAAGCTAGAGGAACTTTCTTCGTTAAATTTGATTTCTGTAAATACAATGCTGTTGGACTCACGCACATAAGTAAAACAAAACTGTGATTTCTGAAGTACCAGGAATGTTTTTGAAAGTTGAGAAGAGCTGGAATGTTTTTGGATCATTTAGCATTCTTAGTACTAGGACAAGGACACAATCTATCAGGTCCTTTCCAAGTTGACCGCGGGCTAAGTAAGAAATGATTTGTTCTGTGGCTGAGTCCAAGCTCTGTATGTATCATCTGGCTAATGGTAGGCAACCAGAATAAATGACACCTGAGTTTTACCTGCTGTATGTTTTTAAATAGAAGAATAAATTGGTTCTCGCCTCCTTTGAGCAGTGTTCCCACAAAACTTCAGAAGAGACTGTCGTTCGTGATAGAATGATGGAAATATGATAGAAATTCACTCACAAGTTCAAAGTTACTGGTAGGACATGTGGGTGGATGGGTACACAGAAGTACAGCCTGGTGCGGTCCACTGAAGTAACATGAAAAAGTCTACACTTTAAAATACCAGTTTAACTTCGATACTGCAATTCCAACATCCCATGTTACATGTGCACCATTTTCTGGAACACTCTTTGCAAATACAATGTTCAGCATGCCATGGCTTTTCATCAGAAAGACAATGCCTTCAGGGGGCAGCTGAGCAAAGTTCTGGTTATTCCTAAAAGCAATCTGGCCATTGTATAGGTTGCTTTAGACCAGGTGCTATGGAGAAATGGTTTTCATACTTTCTTCTGTGGTAGCCTAACAAAAAACATATCTATGACCCAGAAGGAAGAAAATCAACAATATCTTGCTTTTTTTTTTTTAAGAAAGTATCCAAGCACCTAATAGTAAGGCAAACAAATCTCCAGAGGTGATTCTATGGTTTCAACTTCAAGGATTTAATCCTCTCTCTGACCTCCACACATCCTCATCTATAAAAACAGAAATCTATTTCCACAGTGGTGGTCCAGTTGGGCACTTCCTAAATACCTGTTTGCTTGCACATGTGCAGTTAACTCTTGAAAAGAACTGATCCCAGAATACCTGTGCTATCAGAACAGGTTTCTGTGATGTTCATCAATGAATGAATCAAAATGAAGAAAAGGCTGAAAAGGAACTGTAAATTTTTTATTAAGGCTGAAAAATCATACTTGCACTCTGCCTTCCTCCTCTACAATAGCAAGGAAGTTACAACGTTTCCTGACCAAAGCCATAACCCGTTCAACAAAAGTATCCATGAAAGCCAAAGCTGCTTTTATCAATTTACGATATGTAAAGTTCAGGCAATTCAGTCTTGTGATGGAAAAAGCCATCTAAAGTATGAACAACCTTCTAATAATATTTATTCAGTAAGTCATTCTGCTGATAACAAACAATCAAAGTCAGACTCCTTAGTCGGAATGTTTCCCATGGGGAATATCTGCCGAAATAAAATGCTTGCTTTAATAGCTAACTACATCCTAGATGATAGCTATGCTTTCGCAATAATATTCTTTGTGTGCAACTTTATTATTAAAAGAAATGTTCATGAAGAATTTTGATTTACTCTCAGAGTTACTGTATGCATTACACTTCATTTGAATAATATATGAGAGAGTAATGGGAGAGATACATTTAAACAGAGAAAATTCAGTCTTCCTCCAAAACCTCCCATCTTTCCCTGTATTTGTATTTCACAGAGGACACAGATGTCTTATTATCTGGTTTCTGGAAGTTTTACCTCTCTGTGTACTGTGGGGAGCCATTTCCTGTCTGTAATCTCTGGTAATGAAGTCGCACAGTGTTGCTGAATCTGTCAGAATTGCTGCTGTGAACATTATCTACACCTCATTCTTAATCTTGGTTGCCTCCATCCTATCCAGTTGTCCGTATATGGCATATGCAGACGTATTTACAACATAAAGTGTAAGATAATCTTAGATAATCAACTATATTTCAGAGGCAATGCTTCTAATTCCTTTTTCACATTTCTTACGTTTCTAAATCAATGCCATGTTAATATATTGGGATTCCCTGAGAATATCAAAAGCAAGCTATTAAGAGTTGTTCTCAATCTGAGGCTGTGCTTAATGACAGCAAACAAGAAACCAGTGACTCAGCCTCACCACTCCATCCTATCTAACTCCTTCTTTCTTGCTCATGATTTGCTCGTGCCCTTAGAGGAGCAATTTTCTGCTCCTTTGTTGCTGAATCTCATCCGAGTAAACTGCCATTGTTCCATAACTGACTCCATCTTGGGGAACAAGCTGGCAGCCAGGGGAGGATATTTGCTTGGGCTCCACACCCCAACACCGCGTTCTGTCTCCTTAGCAGGGAAGTCTGCTCTGCTGGTTAGGAACCACTGAGCTCGTTCACACAAACCTCCTTTAATTTCTCTCCCAGCCCACAACACATGGAGGAAATGGGAACTGAGTAAAAAGTTACCTAACCTGAGAATTCACTAAAATACTTTTCTGAGAAAGTCTGTAGTCAAATTTTGGTGTCTTTTATGAGAGAGAGTTGCATCACATTGCCTACATTTGCTTGCCATTCTTTTACTTCTGTATCTGAGAAAAACAGAGGGCTAATCAATGTGTCTTGG
>VXAV01008146.1:64029-103098 GCA_013399715.1 Alectura lathami | reverse complement strand
TCTGCCGAAATAAAATGCTTGCTTTAATAGCTAACTACATCCTAGATGATAGCTATGCTTTCGCAATAATATTCTTTGTGTGCAACTTTATTATTAAAAGAAATGTTCATGAAGAATTTTGATTTACTCTCAGAGTTACTGTATGCATTACACTTCATTTGAATAATATATGAGAGAGTAATGGGAGAGATACATTTAAACAGAGAAAATTCAGTCTTCCTCCAAAACCTCCCATCTTTCCCTGTATTTGTATTTCACAGAGGACACAGATGTCTTATTATCTGGTTTCTGGAAGTTTTACCTCTCTGTGTACTGTGGGGAGCCATTTCCTNGCCCTTAGAGGAGCAATTTTCTGCTCCTTTGTTGCTGAATCTCATCCGAGTAAACTGCCATTGTTCCATAACTGACTCCATCTTGGGGAACAAGCTGGCAGCCAGGGGAGGATATTTGCTTGGGCTCCACACCCCAACACCGCGTTCTGTCTCCTTAGCAGGGAAGTCTGCTCTGCTGGTTAGGAACCACTGAGCTCGTTCACACAAACCTCCTTTAATTTCTCTCCCAGCCCACAACACATGGAGGAAATGGGAACTGAGTAAAAAGTTACCTAACCTGAGAATTCACTAAAATACTTTTCTGAGAAAGTCTGTAGTCAAATTTTGGTGTCTTTTATGAGAGAGAGTTGCATCACATTGCCTACATTTGCTTGCCATTCTTTTACTTCTGTATCTGAGAAAAACAGAGGGCTAATCAATGTGTCTTGGTATGTTTAGAAGCGGAACAGATGTGGTATTCATGCCATTTATTTTGGAGTGTCTGTCAAGAATTCAGAACTTTTATNTAGCAGGGAAGTCTGCTCTGCTGGTTAGGAACCACTGAGCTCGTTCACACAAACCTCCTTTAATTTCTCTCCCAGCCCACAACACATGGAGGAAATGGGAACTGAGTAAAAAGTTACCTAACCTGAGAATTCACTAAAATACTTTTCTGAGAAAGTCTGTAGTCAAATTTTGGTGTCTTTTATGAGAGAGAGTTGCATCACATTGCCTACATTTGCTTGCCATTCTTTTACTTCTGTATCTGAGAAAAACAGAGGGCTAATCAATGTGTCTTGGTATGTTTAGAAGCGGAACAGATGTGGTATTCATGCCATTTATTTTGGAGTATTTCAGTGCAATTCAGAGGATAAGTTAGGAACTTAAGTTCCCTCTCTGCTTAAGTGAGTCTGAAGAGCTGACTAATGCCGAATGGTTATACCAAATGAAGCCTAAAATAGCTGGTATAGTCATCCCCCACAGTTAAAAATCAGTGTGTAACCTATTAGATTTTTTTGAGAATGCTACCAAACTATTGCAATGTTGTTATCTTACAAATATCATTTACTAATTCTAATGACATAAAAGTGAACATTTCTTCTATAAGTTGTTACAATTTACTACCATTAATACCTAGCAACATATCCTTTGAAGATGCCGTGTCAATTATTTACATACAGTTGGTCTTGATAAAGCCATAGATGAAAAGAAAATAAACTCCAGCTGAAATGGGTCTACCACATTTTTCAGACAGAGTAATCCTACTTGTATTGCTTTAGTTGTCAGAACAGGTTAGTTGTAGTTTATTAAAAGAGAAAATAGGAAAGGAAGAAGAAAATCCCTTTTCAGTTAGTTATTAACTGGTTTAATAAAGAATGCAAAATCTGAAATTGTAGAAAACCAAACACGTCAGTAAAACCCATTCCATATCTTGGTCTATGGCAAAATAAGTTCATGCAATATAATTTCATAGGAAGAAATATTTTACTGACGAGAGTGGAATAGTTAGTGCAATTACACTTCCAAATAAAATAAGGACAAAAATTGTCTATAGAAAATGCTGCACTGATCAATATATTTATTGGGAATGTATATGCAAAAGCATTTGAGAGGAATGACTCATTATTCCTATTAATAAGTAATAAAAGAAGAGGAGAGTCCTTAGTGAACAGGTGCAGAAAGCAATTTCATATTTGGCTGTCACAAAGTAATAACAGATAGTAGCTTTCAGAATGGGGATTTAAAATTGCAGTATGAGCTTTTGTTTTCTTGAAGAGATCAAATAAAACCATCTAATAAATTGCTGCAGTTTATTGGTCAGGAACAATAACAACTCACATTTTTATGTTCTATACAATTTGGTGGTAGTATTTGATTCAGTGTCTTGTTCAACAGCATAGTGCATATACAGAAAACCCACAAATAGAGACTGACAAACAGGTGGCATGAATTGATAATTCTGGATACTTTAATCTTCATTTCAGACACTTTATGTATACTGTCAGTAATCCCAGAATTAGACACAAATCACAAATAAGTTAACTTCACATGAGATTAATTTCTACCGGTGGAGGAAAATGGTTTCCAACACTCGTCACCAACTCTAGAGCAACAAAAAATGTAGAAAGATTTTGCAGAATAGGTCATTATACTCACATAATCTCCACAGTACATTTTGATGCGAGTCTTCAAGTTCTGTTGAGATCAAAATAGGGACTTTCCTAAAATAAAGCTATCAGTTCAGTAGACTAAATTGTTGTAGTTAACTCTTATTGAGTTTTGGAGAATTGATGGAAACCATCCAAGCAAACTGATACCCAGTACCTCTGGCTCCAAGGTAACAATGGAGCAGGAATGCTCCTTGGTACTGCACGTCCTCAGGTCTTATAGATTCGCTGTATGCTTAGTCATTAATCATATGTGAACAAATATGGTTGCAGCGTGAGTAAACAGAGTTGTTAGCACACCACCCTCTCTTCTGCTGTGTTGATTTTAAGAATCAGAATTCAGCAGTCACAGAATGAAATGCTCACCTACAGAAAGCGCTTGTGTTAATCATTTACTTTTCAGATTGGGTCTGGTTTAGCTCTTTTTTTTTCGCTTGTGCTGAAATCACACAGTTTGCCACTTTTTCCAATAAATACTTCTACCTGACATGCGTAGAAAGATGCTTTATAGCTGTTACGCATTACCTGGAGTAATGAAGGCAGATCCTTGGGCCTCACTGGAACTGTGCAGGTGGAGATCTCCATTGATGTTTTCATACAAGTTACAATTTGCAAAATCCTGCAAAAGTAATGATCAAAGATTCTGTAACATTGCTCTATTTGAAGAGTTACGCAGAATCTAATACATTTTTCATAGATGCTTTTTTTTTTTTTTCCCTGTTAATGATAACTGTTACTGTACGAAAACATGGAGAAACTAAAAAGTTTCTTCTGAAAGCAGGAATTAAATCTGAGGCACAGAAAGAGTCTGTATGTCCTCTAGTACAACTTGAAGGGAAGGCACACGCTGCCATTGTCGTGATTGGGTTTCAGTATACAGAGCTACTTTTACTGCAGTAGTTGGACAGGAATCGTAGCTCAAAATCAGAATTAAATTAATTCCAGTTTTCTTGGTTTGGTTATTATATCCATCAGATGCTTTGTGGCACTAATTAATAGCTGGATTTTTTTTTTCTTGCAATTTAGAAATTTCTTTTGGAATGAATGAAGAAAATCCTTTATTTCATAGCCCCGGTACCTTAGTAGCTCTTCAATCATTCAGAACTATACCTGGGCTTCTATGCATTCTGCAGTATTGATTTGAACACAAGCTTTTGCATGTCACTGTGCGTTAGACGTGAGGACTACATGTCAGTCCTTACATACAGGTTGAAGAGTTTCATAGAGAAGTGTATGCATGTGAAACACAATCTTCAGAAAGGCACATCTTGGCTTTTTCATTCGGGCTGAGGCAGATCTTTTCCTTTAGTAGAATCATACCAGCTACTTTCTTTAATCTTTCTACCTCCAGTGCTGTACGAGAATGGCTGGGGAACACTGTCCATCATGCAGCTAAGCTAAATGGTCTGTGAAGAATCTGGTCTGGCCGGCTGGGAGACTGCACACGCAAGGTGCTGAAGGTGGTGCCTAGAGTAGGGTCTAGTCTCCTGATGGTACATATTTTAGATAGTGATAAGAATATGAGAACATTTTAAGCCTTTCTTTTTCACACTCTAATTTTACATGCATATCCATGCTGTGATTAAAATGTAATAATATTAATCTTCAGTACAATGCAGAATGGATTAAAGTTACAGGATTACAATGTTTTAGTCTGCTTGTGTGAAAATCTGCAGTGGTCAGGAACTATAAGGCTCAAATAAGTAGACAAAAAAGTGTGGTTGTGTGAAATACTAACACCAGGCGTATAATATGAGGAAAGCAGATTCTGTCTTTATTGAAACATTCCCAGGGAAGCCATGGCAGGGCCTTGAGATAAGGTGTTAACAGGAGAGGGGGCTTCAGCCTCCTTTTTCCAGTGAATGCCCTTTGGCTGTCCTTTCTTCCACCTTCCCTCTAAGGCAAGCGGCAGGGCTTGCAACAGAGAAATGCAAAATGCATTTGTACACATAATGCTCAGCAAAAGTGCTTCAGTGTTTGTGTAGTAGGGTGAACACAGTGAACCTAATCTCACCTTTGCATTCCCTTCAAGAGCCAGCAGTCCGAGGTGTGAATAATTTCTAGGTGAAGAACTAATCCTGTCTTCTGAGAGAAAAACAGGAAGTTGTGTTGCAAGTGGTTTCAGCCATCTCATTTTTAAAAAGTGTTTGGACTACTTGGAGACTTTGCAGAAGAGAGCACAAAGATGATTTATACAGAAGGGCAGAAAACACTGGGTTTGTTTAGTCTGAAGAAAGGAAAAGTGAAGGAGATATTAATGGTTCTAGAAAAAATAAAAGTAGTTGCAAGGGGAAGTGAAAAAATAATTGTGTTCACGGTGGACTGAACACGTGAAAAGCTCTACATTCTCTTTTTCTGTTTCTCCCTCTATACTTAATCTTTGCCAATTATAGGGTGAGAATTTTGTCACTGTTTTGGACAACTGGTTGCTTTCCTTCCTCTATTTCTTGCTAAAACATTGCCATTTCTGTCCCTTCTTAATTTCCTCCTCTCTCACTTCATTACCTGTTCTTCCTTTCTGGAGAGACTTATTTTCTGTGGGAGTGAGGAAAGGTCAGTTCCTCTTCTTCAGGTCTTCTCAGCCACTCTGCTCAGGGCTCTTCCTCAAGCTTCCTTTGTTCTGCTCATTGATGGGTTTATGCTTACAAATTGCAACTGATCATTTCTATGCTGTTCGAAGGGAAACCTTGAATAAAAATGAGATGTAATTAATTTCCAATTAGAGATCCATATACTTCTTTTAAAATAATGATTTCATTAAAATTCAAAGTAAAAATTATTTAATATGAAATTATTCATTTTTCCTGAAAATGAGGCCCTAGCATATCAGCTCTCTATTGATTAAAAACAAAAATGACATTATTAGTTATAAAAGCTTCAGTTGCTGCTCTGGAGTCTCTTCACATAATTGAAATGTGGAAGCTAACAAAGACATTTTTAATGCTGTTTTTGTCCAATATTCCTGCAAAGGCAAGCAGTAATGTGCTAAAAGCATGGGACTTCTAGCTGTATGCTACTGAGTGTTTCTGTGGTGGAAAGGAAGTCAGAATTTAATCTGAGCTGGTGGAATCGCTAGCCCACACCAGGGTAGGGAATGCACCTAGCACATGGCAGAGGTCAAGAAGAAGCTTGGAAAGGTAATCTCTGGCTCTGGTGTAACTGGAGCACTCTTGGGTGTCTGAAAAATGTGGCACTGTGTGCAATAAGAGTCATCTCTGAGGGAGCTTACAAGCATGTGTAGAATCTGACTCATGATGATTAGATGAAGTATATGGTGGTGAGTACCGTCACGCAGCGAGTCACTGTAGGCTCTGTTAAGTCAAACTTAGCTTTCGCAACTCCTAAGTCTGTATTTATATTACAAAAGAACTTATCTGCCTGTCAATTCCTCTTTGGGCTGTCAGGGCCAACTTCTGCCCTCTTTCTGAGAAGAGTTCTGAGCACAGTGTGTGTACACTGGAGGCAGTACCAAGTACAGTGGTGACTTTGGGGCCAGCAAACTGCCTTAGAAGGATGGCTGCCAGCTGCCATTCGCAGAAGCCTGCCTTTGCCTGCAATCATGTAGGTGGAGTGATGGCTTGCCATCTTGCAGCCAATATAATAAAAAATGTCTTGCATAGATTGGACAGCCTATTACACCAATGTTTTGATTTCAAGCTGCAAATTAAAATAAAGGACAAAAAGGAAAGGCAAACAAAAACCTCTAGCAGCAGACTGGGAAGAGTGAGAGTGAGGCTTTCTCCACACTGAACCACAGAGCCTTGCAATGCACATTTTGTGCTGTCCTTTTGTGCCTCCACAGCCATGAAGCAGCTCCAAGTCTCCCACGCTGGGAGCTAGAGCCAACCCACTGCAACTAACTTTTGTGGTGTCACACCCCAGAGAGAGCTGCTGAAAGCAGAGGCCCAGAGTACCTTCCGTCTTTCCAACCTGCCATGCCAATACAGAGACAAGGCCAACAAATGTGTTTAGCTCTTCTTGAAAAGCTGTTCAGCTTTCTGTGGGAAAGCTTTGTTTAGAAGGAGTTAGGCTTTGCACCAGCAGCTTCTTAGGCAGTATCTGTTCTCTGGGGCAGATGCGCTCTCTAGCACCTCTGGTCATACATCCCTGCCAGAGATCTGTTTAGAATGTCATTTCCTTGTCTCCACCTTTCTACTCACTTGTCTGAATTTTCTGCCCACTTAATGTAAGTTTAAGGGATGGGGAAGCAAAACGTGTTTCACAGAGTCGCAGGATGGCTGAGGCTGGCAGGGCCCTCTGGGTCCATCAGGCCCAGCCCCTGCTGCAGCAGGGCCACTCAGAGCAGGGTGCCCAGCCTCATGGCCAGGCGGCTTCTGGAGATCTCCAAGGAGGAGACCCCACAGCCTCTGGGCAGCCTGTGCCAGTGCTCCGTCACGTGCACAGCACAGCAGCGCTGCCTGCTGTTCAGAGGGAACCCGCTGTGTTCCAGCTGGTGCCCACTGCCTCTTGTCCTGTCACTGGCCACCAATGAAAAGACGGGCTCCATCTTCTTTCCACTCTCCCTTCAGGTGTTTCTGTGCATTGATAAGATCTCCCCTGGGCCTCCCCTTCTCCAGGCTTGAACCCTCAATAAACCTTCTCTACAGAAACACCTGTACATGTGTGTTATTTTTAACGCTTTGTGTTAATGAAAGACTCAGCATTTACATACTCATAGCTTGGTAGCAAAATGGAACATAACCTTACATTTCCAGCCAATAAAAACTTTTCATTAAGAACCTATTAAATATGTATAAAAGTATTTCAGCAGAGCTTCTGACACTTTGGAATCGTTGTATTTGAATCACTATGGATGCTTTTTTTTTTAAAGTTTCACAGTTTAAATATATTATTAAAATGAATAATAATAGTTTAACAACGACAGTGGCTAACCTAATACTGCAAGGAAAATTACGTTCTTCCAAAATATTTCTCTCTAACTACCATGGAAAGAATTTTCACCACAATAATACTTCCCAATTATTTGCTTTAAAAAAAAAAAGGAGGCAGTGAAGCATAATTAACAGTGGTAAATTGTAACTTTAATGGCAATGTGCAAATGTCAGTGGGAGGAATATCTGACCTTGGTATTGTTTAGCTACAGACATTTGACTTTCGGTGCTTCTATGTGGGAAGCAGATCGTCTGTGCCAGACAAGCAGCATACATACTTCTTGAATCTGTTATTGCCATGGCAACTGATAATTGGTATTAAGAATTATTTCGCTTACAAACTGAGCTGATTTTTGTCCTTGTTCACATAAGATGTTTTGTTTATGGAAGTTAGTTTAAAATGTTTAATCATGAATAGCAGTAAGCTGTGCAATACAGATGGAGGAAAATGTCATTGTAATTGTTTTTGTGACTTTAAATGCAATACACATTTGTCAAACAAATGCATAGCACTTATATTTCCTCAAAGGTTGAGTATACGATAAAACCATTCTGCTATGCCTGATTTATTACTCATTTATTTTTGAGTTGGCCTTTTTTTTTTTTTTTTTTTGCATTTGCTATTTTATGTCTAATCCCATTTCCCTTGTTTATCTCTGAACTATTGTATTTCCCAAGATTACAGTAAAACGGAGCAAAAGATTAATGAGTGAAAAGACATTTGGATGAGCAAATTAAAAGGCAAGGTCTTTTTCACAGGCACAGTTATTTACAGCTTGCATCTCATACCGAGCTGTATGCTGCATATTTTAGTACTGCTTAGTAAAGTACTCTGAAATTTGGGAAAGTTTTTATCAACTTCAGGCTTTGTTGAGTATGAAGCTTGAAGGATCTTTTGCCTGAGTAAAAACTGTGTGGTTGGTTTCACACTTCCCCTTTCCTACCAACGCCTTGCTACCACCACTTCATGCCTACGGCACCTTATACTCAGTGATTATTTTTAACCTAAGTCACAGATGTTTTTACATAGCCACAGTTCTTCACAGAGCGCTTCCTGTTTACAACATGACTCTCAGAAATGGAGTTTCACTGGCCCACAAGCAATGCATGAGGTCTGAGAGTGGAATTCTCACAATTTTACTTAGACGCCTCAGTGCCTCACACAGAGATTTACAGGCGACGCTTCGTAGGCACAGGGACATTCTAGGGCTCGGGCAGGCCCTGGCTATTGTGTCACTGCACAAGCCCTGACAGTGCATGCATGACAGGCCTGGTGCTCTTGGCTTACTGCATGTTCTGTTTCTAAAAATGCAAGCATTCATGACTTTAGCTTTTTCCTGGAAAAAAACGGTCAGCAGGTAGTTTCACACAATGACTGAAGACTGCTGCCTCTTAACAGCTCGTTTGGGCAAACAGGTTAAGGAAATAGTTTTATGCCATTTGCTCGTTGATTCTTGGGAGAGATGGCAAAGGAATCCCTACAGTGAGGGAAAGTGGCTGCTCTGCCTTAACACAACACTTCCACACTTCCACGTGCAAAGAGAGTTCTCTTGTTGTCGCCCAGGGTGTGGCCTAAGTATTAAAGAGTCCTGTTGTTAGCATCAGGCTGTTGTTAAGTGAGATTGATCAGATGTTACGTGCTGCCAGGAGGGTCCAGGTTCTTGTGTTTGTTGGTCCCCATGCTGTGCCCTGATAATGCTGTCAGGACCTCCTGTTGTTGTTTTCTTCCCATCTCTGTACGCCCTCAGTCATTCTTTACAAGCTCTGCCTTTATCACACCTGCCCCAGATGGGCAGCCCTTGCTTTTTGTTCCCTCCTAAACGTGCATTCAGAGCATCTCAGAATGGTTTGTTACCACTCAGTCATGTTCTGGCTTTCTGTGCATTCTTTGATATGAGGTCAGGTATTCTCAGTTCCCCCCTTGCCAGCCTGTCTGTCTAGGTGGTCTTGGAGAGCTGCAGTGCTCTGTAACTCTGTGAGTAGCTGTGACTATGTAAAGAATATTAGTGATCTGCAGTGGGCCAAGGAAGTCCATAGGACATCTCCCTCTAGTGTCAGTGTTCACTTCTTCATTGGTGCTCTTCTGTAATTTGCAAGTCCTGGACAGGTACTGGAATCTGACGACTTCAGATGTTGTTATAGGTGCTTTTTTTTTTTTTTTTTTTTTTTTTGGCGCCACTTTTTGCTGAACCCTCTATTTGGAATAATTTGTGACTAAGAGAAGAACTCTGCAGGCAGCAAACTCATCAGTAACCTGTCTTGTTTCCAGACACTGTGAGCTGTGTCTAGTGCAAACGGTCTTGTATGGTGGTGGGTTGACTGAGGTGCATCCCATTAAAGCTGTCTCAGGGGAGATAAACTAATGATTGAGCATACATGCCACATATTCTAGTCAGTGTAAACTAGGCTAGCTCTAATTTGCTTCTGAGTGAGAGGGCTTATTAACTCAGGCTGAACACAGTGCTAGCAACTCTGTCCAAATAGTTTAGTAAATAGAGCTGTGCTTTGAGGCTTAAGAAGCCCTCAGAAGGATCCATATAAAAAAAGGCATCACACTTGCTTCTTTCACCCTTAAAATGTATGAAAGTGCTTTCTTTTAACTTTGCCCTAGGAGTTTTTCTCTTAGCAATTTCCCTCTAGCCATTTCTCTTTGTTAGCTCAGAAGGCTAAAGTAATTAGCATTTATAAGAAAAAACTCATCTTTAAATATGTTCACCATAGGAAGAAAATATTTGTATCAACAAAGACAGATCTCTGCTGACTGAGGAAAACTGGCTGTAGTCCAACGCTCTGAACTATTTCTTTATTTTGATGTTTTTCATGAATGTTAGGTGGTTCAGAGCATGGTTGGGCTGGGAGAACTGGGAGATTTTGTGGAGAGAGCTAATTTATGCCTGAGGAAAATGTAAACTTACAGAACATAGTGGATCTGTGACATGTTAAGGAAGTTATGCAGAGGAGTGGTGGAAATACTGGTAAGCGAGTGAGTGGAAATGAGCCCTCCTAGGAGCTGTTTCCATATATGGCAGCAAGACTGTCATGAATACAGCTTAAAACATTCTCTTGGATGTTTTGTAAAGTGTTCAGAAATGCTGAGTTTTATTAATTTCAAAAAAAACCACCCAGTTTTGCTGGAGAGCAGAGAAAAAAACAGTATTCCTTAGAGGCAGCACACACAGAAAGGAAAAAAAAAATTGGAAGATGTCATAAACAACATTATTACCCCAACAGCAAGGTTCCTAAAGCCTAAAATATTATTGCAACATGAAAACAAAGGAGTTACCAAGTTTCTTGGCCACCAATATGTGTAGATGGAAGCTGTGTTTCATAGAATTCTTGGTACCATGGTGCTACAGTTTAAAAATGACGTGATTCTCTGGAAATACAGTTACATAAGGATGAACTCCCAGTTCCCATTAACACAGTATTTTATTTAATGACTAACTTCATTAGTTTCATGGCAGAAAAATTGTATAGACATGGAATTTATCTGATAACGCGTATAAAGAACAAGTGGTTGCAGACCACCGGTTTACGCCGACACCTGTACAACATGTGAGGACCACCTGGTTTCTGGCACGCTGAGCTGTCCTTTAGAGTGCCACTTCCAATCTGCAGGCACTTTACCTTGCCAAGGGTGGAACATGTCACCACTGCTGCTCCTAGTGATAATGGATGTTGCTCACCTCAGAAGCAAGCTCTCAGGAGGAAGCAAAGGAGCTGTGGATGCGTTTGTGGGGCAGATTGATCTGGAAAGCATTGCTTCTTTGTGAGGAACTCTTCTGTTGCAAAGACTTGCTTGCATCCATTAGCACGTCTTTCACCATAAAGACTGAGAAATACAATTAGCAAATTGTTTACTGCAGAGCTGCTGCTGCTGTGACTAAAGCATTATTGATAGAGTCAATCAACTTTGGTGTGAATTGCTTTCCAAAGATGAGTTTAATGAAGGTTTGATAGGATGCTGTAACTTAGTGTTGATTAGGTGCAATGTAAGGGTCAATATTATTGTTTCACTGTCAAATTACTTTTCATAACGGTGACATTACATTTTGCCGACATTATTCCAGGCAGTTAAGCCTGTTCTCACCACTTTCAATCCTGCACAGTTCCACTGGTCTTAAAGCCTAGAAGCTGCTTGATGCTAAGCACTGTTGAAATTCCATTTATTTGGATGCCTGGACCTATGGAAGGAATAATAATAACTTCCATAGTTAAGGTAGAACAATTTTCTGCTTGGGAGTGATCTCAAAAGGGCATAAGTGAAATGTGATGAGAATTGGTGTGCAGCAGAAGAAAGAGTAAAGTTAATGCTGCGTTTTTAATAACCTAGCTCCAGTTGTCTGGTTTTGAAATTCTTTGACAGTGCTGATAGTCACAACTCATGCATAAACAGGAGTTGATTTTATCTGGCTAGTGGGTTTGTGTGTGTGTGTATGTATGTTCTCTTTGTTGCCCTAGTAACTGGAATAAGGCTGACACTAGCATATGCACTTTTGTCTGAAAAATATATAAATAATATTTATATATACAGTGCCGCAGGAGGAAAGCTTAGAGATATAGCCAATAACATAATTATAACTTTCCACAGTTATTCATAAAAAGTAAGAGCCATCTTAAACGCCCACAGTGCTGAGAACATGGCTCTTTTCTGTGGTAATTTGAGGTTAGGATTTCCGTATTTTGGTCATGATTTTCAGTGTTGTGAGAAAGAATGGATAAAACCACAGACCGGACTTTGGGATGCCTGTGTCATGCTCCTAGAGAGGCATGTAACGGGCTGCAGCCCCATGGGGAAGTCAACTCTGTGTGCCTCTGTCTTCCCTCTCTAAGTGGGGATAATGATACCTTTTTATAAAGGTACTTAGATGCTGTTCATGAGAAGCATTAAGTAGGAAGCCATACAGGCATATGGCTTTATCAGGTGTGCAGTTTATAATTGTGTGAATATAAATAACTTGCAATGCAGGGGGAAGGAAAGAATACATTAGGCTGAAAATAAACAGTATGAGCTCTATTTCCAGCGTCTCCATGGCAAGGAAGATATGAGTTATGTTTATTTTACTGTTGAGAGGCAAATGAAAATACTATTTATGATAGATCTTATCTCCATATTCAAAGATCACCATTAATTTCCACTCAAATTCAAAGTTTAGGTAGCCTCCAGTCCACAAAATTTGTGTGCCTCCAAACACAATTTTGATTGTCCTCTGTTTAAGAATCTTACTTTTGAGCCTAAGAGTGTATATACTCATTATGGATTTTTCATCGTGTAGAAACTTGTACAACTTTGATTACACTTGCTTTGAATTCTTTCCAAGCTCATTACATTTACAAGAATGACTTGTTTTGTTCCTGCAGTATTTAGGAATTCAAGTGCCATACAGTAGCCATTCCTGCATGATGCTGGCAAAGCCCTTTGTCAGATCCTTTCTACTACATCTATATTTTATGATGATTCCTTTACAATTATTCTCTTGTATCCCTTCTAAAAGTTTTTTTTTTTTTTTTTTTAAATGCATTAATCTTTTTGTTGGAAACCTACCCAGTAGCACCATCTCAGCCATTTGCTGATGTGCAAAATTTTTAATTAATGTTCCCACCAGTAAGCTCAGTAACATTCAGTCCAATTTCCATAAAATCTTTGTCATTAAAACACTAGTCAGTTTTTCTCTGTTCTACTTTTTTCTTCTTTCAGTTGCTCACTGCTTCAAAATGTTGTGCATTTATGCATCACGTAAACATTGCAGCCTACTTTTTGCCATTTGCCTATAGACTATAGTCTATTTTTTTCTCATTCAGTATCCATGCCCTGACTGACTGAAACTTTGACAGAATAGGCTATAATTGGAATACAGCTTTGTGTATACACTCATTGATAGCTGTTTGTCTTTGAACCTTAACTACCCAAAATTTTATTATGGATATTTCCATGTTTCCCTGGCCCTACCAAATGCAAGAGTCAGACATGAACTTCCTTTGTCACGACAATAAAGCCACTGGCTTTATTTATTTAATCTACTGCAGTACTCCAAACAGAAGCATCCAGAAACATGCAGCTAATACAAATATTGATAGATTTAAAAATAAACAAGCAAACAGAAAACACAATCTCATGCTCATTTCGATTTTGGCTATTTCTCTAACATGTGAAAAGAATGAGATTTTGTGCTAGGTGAGGGCTTTGAATGGGTGACATTGCTGTTTGGGTGCCTGCCTTAGCTGAAGGTGGCAGCAGGAACACAGCACAGCAGGTAAGATAGCAGTGAAAGTCATTGGGAAGAAAGAAGACACTGCGAGGAGAAAATACGGCGTGGGCAATTAAATTTCAATTCATACTTATGTGATAACTGAAAAATAACTAGATAGTACATCCTAAAGTCAATGCAGTGCATGTACAAATGGATTAATTTTTTGTCTTGCTGAGGCAGCACTTCAGTCATCGTTTTATATTGTGGAATATTTTTAGATACTGCTTGGGGAATCCTGTAAATTGTTAATTCTGGCAAAGAAGGATTTGAGGACATCACGAACATTAATAATCTCATGGGTAAACTAATAGAAAAATGATGATCTTAATATTAAGGATTTGCATTTAATCTTTACCTACCAGCACCGTGGATTTGATCTTCTAATGCGTGTGTTAAGCACCGTGGCTCCTTGTGACTCCTCAGCCAATGAGCTGATGGGTATACCAAAATCTCTGAAGATGTTAGGAGTTTGTAACACAAGCTGCTGACTGAAAATCAGTTTTGTTGGTGTCCTTTCATAGAGGATCCATCAACTTTTGTCTAAGTCAGATTTCAAAATTGCTGACTCTTCTGCTGCTTTCTTGATTCAGTTTAACATCTGTTTGCATGATTCTGGCTCATGATATGTATTTCCTGTCAGCAAGCTCAGGTTTCTACACTGCTCAGCAGAGAACGACTTTGCTTCCTTTTATGCAAGGCTACAGATAGGAATTAGAGATGACATTCCTGTCATCAACCTGAAGCCAGGTTATTAGAAAAAAAAGTGCTATCTCAATAGTCAGTGTTCTTTCAGTAAGGATGCACAAATTTTGCCTAGAACCACTCCTAACTTGCCCTGGTTGCAGAAATACCTGGGTTTATTAACGCCAGTAAGCGCAGTCAATTCTCTGAAGGTTAACGCAGCATTGTCTGGGGTTCATGTGAGCTCTCCCTCCCTCTCTCTCTTGCTAGAAGAGGACTTTCTCTAAAACTTGAACTAAGTGTTTCTTTCCTTCAGCCAGGAATGCTCCATCAGGGCTCCCCTTTGGACTGGTGTGTTTGGGCACCTCCAGCTGATGCAAGAAAGCTCTGTGAGAGGGATAGGTAGATACAGCTTAGAAGTGCATAGAGCAGCCTGAGTCAAGGTAATGCGACCACATGTTAGAAGAGCTAGGCCTTGAATTTGGCAGCTGCACACCTGGTGGGGAGGTGGTGGGGAGACTGCAGCAGGGCTAGCAGAAGAGGGGTTACAGCAGGGACCATTGTAAAGCCTCAGTTTAGTTGGGATGTGGGATGCTACAACAGTAGTCCAGTATATCTAAAGCTGTTTGAGGATCAGTGTTTATTCTATTAATCAGATCACTGGAACAGGTTGCCCAGAGAGGTGGTGGATGCCCCATCCCTGGAGACCTTCAAGGCCAGGCTGGACAGGGCTCTGAGCAACCTGATCCAGCTGTAGGTGTCCCTGTTCACTGCAGGGGGGCTGGACTGGATGGCCTTTAAAGGCCCCTTCCAACTCGGATGATTCTATGATTCTATCACTGAGAGTAAATTATGTTATTAGGCAAGATTTAACCATGAAATAGAGATTTTATTTTATCCTGTTCCTATAAGGATGAAAATGTTTCCAGGATGAAAATGGGTTTGGCAGGAGAGCACATACAACGTATTTTATAATATACAGAGAGTGCCAAAAAATGGACACACATTTTAAGAAAGGAGAAAATTGTATTAAAATTGTAATACTCAATATATACCGATAACAAAAGATGAATACAAGTCACGTTTGACTTCTGCAATTACAAGAGGTGCTCAGAGTGGTTACCATCAGTGTCCAGGCACTTCTGGTTATGGCAAACTACTGCTTGGGCAATGTTGACCAAAGTGCCCACTTGTATCGCTGTGCATGCTGTTTGCCATAATCAGAAGTGTCTGAATGATGATATACTAGTATTACAATTTTAACAGTTTTTCTTTTCTTAAAATGTGTATACATCTTTTTGGCACCCTCTGTATTTTTCACACAGGGTGTCCTTTAGTCACTTCAGTGTTTCCAGGAGCATAGCAATTTAAATGTGCTGTTGTATCCCAAGTCTGACACTGCGCGTGAAATTCTCCTCTTCCTCCCTGCTTCCATTGCCAAAGCACTTCCTGCTGATCCTCTGCTCCCTTTACCTGGCAGAGTGTGAGAAGTGCGGAGAAAACACAGCTTTGTGAATTCTGGGATTTACTGGTAGGTCTGGAAAACATCAGCTGTCTTCCCAGTCCTGTTGACTCCTCCAAGGACCAGGCAATGGGAAATCGCAGGATAACAAGCGTTTACTATTCACTCGTTAGTTCCTCTCCTCCCCCTGAAATCTTAATAAACTCTTTTGTTTTGTCTCAATTAGCACACATATTTCAATTTGCCTGCCTTCTTCTGTCATGACTCTCAGAAGATACAAGAGTAAAACTTCATAATCACCTTATTAGACTCACTTACTCTTCTGCAAGCTTCTTAAAAAGACAAATATGCTACCACACATGACTAAACAGGGGAAGACAGTGTTCATATTATTAATCTTACTGGGGTCCCTTCTGAGGACCCTGTCACAGTAACAAATGCTCATTATTGGAAATCTAGCAATGCTTTCTGCCTCACTCAGATTGCTTGCAGCCGGGATCTTCTTACTGTCTGGGGACAGATCAAGATCTGAGAGCCATGGCACTATTTTAAAGGAGCATCTAAGCAAGATTAGACCAGTTCCGGTTGCAGCGAGTTGCTCAGTGCCTTTTCTGGCTGAGGACGACCACCCTGCACAGTCAGCAGTGTTGATAGCTCACGCTTTCTGACACAAGATCACTCAGCTGCTGCACTGTGAGCATCATGCACATCTCTCCTATCAGCCTACGATTTTTCATCTGCTACCAGTTGTCTGAGGAGTGCGGTACAAACCCAGTACAAACAGTCAGCACTGTATCGTGGGTGCAGAAACAGCATGGCACAGAGTGATATTTTAGTTCTTTCTCAAAGGGCTCGTAGTTGTGAGGGTACTGACACCCTGACCATTTAAAAACAGAAGCTAGCATGCTACAGTTCAGGAGAATTTGATATGTTGTCAGACCCTAGAAAAATACAACACTGTAATACACCCAAACATTTTTTGTGATGTACTACTTTGTTGGGAAGGTAAATTCCTCTTAAGTTGTACCAAATGCAGTAGTTAAGAAGGAAGCATGTTTAACACTGCCTTCCTACAGTTTTACTTCCATTTTTTAATTGTTCTGAAGAATTATTTTCAACTCTTGCCAACCTGATTCTGATGAATATGGATTAGCTTAAATTGGCTTAGCTGCAGGAAGGGTACAACTTTGCTGGCTTTGGAGCTTCAGAACCACTGGAAAACTAAACACCCACGTAGGACATACTTGCAGATCAGCAGCTTCCAAACTGGTGCAGTTAAGTGTAGAAACACATGCTGTATTGCGTGAGTTCAACCAATTGCTAAAAATGCAGGGTTTGGTTCTGCTGTTAATGTTGTTAATCTCTGTTAAAGCTGCTGTGAAAGTCTGCCTAATTTTTTAAAGCAGCCTATACTGTGCATGACGTTAAACTGCTTTTGTAATCATTTGTACTTTGTGATGATCTGGGCAGTGCTTTAAAAGAAAATGATCCATCAGCCTAATTATTAGGTAATTACACATATTTTACTGGCTAATTTCCAGTAGTGCATTGTTTTTTTTATTCTTTTTTTGTTTGTTTGTTTTTTTCCTCTGGTAATGCTTATGAATTCAAAAAAGGCAAAGGGAAGTTGCTGAATTCTTGAAGGACATCCCACTTCCTTTTAGGATAGGAAGAGAAAACTGTAGGCAACTGAACCGAATGTTTAACTTTTTATCTTTAGGGGAAATGACAAGCTTGTAGCTTAATGCCCATGACTTAGTCCCTGCCTACAGCTACATGCTCTGTGGATTTCCAGCACTGAAAAGAAGGGAGGGGGAACAAATGAAGAACATTCCAGAAAAATGTCTTGGCAGATAATCTTCTTTTTTTTTTTTTTTTTTTTTCTCCTCTCCACATCTGGGGTATTTCCAACTATTATTTCTTTAGTTACATAGGTACAATTGGTAGGGAAGGAAATGAAACATCCAGCAGAGGAAGCGTCTGTCCTTGGTAAGGCAGAGATTCCAGGAGATTTCAGGGGAATAATTCCAGAATCAGATCATCAGCCAGCACTCGGACAGAACGAAACTCACAGCACAGAATGTGCTCCTCTCTGCGATGTTTTATTTATCTATTTATTATTTTTTTAATGTATCTGCACTTTGTGGTTAGGCTGGGGAGGAAAATCCACAGGGACAACATACTGTGTAATATGCATAAACATTTCAGATGGTGTGTGCAGATGAAGCATAGCAATGGATTTCAGTATCTACCATACATATGCTCACTTGCCATATGGGGGTATGCCTCTGGAACACTTGCCTGATAAGCTAAGCCATAGTTCTAGACATTAATGTCTTAAAATTTTGAAGTCAGCACAGTTCAAAATATGGATATAATAATAAAAAAATAAATCCTGTTCTCTCTTTTTTTTTTTTTCCTTTTTTTTTTTTTTTTCCTGCTCTTCCTGTATCTGGTTCCCAAGCAAATTATTCTTGAAATCCATGTTATTGTGAGGTCAGATATCAAGTAAATTTGATGGTGTACTAGTGACCTTTGTTTCCATGATTTCAGAACTAAAATGCTTGAAATGTGGTTCTGAAATCTCAATTTCATTCTAATTAAGTGTCCTGATTTTTGAAGCTGCTACTTGCTAGCATCTGTCTTCAAATCTTGGCATTGCCATCTATACAAGTAGAGATGAGCCACTCTTCTTTTTGAAACATGGCTACCAATGATTAATTACTTGTTTAAAACAAACAAACAACAACAACAGAAAAACAGATACAAAGCCCCTTAAAGCTGCAAAAAAGTGAAGTTTTGACACAGTTGCTAGCAGGTTTTGAAGCTTAAAATACAAATAAGCAAAGGAAGGAGATAGCAAGCAGTCATTCTGATGGCACAGGCTTTTGTTTTCCATCCCAAGTACAGAATTTGAGCTGAACTTTTTATAGACAGAAATATCTTGCAAGTATGATGAGATGCCATTGAGCTAAGAATCTAACAATAAATAATCGTAAGTAGCTAAAATGTTAAGTGTGTCAAGTGGGGTTGCTATAGATAATACTAGGTAGAAATTGTCTCTCTTCTGAGCAGGAATGAAGAGGTGACACAATCTTCAGATGCCTTTTAGTAATCAGGAGTTAGAAGAAAGAAGTCAACAAATACAGAACCAAGTGGGTATGGGGGGTTACTGTAGCTCCTCACAAGCTGCATGTAAAACTCTGTTGAGTGATGAGGTGTGCATCCCAAAAGGCAGAAAAATACAGTGTCACTGTTTTAGTTTGGAAGAATTTTCTGCATGTAGATTGGAGGAACTACAAAATAATGGGAGCTTTCAAACTGGTAGAAAGTATTTAAAAAGAATGCAATCAAGAGAATTGAGGTCCTCTGTTACTGGTTTATTAAATTAACAGCAACTCCTTTTATCTTGGTCTAAACAGCAGACCAAAAGCTGTTTTATTGAAGTAAGCACTTACAGAACTGCACCTATCACTTCTTCAGGAATGAATTGAGTTACTCAGTTTCATATAATTCTTTAAATTTTGGTTTGCATGTATAGTATATGCACCTACAATTCCCAAATCAATACCTTACATGAATTTCTCATATTTACATTATATACTACCTGCCCCATATCTTAGACTGGTTGCTCCTTTCTTTGGTCTTGCATTACAGTTTTCCTGGGTTCAGTATGAAATGCTGTCAATCCCCAGCACAGATCAGGTATTCAGCAGCACCAGTTCTGTGTCCTCAGTATCTGGTCTTAGTATGAAAATGGAGAAGAGAACGGACCTCTAAAGAGGTGATGCTGCAAGGCCCTGACTTTTTCTTGGCAAAGCAAACAAAATGTAAGGGCACATTTTTTCTCCTTGAAACTTCCAGAGAAAAAGGTGAAAAGCAGTTGCTTTTCAAAAAAACTTGTATTTTAAGTGCTGTGATTTAGGACAGACAGCAAAGTAATCATGTTCTAACCACATAAAACCCACCTCTCTACAAATATTGATGAAGAGGGTGCCACTTAGGAATAAGTGAGTGAAAACTGCTCAAAGTACTTCCGTTTGTTTTAATCAAGTGCATTACTGAAAGCAACATCATTTTAAAAGAAATTTTGTGTTAGAAGCTGTCCGCATTGGAATTATAAATGATTTTTCTTTTATTTGTGTTGTCACTTATGTTCTTATAACTTGATTCTTCAAGTTGAAATTCTTCATTTCTTACTGCAGTTTTGGAATGTGGCAGGTGAATTTAGACCCATTTTTATTTACCACAACAACTTTTGAAATAAGCAGAAATCAATGTTTCTGAATAATTGCTAGTGCAGCTCCAAACTGGTTTTAAGATTGCTGTTAAATATTCAGAGAGGAAGGGAGGATGTTGTCTTAGCCCAGGTGCATTTAGAGGTATGATGGTTGCTGCTGGCAGGTCTAACTCTCATCTATACCGCTGAGTAAAGTGTGACTGTCTAGCTTAAAACAGAATTTCTTGTTTCACTGTCAAACAAAGCCTCTCGTTTCTCTCCCTATATGCTCTTAGAGGGAAAACCATGTTTACACTTTGCAAGATCCTGTTAATTTCCATGACAACTACCTTCGAAGTTCAATGTACAGGATCAGTATTTCTTACAGCGTCAAGCAAAACAAGAACAGATAGTCAATTTATTTATTTATTTATTTATTTATTTATTTTAATTGATGTAAAGATGAGTAGCTTTAAAGATTTTTATAAACAAGGATTCGGTTTTGACCATGACTTAAAGAGCACTGTCTGACCAATTGTGTGTGTAAGACGGTTTCTGAGACTCCAACAGCGGCCCACAGATGTAGAAATACGGCAAGAGTACAGCAGGTTTCTTCTTGGCAATTTTTTTTTTTTCCTGCTGTTTTTTGAATTCAACCATTATGGCTCAATTTAAAAAAAAAATTAAAAGGAAAGAGAAGAAAAAAATAAGTATAAATATGTCTATGCAGGTAGTTTGTGCATCCAGTTCTCTGTGGAAACATGCATATTTCAGTACTGGGTGGTTTTGGTAACGTTAGGTCTGGCAGGGGCAGTGTGGGTTCCAAGAAAGAGCCATGGGGCTGTGGGTCAAGAGGGACATGAGGAGACTCTTGTGGAGGACATCAAAGAGGTTTGTGGGCATTCTCAGGGGCTGTGGAAGAACACGAGTGGATGTCCACTGCCACGTGGGGATGCTCGCATCTCCCTGGCAGCTGCTGAGGAGGGGAGCAGCCTTCCATAAGAAAGGGGCCAGGAGTATGGGGGCCCTGGTGCTGCCAGAATGCCTGGGCTGAGGCAGCAGCTCCTGCTGCTTTAGGAGGCTGTTTCCCAAAATTGTAACTCTTTGGCTGTACAGAAGTGCATGGAACTCCAGCAGCCAATCCCTATTTCCTTTGTTATAGATGAACAGCAAGTCAGCCGTGTCTTGGGTTTGTTCTGGCTGGCGAAAGATGTCTGTGGAAACATAGATCTCCATTCTTTGATCTGATCTGTGTCAGCGAGCAGTAGTAGTTGGGTGATTATGGCTACTTTTGCATGTCATTATTTACTGAGAGCCAAAACAGAAAATCTCTGAGAGAGATCTTGGTTGTGAGCATATAGTCCAGAATCATGCAGTAATAAAAACAGATGAAACAATGTTGCTGTATATATAGGGTTGTTTTCTTTTAAAAAAAATAACTTTCTGTTGCTGTGTATTATTCAGTGCAATATATTAGCTTAATAAGAGACTCAGTAGACAATGATGGATTTTAAACAATGTATATGATGTCCCCAGGATCTAAATAGCTGAGTAAGGAGTAAAAATGTTTTTTTTTGTTAGCTGAATGAGTTTACAGTTGGGCCTGTATCTATTTGCTGCGTGATCGAGCTGAGACAAAGACTAGAATGAGAACAAAACCATCCTGTGTGCTGTGCTCCACAGCAAACACAGCCGTGATGCTCATAAAAGGTACCAAGACCTGATTTATCCAATAGAGATGGATTCTACGCTTGCACAGTTCCTGTACTGTTACACTGTATTGGAAAGCCGTGAAGACTAATCACTAACAAAAAAGTGTGTATTTAATAGGAGAAAATGACAAACCTCTTGGCATAATCTTTGCCTACATCACTGCAGGGGTGGCTAGCGGTTGCACCTGTGTAAATATAGGGATTTGTTGTACGCAAACAGGAGAGAGAAGGTTTACTTGTACAGCATCTCCAAAACACTTGGAACATACTGAATGTCTGTGAAAATCAGTCTTTTCTGTCCAGTTACTTATCCTACATAGACTGTAGTAACAAAACTAAGGTGCTGTTAACTCCTTCTTACTTAATTATTTGGCATTAATTAACTTGCATGTTTCATTGGTTATTCTGTGATCTGTAAAATGATGACATTGGCATTTTCTGTAGGTACTACACGATGTGTTTCGCATTTCAGTATCAGTTTATTACTGATGTTTACAGCTACTGATTTGCTGCAGTTCTACTCTGTTACTGTCTGCAGGAGCTCCGCAGGTATACAATAAAGCCTGTAACCAGGGAAGTGTTGTTGGGCTTAGGCATATCGATGTTATGCATGGCTTTTTCTTCCTAGCCGTTAGATACTTGCACTCTGTTGGACTGACTCTTGTCCGCCTAGCCGCGCGAGCCCACACGCTGGTGCTGTGTATGGTCATTGTTCATTCCCCAGGAGCTGAGGGGGAGGATGGTGGCAGCAGCACAGCCTCAGCTGCTTGTGTCGGAGTGGAAGATGCACCTTTGCAGGAGAAGTGCTGTAGAGGCCAAGTACATTTTCTCCTCGGAAGGTGGAGAGAAAGTATTTCAAGTATATGTGGAGTCCTGTGACAGACTGAAACTGAAATGCATCATCTCCCCTGGTAACTAAAAATACAATGTAACTTTGATTTGTTTTCAGTGTTTTGATGTTATGGGCACCTCTTATGACCTGACCCTGGGCCAGAGGTGAGAGTTCAGAGCATTAAGCATCTGACCTAAAGCCTATCGAAGTCAGAGGTCAACTGCCGGCAGTGCTCGTCTTGTCCCCAGTGACCCAGGAAGACCTCGTGATCAGATCCCTGCATCCCTTGAACTGACTCAGGCCTATTATGTACCTCCCAGAAGTTTTTCTTTAATTTTCACTGATTCTGTTTCCTGATACTGACCTTCAATTGTTCTGTTTGTTCAAAACCTAATTTAGTGTGTTTAAGTAATAATGAGTGAGGCCCTGGGCAATTTCTGGGGATTAATGACTGATTGAGAGAGTTGATGGCCTGAGGCAAGACTTAGGGCCATTAACTTTATCCAAAGAAAATTTCTCAGGAAATGTTTTAGACTGAAGTTGTTGTTGCTTGGCACTCAGCAGCTGTGCCTGAATTGAGGGAGGGTCACTCTATGGAGAAAGAAATTACCTATAAAGTCTGGATTGGCTTATTAAAAAGTACTATTACAATTTGTTTTATGGAGGCTCTAAAAGGCCTTGGCTAAAAGGGCGGTAAGGGAGGAAAATGGAAAAGTTTGTTCAGCAATAGCATAGAATAGTTCAGTTGGAAGGGACCTTCAAGGATCACCAAGTCCAACTACCTGGCTGCTTCAGGGCAAAACAAAAGTTAAGGCATGTTGCCAAGGGCATTGTCCAAATGCCCCTTGAACACTGTCAGGCTTGGGGCATCAACCACCTCTCTAAAGGGTTTGACCACCCTCGCAGTAAAGGAATTGCTCCTAATGTTCCCCAGCAGCTCTGTGCTGTTCCCCTCCTGCCAGGCACCTCCCTCTGTTTCCCCTCCCCAGGAGCTGCAGGAAGCAGCGGTGTCGCCTCTCGGCCGCCTCTTCTCCAGGCTGGGCAACACAGGTGTCCCAGCCTCTACTCACAGCACATGTTCTCCAGCCCTGCTACAGCTTGGTGCCCCTAACAATGTGCTGCACAAAGGCAAGAGAGTGGACAGCTTCTCTCCAGATTCTTTTAGTACCTTAAAAAAATGGGAATATATTGCAGAGCTTCATAAAGCAGGTGGTTCAAGTGTCACTTATTGCCTTGAATGTTGCACAATTCAACAGTAGTCCAGAATGGATCTTTAAATCCAGAGTTATTCCTGATGGTCTGACAGAACCTTAACCAATATAAAGATTGTATTATAAGCACAATAACCTCCTTTATATTGGTGTGATACTAGCTTCTGAAGTCTTTAGCAGATTTTAAAATCTGGCCTTAAAGTGCATTGTTGCTTGTTGAAGCTAAAGAAGTGCATGTCAAACTTGAATTAGTGGTTATGGTTTTATTTTAGCTGGTTTTCATTGTCAATGTTGGCATTTTATTTTTGAAACGTGTATTCACGGTGGGTTTCCTTTTGGGACAAATTGCTGTACTTCATAGTTTGTCATAGAAACAAATACTAAAGGCCTCTGTCAAGTGAAGAGCATTTCCAACACTTCTGTGTACAAGGAGAGTTTGTAGCTGATGCTATCTGTTCTCATTTCTCTCATTCAATGAATTCAATGTGCTAGGTTTTCCATCTATGAAACCCATTTCTTGTGAACTGGGATAACAGCTCTGGCTACACAACATTTTAAAAAAGTAAGTGGACATGAGGATTTAGTTAGAACTAGAATGGAGCATACATACATTTTGATTTGATTTTCATTTTTCCCCTTCTCTCTGATTATATTTCTGAGATGATTTGAAACAGGAAACATGAAGAAAAGATCTCTCATATGAAAACACTGTAAATATCTTTACCAGACGAGGGATTTTATGCCTATATGTGCAACTACAGCGTTGTACCCATGGAACTCAGGTGAACACAGATCTCTGACCTGTTTGGTGCTTGTCCAAACCAAAGCTGAATCAGACAGCTTTTACCAAGTATTGGAGAACCATCAAAGTTCCAGTTATTGGCAGTCTTTTCCCCTCGTTAAGTTAATGCATACTTAGGTAAATGGAAGAATGTTTTACACCAATGTTTTGAGTTTTCTACTCAATTTCAACTAATTTTCAGCAATCTCGTAATTTCAAACTTTGAAATGCAGCATCAGCATTTTCAGTGACACTTTTGCTAGTTGAAGAAGACAATTTACTGAATATGAAGCTTATGAAAGACTTTTTCCCCTAGCAGCACAGACTTTGCTGAGAGAATTATAAATGCTTCTTCCCATATTATTTTGAGAGTCCTAAAACAGTGATATATGTAAATAGCAGACAACAGAGAGCTTCTCCTCACACCATGTGAGTACTTTTTAGAGCTAAATCATTGCAGCAAACTGAAAGAGTAGATGAAAAATCTCTGGGAGGTGATTCAGTGATGCTAGATTCATCTTTAGTTTTGAATCAAACAATGTTTTGAGGAACCTCTTTAAGTAGGGAAGCTCCTATTAGTTTCTCAGTGTAAGACTTCTGCAATATTTGCTGGCTCAATCTACCTCTCACTGACCATGCACAGAGGATGAGGGACATTTGGTGATGTTTGTCTCTTGTGTTTCTTTGTTAGTTTCAGTCATTGTAACACATGTCACATCAAGCTGCCAGATATTTTTCCATGTGGAATCCACTGAAAAGCAAACAAATCCAAGCATCACCTGCATGTATTTTGGTGTCCACATGAAACACAAGGAAAGCTGATAATCTTTAGCTAAAATCTTACTATGATCAACAAGTTGAGATTTGAGAGCCTTGCTGCCTTTCTGCCTGATACACCTGATTATTCTGGTTTATATTCTTATATTTTCTCCTAAAAGTTTTGGAGTCTTGTTTTCCTTTCTTACCACTTTGGTAACTGCAGATTTGACTCTGCAGGTCCCTCTGTAAGCACTGAGCTGTGAAAGCTCTGCTCCTGCTGGGATGCAGAATGGAGTTGGGTATCTATGTTTTGCAGAGGTCATGCTTACTATCACTTTGCAGATGTTGGATGAAGATATATCCGTATCTCTTGAGAGATACCATTTTCTAATTTCACTGTTTCTCAGACTATTCTCATGAGGAACTAAGCCTATATTGTCATTTTATCTGCCTAACAGCATGCAACTTAATGAGTTTTGCCCGTTTTGCTTGAGGAGAAAGTTTCTTTTGTTGGTTGCATTTACTCCAGGTGATGGCAGTAAAGGACCTTTGCTCTCTCAGCATATGACATGAAGTGCAGAAAGCTTTCAGACTCCTACTTCCCCTCCAGAGGAAAAGACTCCCTTCTACCATTCATTTTCCTTCCTTACAGCTCATTATGGCATCCATCATGAGATGGAAAAACAATATGGCTTGAATTGCAGTTTTTTTTTTTCTTTTTTTTCATTCTTAATAAATAATAAATATGGTGTATATTTTTCATTTGCCTCTGTATGGGCCTCTCACACTATGTGTTCTGATGTAACCTTTTCATATATTTCATACAGTGCAAGTTGCAGAGTTTGTGTTTGGACTTAAGATGTTTAAAACTGCCCCTGGAAGTTTAGCATAGATTGTGTGTTGAGGGACAGAGGGTGTCTCAACAAAGCTGTTTGTCTGGGACTTGTCACTCAGGCAGATGGTAACATAGAAATGGTAAGTCAAAAACAGTTTCAAAATGAAAAGCCTTGCTGTGAGCCTGGAGCGTACCTGCTGGAACTGGAAAAAATCAGCCATTCACAAATAATGTTTTATTGATGGTCTAAAGGAAAGGAGGAAAAAAAATCCAGACCAGAAAACCCTTACAAATGAATTCAGTGTAACCTTGAAACTTCCTTTCTTAAGCCTGTATTTAATGAGCATAGGGCAGGATAGAAGAGAGTCTGGCTTTGCTGTTCTCAAATAAGGCACAGTGATGCCTGTTAACAGAGGATGTGTTTCACTTGTAGTTTTGATTAGGCTGCATAGTGCATCAATGAGGGAGAACAAGCCCAATGTTTTCCTCGCGGCAAAAAGAGGGTTGGAGACATCTGCTGACATCATTGTTGCTGTAGAGAAGCTTCAGGGAGGCTACCCAGGTCTATGGAAAGGTACATTTTGTCCATCTTGAGCTGTGTGCAGCTCCAGGGCCAGCAGTGCTATAATGGCAGCAGTCTCATGCTAGTTCCAGAAAGCCAATGGGTATAAAAGTGTTATTAGTATTTTAGCTGAGATCCAGAATGAGCTTTTAAAGCAAATTTCTTAATTGCCTCCTCTTACTGCCCATCATGGTGCAGTTTCCCAGCATGTGAACTGCAATGATTTCAGACAAAGCTTAACTGGAAAAATGTAACTGGAAAGCATAATGCACTTTGGTCACAACAGAGTTGGAATACAGTTAGCACAAAGAGAAAACCCCCTGAAATATTTTTTTGGTGTGGATGTCATGTCCTCAGCACCAACTACTTTGCTTGAAAGATTTCATCCTGTTGGGCTGCTCCATTTGCAAGTTGCTTGCATCCTGGCAATGTGGATGTTCACACAACACACGGTGCCAGTGGCTGACCTGCCTGTGTCTCCAGTTCAGTTCAGAGGGAAAGTTAACACTGCCTTATCGATGCTAACCCATGAACTTTGACTAGGGGCCAGTAGGTGCCCTACCCTGTGTGGGTATATCCCTGTAAATCCACATCCAACTGCAGCATACCTGTATGTTTTTTTGCATCCTGAGAAAAGCCACACAGCTTATGGTCCTTTCCCATGAGTTAAGCTTCGTCTTGCTCCTAGTTCCACTTCTTGCAGGAAGAAGGAAGGAATGGGGCCAGGAGCCCTCAGCTGGATGCATCAATACATAACCCAGTCACCTTCTGAGTTGCTGAATGTACGTCCCCACTAGCAAAGACAATTGCATCATAGATCCTATCATCAGCTGATTAAGTTCTGTCTGGAACTGATTAGTTTTCTTCCCGTGATTGTAATGCAGTGAATTGCCAGAATTTTACTCTTTGGAATCCTTCTATTTATATACACCTGTGTTGGACCAAACTTGTATTTAAAAAACTCCTTTTCTGGTGTTTATATTTGCCTTCTGTATTTGTTAAAAAAACAACAAACAAACAAACAAAAAAAAAACAAACAAAAAAAAAAAACAAAACAAGTAGTACTTAGCCTCAGCCATCATTTTACTGAGCTAAATAAACTAAGTTATTGTAATATCCCTTCATAAGCAGGCCTTGCATTCCCTTGGTCCCCCCTGTATCTCCCATTATGTTTTTCAATGTGAAAGAACAAGAACAGCTCAGTGTATTGGATGAGGTCCCACAAACTCCTTGTACAACAGGACTGGAGTTAGTTCTCATCTTTACAGGTAATATTTCATCTGCTGTGCCCCAGTTCACGTTTTTCTTCTGCAAAATCACTTCACAGAGCTGTTAAGCAGTCACCAGATGTTGAACCAGTCCACTGAGGTCTCTCCTTTGTCACTTTAAACTGATGATATTTATGCTTTAAGTGGAAGTCCCTGTCAGAAGTTGCTAAGTTCCTGTGCTTGCATTTGATAGTGTTAGATATCATTCCATTTGTATTATTTCAGTTTTCCAGGTCATCTTTATTATTTTTCCCTACCATACTCCTGGTTTCATTTGCATTCCTGTCAACTTGATGTCATTAGCAAAGTTCAGTACATTTCTCCTCTTTGAGCCAAGTCCATCAGTGGAAATATTAAATAAGATTGTTCCCTAAGCCGATCCATCAGGGACTCAATTGGCAACACTTTTGTAGGCTGACAATTTGTACTGCAGTGCCACTGATCTGTGTGTCTGATTTAGCCACCTTAACCTTGCACACTGATTAGGGCTATTATGCATATCACAAAAATTCATAAGGAATACTGCAAAAAAAAGTGAGAGAGATCTACCCTTTACCCAGAGGCAGGCTGCTGATGCGCATTGTTGGGGGAGCAGCAGGGCTGGGTGCTCCCTAGGGGCAGGGAGCTGGGCCTGATGCAGCCAGCAGGGCTGGGGCCTTGCCACAGCGCAAGGCCCAGAGATCTGGGCTGTGTTCCAGCAACTGTTGAGACCGCCTGGCGGGTTGTGGTGGTGAGGCAGGTCTGAGGCAGGACTGGCTTCCCATGGCTCAGGGTCTGGATCCATGGGGTGCATGTGTGGGGCTGAGGCTGAGCTGCAGACTGGTGCTGCTCTGGGGTAGCTTGGGCAGGGGCTGAGCATTGCTGCTGAGCTGAAGCGGGGCCTCTGGGGCTGTGGAGCAGTAACAGGCCTGAGGAAAAGGCTGATCAGGGCCAGTAAGGCCTCTTTGTGTCAAGGCTCTGGCAGATGTTTAGTTGCTGATCAGGCTTCTTCTTAATTAAAAATGTGAAAAGAAACATGCTGTTTACAAAATGCAACGTCATCTTGCTGTGGAAAATTTGCTGGATCACATCTGTAGATTAGCAAAGCATTTGGGGTTATGTTTTCTAGCTAGATCTTGATATGACACTAAATAATCCCTCCTCATGCAGTCTTTTCAATCACTGGGATGGGAGAAGGAAGAGATAAGGAATTTCAAACTGTTTGTGTGTGTGTGTGTGTGTATTTTAAGGAATCTGCTTACGTCTGTTTTTTCAACTTGCGCTGTGAGACGTCCTCAGTAGCTGTATGCATAGGCTGTACTTACCCTAGTAAGTTAAACATGTCCAGGAATGGTTCCAAGCCTTGAAGCCAGCTAGTTGGTGTGGGATAGCCTGCGCTGTTACTTTTAAACCTAGTCTTTGAAACAGCTACTAGAAAACCTCACATTTTGTAGTGGTCCCTGCGCTGTGCTAACACCTGAACTGCTCCCAGGCCAGAAATCATTCTGCAGATTGCTGTTTAGTGCTAGGACTGCTCTAGTCATTTAGCAATTTAGAAGGCGAATGGGAATGGCTTGAGCTGCTTTTGTTTTATAGGTATAGCCAGGCACTCAGTGCTTCTCAACTTTTCCAGGTCGTGGACAGCATAGCTGCATAGAAACCAAGAGAGCAAAGCAGTTAGGCAAGCAGCCCTTGAGTGCTTGGGAAAATATTGAGTTTCTTCACCTGAAATTTTCAAATATACAATCCTGATGGCAGTTACACTGATAAAAGGTGAGATGAGAAAGATGCCCTAATGCTGAAATGGCAACTAGATCTACAAACAGACCCTCCTCCAGTGCAGAGGTTGTTAATGGTGATACCCATTACATAATTGCTTAGGTTATATGTTCTTATGTGTTGATTAAAGCCTCCTAATGTTGAAAAGCTATATATGGAATTGCACAGGTTAGAGATTTGGTACAGAATCCTGTAGATCTTTGATTACAGATCTCAACATACAAACTGTGATCATTTTCTGTTCAGCATGTAACAATATAGGAAGACGAGTCAAATCTTGTCCTTTGAAATTGTTTGCTTTGAGGGCAGCAGGATACATGATCTTCAGCTGCAGGAAGTTAATTTGTTTGAATTAACAGAAGAAGCTTGAAAGCAGGCTAACATAACAGTCTAACCCAGATTTTTTTTTTTTTCATAGTGACATCTGATCTGGTATTTTTCTTTGTCTGGAGAAGATTGGGATGATTGGCCAGTCAAAAAAAACTGAAGGTGACTAATCTGTATAGATTTCAATAAAGCATTTGAAATGAGGCCACATGGAAAAGCAGTAGGCAGCTTAAGATGGGAACTGAGATAAAATGTGGGAGTTATGTACAGAAAAGACTAAGCAGAAAGTGAGTAATATTTACAGGGGAATTACTACAATAAAGTAATTTCAAGCTGATGCTCCTCTGAGCTTGGAGTTGGGACTGATCATGTTAATTTTAACAAATTCACAAATAATCAAGGCACAGAAAGTGTACTTTTAAAATGTACTGCTTAATGTACATTTGCAATGTGCTGACAGACCCTCAAGTAATGTGGAGAGCAAGAACAGAAGCAGCTGGAGAGCACTGAGAACAAAAATAACTGAAGATGATCAGTTCTGGTTGTCCATGTACAGGACAGACAGATTTTAACTGGAATGACTGAAAAGAAGGGTTAATGGTCTTAAAGGAAAACATGAGTTTGTCTCAGTGGGACAACAAAAAAAGACTACCTTAGGCTGCCAAAATAAAGACTGAGGAGTATGACAGTCAATTAATATTTTTGAATGATAAACATCATGGACAGCAAACATCATTAGGTAACAAATAATGTCGACACAGGAACAAATAAAACCTATGGTGCATAAATAGTTGTAGGAAAAATCTGGGGGAACAGCTAGTTAATTGGATTAGTAATAGTAGTAGGTTTTCCGACATACTAGTGACTAACATTTTGGTCTCTAAAGACCTTTTAAATCTTATGTTCCTACTGATTTATATGAAAATATTATATGAAAATATATGAAATTATATGAAAATAATATGTCATGCCACGAAGGGGAGTGGAATACAATGTTTTCAAAATTAGAGGTAGTCCCATTTTGTAGACAACAACATTGCTGAATTATTTGGGAGAGTAAGTAAAATATTTGAATAATTCATTTCTCTTTCTTATTAATTATTGCTGAATAATTAAGTTATATACAGAAATAAAACTGCTCTGCAGAAGATGACCTTTTACTTAGCAAATCCCAAATTTATTTTGTGAACTTCTGAGTAATCAGAACTGCCAACAATTGCTACACTCAAAATCTTGTTTATGAGCAAAGCCAAAAAATGCCAAGAATTTATTGCTACTATAATTGAAATCTCAATAGTCTAATCCAAGAACCACAATAGTCCAAATGTAATTATTACAGAAAGCAAAAGAACAAGTCTACGCAAAAAAAAAGTTTAATAGCAAGGAAAATACAGTTAAAATTGCTCTGCACATGCTTCTTACCAGGGAAAGGATCAGAAAAGGTTCTGCTTGTCTTTCGCCTACTTCCCAGGGACACAGGTCGCTGGTTTCATTTGGGTGGTGGTGAGGGTGTTGCAGTGATGTGTCAGCGTATGGACTCCTTTGCCTAGAAGAACACTATGTTCACGTTGGCGGTTTCTTCTCCACCAGCCAGGAATCTGTGTGGGGCCATTTTTGTAAGTTTGCTACCACACTTTTATTCTTTTGCTTTTTTTTTCACTAGTTTTTGTTCTTTACTGATCTGCAGCTCCATTTTATATCTAACTCTGATGCCTTTCACATGCTGGATTTTTGTTGTTGTTGTTGTTCTTTCTCACACATAAAACCACTTTTGTCCCATTCCAGTTCACATTTCCTTTAGTGACCGCTGGTGAGCTGTTTATGGCTGTGGGGTATTCAGTACCAGGCCTGTGCTCCTTCTCCGCCTGTCTTTTCCGGCCTGTACTTTGTGCTACATCCTATTGCTCCACTTCTCAAGGCCTCTGCTGTTAAGTCAGACCTGTATTTCTCTATCCTGTGTTGTTATGTTAGCCATAAATATCTCATTCTACATAGAATAACTGCTTGTTACTGCTATCTATATGAACTATTGTTGTACTATAGGAGATGTGTAAAACAAATTGGCTGTAGAACCTGGTCAGTTAGGAAAAAAAAGGCGCTGTTAGAGAGAAAGTAAAAGGAAGTTGCAGACAGGTTAAGGAAAGGCCAGACAGACCGAGCCAGACCATCTCAGTCCTGAGGCCTCGCAGATTCCCTACAAGGCCTGTTACTGCAGGGTGGCACAGTTATGCCATCTTTACCCTGCACATGTGAATTCATGTTACAGCACAGTCTTTATCCAAACTGTTACTAGTTTAGAAACAAACAAACAACAACAAGAAAAAATAAAAATAAAACAAAACAAATAAGACGCGTAATGGCCAAAATCAAATTAATGGAACTATTTTCAATATATGGAAGCAGCATGTTAATTTTCCATCACTCCTGGCACTTGAATAACATAATCCTCAAACACTGCAGACACCTTTACGGGATCTGATTTGTTTCAGCCTATCCTTGGTGTCCCACTGAGACCGCTTCAATCTGCCAAACTCCGTAGCACATTTATACAACATTCTTTTATTGCATGTATTCTGAATTTGACTCTCTTTCTCCAGGGAACGGAATGCAACTGCCAGAAGTCATTTTACTTGTCACTTTTAACAACCATCAGAAAAATGGAAGTGTGTCTTTAATCTGATGAGCTAGGAGGTACTTAGTCACCCACAAGCTATTTATTACTAAGTCCACCTAGACCTGCATTGTTCTGCTCCTCTAAATGATAGCGACATATAATATATCTCAGAATATATTAATTGACTCTAAATAGATCCCATTATTTTTCTTTGTTGATTTGCCTTTAAACGAATCGTAATCAAAAGGAAGGTGAAACAGTATTACAAAGAGAGTAGAACTTCTCTGGAAAGCTTTCAATGCTTCATGATCCATTTTTATCTCCTAGTACCTCGCTAGTGCTTAGAATCATAGAATCATAGAATGGCTTGGGTTGGAAGGGACCTCAGAGATCACCTAGTTCCAACCCCCCTGCCGTGGACAGGGCTGCCAGCCACTAGCTCACTAGATCAAACTGCCCAGGAACCCATCCAGCCTGGCCTTGGACACAGCCAGGGATGGGGCAGCCACAGCTTCTCTGGGCAGCCTGTTCCAGCGCCTCACCACTCTCTCAGGGAAGAATTTCTTCCTGATGTCCAACCTAAACCTCCCCTCTTTCAGTTTTAGCCCATTCCCCCTTGTCCTACCATTATCCACCCGTGTAAAAAGTCGGTCCCCCTCCTGCCTGTAAGCTCCTTTTCAGTATTGGAAGGCCGCAACGAGGTGTCCCCGGAGCCTTCTCTTTTCCAAGCTAAACAATCCCAACTCCCTCAACCTTTCCTCACAGGAGAGGTGCTCCAGCCCTCTGATCATTTTGGTGGCCCTCCTCTGGACCCGCTCCAACAGCTCCACATCCCTTCTGTACTGGGGGCCCCAGGCCTGGACACAGGACTCCAGGTGAGGCCTCACAAGGGCAGAGTAGAGGGGGACGATCCCCTCCCTCTCCCTGCTGGCCACCCCTCTCTTGATGCAGCCCAGGATGCCATTGGCCTTCCTGGCTGCGAGAGCGCACTGCCTGCTCATGGCCAGCTTTTCATCGATCACAACGCCCAAGTCCTTCTCCGCAGGGCTGCTCTCAAGGAGTTCTTCTCCCAGTGTGTACACACAGCTGGGATTGCCCCGACCCAAGTGCAACACCTTGCACTTGGCCTTGTTGAACCTCATCAGGTTGTCGTGGGCCCACTTTTCCAGCCTGTCCAGGTCCCTCTGAATGGCATCCCTTCCTTCAGAGGTATCAACTTCTGAATGTGCTTTGTAAGCATTGGCCAAAAATGTGCTATATCTTCCCAGTCACCACAGTTTTTGAATTGAATATGTCAAGTATTGAATTCAAAGTACAGTATTTCTACCTCCAGTGAACAACTTACAGAATCCTTTTCTAAAATACTTAGTTAGAAATCTCCTCTAATCTATGCTAAACCCTGAGGAAGGTAAGTGCTAAATGTGGTAGGGAATTTCTTTGGACTGTAATATTTTTGGTGAAAGTTACTTTTTCTGTATGAGGAGTCACTGTACTACTGTACTCTTATCTAAGTCATCACTGTGCAGTCCTTGTCACAGCTGTATACATATGTACATTAGAAAAAAAAGAAAAAGAAGAAAAAAAAAAGAAAAAAACAGACTTGAGGCATGTATGATGAATGAAAAGACTCTCAAAGACTTCCTGGAGATAAAAGAGAAATGAAATAAGGGGAGCAGGTGACAGAGGGACTGAAGCTTTGGAGAAACAAAACTGGAAGAAGAAGTACAGGGCTGCAGATGTGACGGTGTCCATGGAGAAAATTCTCTGACTATCCGAATGTCCAGGTCTTGGGTGCTTCTGTTCCTCTGGTTGGCTCCTTTGTGCAGCCTTCATCCAAAATCACCTGCTTAGAGAGGAGAAAAAACTAGAAAAGGCTAGACTGATGAAAGTGCTGGGATGTAACAGACAACTGAGTACCTAACATCTACATATAGTTTTACAGGTATGGATCAAGTGAAGACACTTCCAAAGGTTTTGCTTCACCATGCCTCACTGTAAGGCTGGTTATTTCCATTTCATTATAGGATAGCAAAGCTGTTACAATTCTTGTTCTTAGAATTTAATCTGTGATCTAAACTCTGTATTTTATTACACAAAAACATAAGCTGCAGCTTTCCATTCTTATTTACCCAGGAGAAGCTCCGCTAAACTGCTCGCACGTTATTTGTAATTATATTTTACCATCACATTGTTTTGTTTCTTGATCCCTTTTTTTTTTTTAATAAATTATTTTTTGTTGTTGTTCTTTTTTTTCTTTTTATTTTCTGTGTTAAAATTTGGAAAGAACAAATTCACCCTTTGTTACTCTCTCCCAATGTCATACTAGAGCGAGGCATATGCTTAGGGGACTGTGGCATCTGTGAAAGTTGTGTTTTCTGTTAGCAAGGCATAACATGACAGTGCCTCTAGTTCCGTTCTTCAAACAGCTTTAAAAATACATCTCCACATTTCCATTGGCATGGCAAAGAATTGGCAGTGTGTAGTGTCTCGGAGGAATTCATATAGATACTGTGTTTTTAGAGCGGAACATTTTCTTCTGAAGAAGAGGTGGACATCACTGTGCAACAGGTCATTGGTGAGAAAGCCTCGTGAGAGTCGGTGCTCCCGGGTCAGCTGAAAGCTTGCACAGGAGTTTGTCTAACCTGTGTTCCTAAGTCTTTGTTACCAAGCAAAGCAAGACCTGGGAGCAGAAAGAGGGCAGCCTGGGAAATAAGAAGCAGGAGAAATGCAGCTTGTGCTGTGGCAAGATGTGTGCAGCAGAAATGACAATGGTTGAGAAGGACTGGTAATGCAATGGAAGTCTTCTGCCAGTCTGCTCTCTGACTGGGAGGGAGGGGAGCGTTGGTAGTGATGGAGAGAAAGAGTGCACTGGGGATTTCTGAGAGCAGGTCTAAATATCGCTGCAAACAGTGTGAATTGCTTGGGGGCTGAAATGCTTAGGCCTGCTGTTGTGTTATTTTTAGACAGTCTGAAAAACACCCATGTCACAGCTGGGCGATTGTTCACACTTATCATTTGATACGATTACTCTTAGGATAACAGTAATTTGTGGCTCATGCTTATTTCAGTTTCCTGAGCAGATTACTGTAGGTATGTAAACATGCACAAGTGCTAGTGCTGCTGAAGGGTTGGGATGGGGTGGAAATAAAACTGAGGCATGGCTGGATGTGGCTGAGAGTATGAACCAGGGAGAGAGGGTTCTGCACATGGTGCTGCCCAAAGGGTGCAGTTACAGACGTGCTGAGTGGCTGCTACGGGAGAGGCAGCAGCTGTGCTGCTGGGGGAACATGGAGTGCCCATGGCCCTTCTCAAAGCAGTGACACTGGTGGCTGCCAGGCAGCAGCCAGGCCAAAATACAGGATATATGTACATTTAATGATCCAAAGATTCATTCGTGTGGCTCCAGAAAAGCACGTTTGTAAAATTATAGAGGAAATATATCTTGTCTTTACAGATTGTTTTCTCCCAGATCAGCTGAAGCGGGTGGGGGAACATCTGCAGTCGGCTACAGGTGGAGTGTAAAGTGAGGAACAAGTCACTTCTGCTTCATCTGCTGCTGGCAGGATTTAATCTTGGCAGGAAAACAACCATTCTGCACCTTAACTTGATTCAAAGTGTGAACTGAAGCTGCTTCTTACTTTGTGATTGTTGTTTGTTTCTCCCATGGTGAGACCTGCTGACACATCATCAAAAGATGGCAGGTAGACTTAAATAAGCAAGCAAAGCAAAAAGCAGCAGGAAGAAAATTTGAAACTGCAAAATAAAGTAATATAAAAGACTGTTCCATATCAAGGAAAGGTAATTGAATTTGTGAATACTAGGCAAACATCCTCCAGTAAAAATAAAAAAGTGCTGACGTAGGTATTTCTTTTTAAAAAATGGGATATGAAATAAATCATCTGTCTTAAATTTCTGGCAGTGGAAATATTATGCCGTATCTTTTGGAGGAGATTGTTGCTATACAGAAAAGGAAACTTTGGATGAAATATTAATGAATTTACTCAACAGATAAGGACTAATAAGTATAAAATGAGTCATCACTCTTCTCTTGAAGTTCATGGTTTAGAAGGATCTTAACATTAAACAAGAAAAAAGTGACCAAGGAAGAGCCTATGTTATTCTTTTCTTTCCAGATGGACTGTGGAAAGGAAAAACTTGAGCAGAGATATTACCTAACTGAAAGTTCTTAAAAATAAGAAAATGACCTCGTATTATTTTACTGTCTACTATTTTATAACATATAGCAATGTAAAACAAATATTTATCTAATTTAACATGGAAAACATTTATATAGAAAACAATTAAAACTCTTCTGGATATCAATGGTACTTTTTTATTGGGATTTTCCTCCATACCATACAAATTTTTATAGTAATTTCGGCGTTAATTTGAACTAAAATATTCTTGCAGATAATCATTTGACTTGATTAAAAACTTAGTTAACTCAAAAATAGATTCACAACTGAATTGTCTGCAATACCTACCTATGATATCTATGTTGTGTATAGTCATCATTAAAAGAAACACTAAGAAGAACTCAGTATTTCAAATGAACCACCAGAAAGTAGATCTGTGATACTGATTATTTCCATTGTACTACTTGCTGTTTCCTAAGTGGGGAAAGGTAGGGTTGGCTGAACAGTTTATACAGAAATCCAGCTCTGTAGAAGCACCATTAAATCTTCCTTGTGGAGGTGAGCTGTTGCTTTCAGGAACAGACTGAAACTGCAAAGGGAGGGCGGGCTAATGAAACTGGGGGGATTAAGGGATAGAGGCAGTGGTCACACCTTGCATGGCCATTGTACTTGTACTTACATGTGATGGAAGAGCTGATTAAAAAATATATTATTTTTTAGTTCTTCTCTCTTCGTATTTTTAGAATTAGGAGTTAGGAGTTCATAGCAAAATACTTCTGTAAATGTTTCCAAATTTTAACTTTCTGTGGAGAGTTAATATGAATATTTTAAAGTGAATGAGTTCAGATGAGCTACATACATCCCATTATGTGTACATCCCATCATCTCCTGTTGGAGAGATGAACATGATCCTTCCATCTTTGGCTAGTATGCATACCCGTTGTGCATATGCAGTCACATTTCAGTTTCAAAACCATACTTCAATACACGTTTTCAGGTCACTTCAAATGTGTGCATGTGTAGGAGGAAGAGAAAGGGTGGAGTGCTGGAAAAGTCTTAAATGAGTTTTGTGACTGATACAATAAAGAAATTGCATTAATTAAATTACATATTTGTATAGGGCTATATGAATGCTATTTTTCCCATTTTTTTTTTGTGGCCATAGGGTTTGTGATGTTGGAACACAGAAGTCTGTCAGCTACTTACTGATAAGAAGTTGAAAATAGGTTATTGATGTAGTTCTCATGAACAGCATCTTCCTCAGATTTGGCTATAAAATAGTCACTACTTTTAATACATTTTGTTGATTCATTTGTTGTTCTGTAGACCAGGCTTACAGAGCGAAATGGCCAGGTCCGTGCCGTGCATTCAGGCTGTCGAGTCTCAGTATGCAGCGGCTCTTGTCTCACAGAGTGCACTAAAAGGTGAAAATCTGAAGGAACTGGGATTTAATTGCCCACCAAAAGGCTAATGCTTATTTTTGCAGTGAGAGATGAACAAAACTGTGTACTTCTGTTACTCATGTTGCTATTAGTGCAGTTTTACTTCTGTCTTCTCCCTGCTTGCTGTTATTATTTTTGCCATGTACCTGTCTCTGGATGAATGTCCATTCTGCCAACATCCTCACTTTTCTGCCCTGTGGTAGCTATGGACACTAATGGAGATATACACGCTTATTTGCTAGAAGAAAACATGCAGTAGGAAAGTTGCCACAATCAAAATATATTTTCTAGACCATGATTTGGTTCTATTTCCAAAATATTATTTTACTTTCCTAAGTTTTTTGCACTCTAAGCATCCTGCCCCCAGTCTTTCTCTTACAATCACTGATTAACATGTCAAAAACAAAAAAACCAACAAAAAAATGAAGTCACAGATTCACCCCATCTTTTTCTGCTTCCCATCATCTTGATTTCTGAACTCACAGAGCTGATTCACTTCCAAACTGGCTACAGCTATGATTTGGGTTTAAACTCCTTTGAGCAGTGGTCTTTCCCTCTAGACTGAAGGAAGAAGAGGTTCGATGCTCTTTTATTCTGTAACTGCTAAATCAATAGAGGCCTTTGGCAATAACATAAACCTGAGGAGCTCAGGTGAACAGAAGAGAGGCTATGGCATGCAATTAAATGGTTTTCTAGGTGATGGAGAAAAAGCAAAGAGGCTGTGATTAGTAAGCAGCTGGTAGAGCTGTGTATGTGGAAGCATACCCTGGGGAAGCAGGAGCTGGAAGCAGGATCCTGGACAATAGAATATGGCCCTACGAGTGCTAGGAATAACTTGGGGTTTAGGT